>CAUZLF010000270.1:95795-122832 GCA_963580285.1 Lucinisca nassula | reverse complement strand
GAAGCCGGGTTAACCGTATAAAGGGACGCAACTTCTGTCAGAAACCAGCAAAGTCTAGATCCTTTTTGGGCTGGTCAGTTTAATGAAAACGCAAATATGGAATGACGGAAGTCGACGAAATTCTTGTAAAAACGGAAATAAAAATGGACCATGCACTATTGTTTTTCCCCTTTTACCTGGGTGTATGCTGCGGTTTTACGTCCCCGGCAACATTGTTTAGGTCCTTTGGGATACGCTGCTTCCAAATTTGTGGGACTTTTACCCGACATTCAGAGGACCGAGGCTGACTTCTCACGGCGTACAACCAAAAGAAACATATAGGGTTGGTATACAGGGACTGTCCGACCCGCGCCACTTTGCCGGGACAGGCTTAGACCTTCTAAACGGTTTACCAGTACTCATGTTTGATCGGTTTGTGCTATACGCGGAAGCGTAAGAGAGTCCAGTCTATTTTTCCAAGTCCCGATGGGCAGGGTGCTAAAATTATATTTTTTTTAAATATGTAATCCATGTTATGAGAGAACCTGTGTCATCCTTTTGCATACAACAAAGGTGCAGCTCAGCCTGCGCATGCGCGCAGTCTGATCAGCGCCTTTGTGCTCGCAGCTTAGATAGTACCACAGTACCTCTACTTTCTTTACTTCAACCTGTCTAATACGGCCAGATCTCCGACTGAGAAAAAATGACCGGATTATACAGGTGGCCGGAATAGACAGAATGACACCCACGTGATTTCAAGATGTATATGTAAAATTTCAAATCTCGTTTAAGTCTTTTTAAGTGAGCAGGCCGGTTAGTCACAATCCCCAAAGATGTTCAAGTTATGCTTTATGACGGGACCCGTGAAGACTCTGCAGTCCAAGCGCACTGTACAATCCACCGCTCCATTACCGTAACGCGTCCGCCTGACAAATTGCGTTCTTTAATTTGTACAAGAACGATCATGTTATTTTTTCCCATTTTTTTCTGATCAAAATTCGTGGTATTTGTCTTATTTAAACTCAAAACAAAGGTTGTGTGTGCTCGTTAGAACCGCCTCATTGAGGCGGTTCTAACGAGTACCCACAACCTATGTCTATGAGCAGAAATAAGAAAAATAATGTATACCCCTGTAAAATAGAAGTGAAGGCAATGATCCGGAATCGATACAATTAACCCACAGCTCCCATCAGAGACACCAAAGGGAAAGAAGCACAAACATGAAACAACAGGCCCTAATGGAAACATCAATAGCGCAAAGCCAAAAGGACAGTTACTTTCCCACAAAATGGCCAAGCGATACAAACACTCAAAGACAAACCATAACAAAAATAAACCGCGAACAGAAGAACCGCCTTGGAACAGTCAGTGAAACAAAGTCCACTGGAGGGGAAAGTGTGTGTGTGTGTGTGTGCGGGGGGGGGGGGTGGGCTTAAATCTAGTTCCTCCATAATGTGGGGTTTACAGGAGTGTTCGTTATACGGAGTGATGCGTTGTTTTTCTCCTGTTTTTAATTCTGATGCTCGTCTCGGTTACAGTGTATAAGTGGATTATCTGTGAACTAGAATTATTCGATTGAAAAAATATTAAAATACCATGAGATATTACAAGGCAACTTGGGTGCAGTCCGCGTCATCAAATGGAATTCGAGATTAAATGCAAATGAGCTGAAAATGAAAGCTCAGAGCACAATGATGGTAGACAATGCGGATTAGTTAGACACTTTCGCAATCAGAAATATAACAAAAAGGGTCATTACATCAGTTAGCGTTATAAAAAGTGGTGTTCTATCAGATTCAGACATAATGAGTTTCAGCGCATTGCAAGAAAACACGCATTATGCAAAAAGATGGAGACTTGTGTGCTGTATGATAAGCGAAAGGCGAAGGTAAATATATGATACCCCTGAGTGCCAAGCCTAGCCTAGCTATAAATAGCTCAAACCTGCCAGAAAATCGATTCCCTAAACACAAAATTTCTTGAAATGGGCGTAACGTCACAATTCATGCGACAAGAAAACAACAACAACAACAGTAATATTAATAATAATAATAATACTACTAATAATAATAATACAATAATAAGAGGGGTGGGGATGAACTATGATTGCAAACTTCCGTTACAAATGACATATTACATTTTTTTTCATACCCCAAAAAGTTTTTTTTTCTGATTAATATTTGTAATATTTTTTTTCTTATTTAAACTCGCTGAGGCGGTTCTAACGATTACCAACAACCTATGTTTTGCTGCAGAAAAAAACAAACAAAAAAAACGTATAACCCAGTAAACCCAAGGTTCATCTCTGTTAGAATTGAGGTGTAACGTCCCCGTCAACACTATTTAGGCCATTTTGAAGACATTGCTTCCAATTTTGTGGGACTTTTACCTGATACTGAGATGGAATGACATCTCAAGCCCTACAGCCCAATGAAAGCAAAATGCTTATATTAATTGGACGATCTGACCTGAGCAGGATTAGTCTTTGTAAGCAGTTTACCAGTACTCATGTGTGGTCAGTTTTAGCTCTGCGTGGAAGCACCATGCAGACCAATCTATTTCTGCAAGCCCCGATGGGCGGGGCGACCAGTTTTCTTTGCATAAAGTGGAGTTCAGAGGGGTATTCATTACACGGACTTGTTAAACTGGTGTCACCAATGCATTGAAATATTATGAAACCTATCTGTGAAAATCTATTATCTTAACCCGTCGCTTAAGAAAAAGAAAAATGCGGTTTTTACTACGATGCGACTCTTTTTATTGCAACAATACGTATTGATCACGTTATTAAGTTATTGTGTTTTAAACCCCCATATTTCTCATCCGCTAATAATAAACCATACCTTTTTTCACCTGACAGAGGTTATACGGGTTCGGCATTTTGTTCGAAGCTTATCAATATCGGCTGATTCGTTTTTATTACATTTCACAAATCAAAAGAAGAAAATGGAAAATCCATGCTCATGTTTTATCCCAGATTTTCACATTGTTTCCAAAGAATACTTCTTCATCAAAGACTCAATACAATGGCGAAAAACACAGTGGAATTGAATGTTTTTTGTTATTTATTGACGTATGAATGCACACGGCATTGTCAACGGTAAATTGAATTTTTCGTGATATTGTCTGGCAAAATAAGCGACTAGTTTCATTATCCGCGATAAAACACGCGGAATAGATACTTCCGGGAGTCGAGGTGCAGATATTGTCATGGGATACAATTAATTTTGATATGAAATAATTGTGTGATCATGGCAGAATAGGTTTTGTATTTGAAACAAAAGTCTCTCATGTGTGTGTTCTAGGTAACTGAACCATGCTTAAATGCGTTAAATTTGACACTTTGATTTTTAGTTTTAAATAGAACTTTGATTCCCTATAATTTGCAATCGGTTTCCTTCAATAATTGAGTTATTGTCACTAGAGATTGTTGCCGTTGTATTAGCGTTTTTTCTCCACGGGACCATTCGTCAAACGCATTTGTTGGCGCAATAAAGATAAACTTAGCTATCGTCCGTTGGTTTGTTTTGTTTGTTTGATTTGAGGTTTAACGTCCCCGTCAACACTGTAAAGGTCATTTTGGAGACACAGCTTCCAATTTTGTGGGACTTTTACCCGACATTAAGATGAAATGACATCTCAAGCCCTCCCGCCCAATGAAACCAATAGGGTTTATAAGCATTGACGGGCAGACTCGCACCGCTTTGCCTGGGCAGGCTTAGTTCCTCTAAGCTGTTTACCAGTACTCGTGTGCGGGTAGGTTTCAGCTCTGCGTGGAAGAATCATGCAGCCCATCTATTTCTTCCAGCACCGATGGGTGGGGGCCAGCACTCTGTAAGGTGCAGACAGAATTGTCCACCTCTCGGATCACTTCGGCATGCCTGGGTAATTCCCGTGATGGCGATCCGCGAAAGACTTTTACAATATTGCACTCGGCTGTCGTAAAGAAAAACTTTAGCTAAGTACAGTATTGATAGTGACTTTTGGCCTCTCTCAGAGAAGTTGACTAAACTGTGATGAAGCTGAATTAAATCACATCGTCAGCGTCTCACATGTCGGCTCTCTGTGTTTGGTCTTCAATTGTTCATGTCACAATAGAAGATTCCCTGTCAAATAATAGACATTGATTGGGGCGGCCTACAAGTCTTGATTAATGTTCTGTTGAAATAGGCATGATTTCAGATTCGTAGAAATCAAATCTGACACAGAAAGTTTGCTAAGACTCAAAGAATGCCAATTTTTCTGATCTTGCTTATTTCAGTGTTGTGGAACAAATACTTATTGTATCATTAATCAGGGAAGAAGGCATCGGGTAAACCAGTCTGTGTAATCGACATCCTTATAAACCTCTAGTAATGTTTTTGTTTGTTTGGTTTGAGGTTTAACGTCCCCGTCAACACTGCATTTTGGAGACGTTGCTTCCATTTTTGTGGGACTTTTACCCGACAGTGAGGTGAAATGACATCTCAAGTCCTGCAGCCCAATGAAACCAATATGATTTATAAGCATGGACGGTCCGACTCGCACCGCTTTGCCTGGGCAGGCTTAGATCCTCTGAGCGGTTCACCAGTACTCGTGTGCGGGTCTGTTAAAGCTCTGCGTGGAAGCATCATGCAGCCCATCTATTTCTTTAAGCCCCGATGTGCGGGGGCGGGTAAAGACCTCTAGTGAAATAGAGAAAACTGGGGTTTAGATTGGGCTGCATGATGCGTCCACGCAGAGCTAAAACTGGCCACACATGAGTACAGATAAAATGCTTAGGACTAAGCTTACACGTGCAAAGTGGTGCGAGTCAGACTGTCCAATGCATATAAGCGTTTTGGTTTCAATTGGACGACAGGGCTTAGAGATGTCATTTCATCTATATGTCGGGTGAAAATCCCACAAAATTGGAAGCAACGTCTCCAAAATGACCTAAATAGTGTTAAACATTATTTTTCTTATTTCTGCTCCTAGACATATGTTGTGGGTACTCGTTAGAACCGCCTCAGTGATGCGGCTCTAACGAGCACACGCAACTTAAGTTTGGGCGCCGCCGCACATCGTGGCTTGGAGAAATAAATTGGGCAGCGTGGTGCTTCCGCGCAGAGATGAAACCGGCCGAACTTGAGTACTGGTCAACCGCTTAGATCTAAGCCTGGGTGGACCCAGATCAGACTGCTCCTATAGGAGCAGTCTGATCTGGGCCCACACTTTTTGCCTTTATGCAAAAATATTTAAAAACAAATGCAAAAATCAAATAAAAACAAAAAAAAACAAACAAAAAAAAAAACAGCAGACGGATTAAGCAGACGACATTTTCCGATGTAGTTTTTCTCGCGGCGTCTTAAGGGTTAAATATGCTGATACGAACATTTTAAAGCATCTAACCTGAACGTATTATACTGAAAAATATACACCTGTTACATAACAAGATCTAAATATATTTTTAATTCAAATTACTTTGATACTTACATATTTTAGTGCGTGCATGTGTCATATACGCATTTTGATGGCAATATTACTTTCTTGACATTTTTTGCGATTTGTGTTTCTTCATATAAAGATTGTAAAATCCTGAAATCTTTAAAAAAGTCTTGGTCATGCTTAAAACAAAATACCGAGCGTATACTTGTCATTAAAACTGAAACTGCCACTTTTGCCCTTTTGGGTTTTATGCCCCTTTCAAGATTATTTCACTCATATCGAGCCGATCGATAATCAGAGGTGGGCGAAAACCGGAGTACCCGGTAAAAAACACCTGAACTACCGTTGCAGAACTTGGCGTCTTACATGTGATCCGAGCCAGGCTCGAACCCACAGCGGCGAGAGACCTTATGATTGAGAGCGCTCTTATCCACTAGGCCACGGAGGCCCGCAAAACTGTAAATACAATTCGGTAGAATAGTTCAAATTAACAAAGATACAGAAGCTTTATTTTACAGCTCTGTAGAGCTTTTTATGTCACCGTTTGCCCCTCAGGAGCAAATTCTTTTCTTTAAGAGCTGACCCCTATTGACATGGGATACAAACATACTTTTGAAGGAGTTGCTTCCACCGAAGGTGTTCCCATTCCACTTAACCAAAGCCTTACGCATCAGGGGACATTTTCGCATTTGAGGGTGGAGTCAATAATGGCATGGTTGCTCATAGAAATTCTGATATATGGATATGTTTTGCCAATGTGGGCCGTTTTCTGAGTATCTGCACTTTTATGAAATGGAATACGAAACTGTCACTCCAGCTGTCTGGATGCTGTTCAAGTCCAAAGTGCATCACGACAGTACCTTGGCTGTTTTTCAAAAGGATTCCTGATAAAAGTTTACTGGTTGTGGTATACTTTTCTGCCTATCTCTTTGCATGTGACTGAGTGTACATGACACTTCAAACAGGTGTCAAGTGCTGGTGTTTTGGGAGTAAATTCACAGGATCTGTCAAAGTGAGGTGGAGCCATGTTTTTTGTATATAAAAAAATAGTGGGTGGGGTAAGTGGAATGGTATGCAAAAAGAGAAGTGTTTCTTTGGTATTCTGTTTTGATTTTGTGCATGTATTGAGCACTTTGAAACCAGATCAGAAGTAATCGCTTTCTCCAGGAGTTGTCGATAACGATTCAAAACGTTTGTGCGCGCGGACAAAAAACAGTGCTGCGATTAACTGTCCCCTAATACCTTATATTTCCAAAGAGTATATTGCAGCACCAGTTCCGGTGACGGTTACATGTATTACTTAACATTAATGGTTTATGCTGTCAAAATTATCAATCTTCGTTGTGCTGATAATTTCACCGATACTCGCCCCCAAAACAATACCACAGAACCATAGCCTTCTTTTCAGCGAAAAGATTAAAGTATTTGTCTTTGATACAAGGCCCTAGAATATGTCAAGACCAAAGATAACCCATTGAAAGCCCCGGAGATTTTATGAGAAAAAGCTATTGTTTATCAAGACAATACTTCTCCAAAAGTGCTACTGGACTTTTCATACAAGTATGTAGCTAAGGAATAGAAGACATTAAGGCACACGAGGTTATGAAGCTGTCTTTGGAAAAATGTTTGTAAAATTGTTTGTTTGATTTGAGGTTTAACGTCTCAGTCAACACTGCAGAGGTAATTTTGGAGACGTTGCTTCCAATTTTGTGGGCCTTTTACCCGACATTGAGATGAAATGACTTCTTAAGCCCTGCCGTCCAATGAAACCGATAGGGTTTATAAGCATGGACGGGCCGACTCGCATCGCTTTGCCTGGGCAGGCTTAGATCCTCTAAGCGGTTTACCAGTACTCGTGTGCGGATCGCGGGTTTCAGCTCTGCGTGGAAGCATCATGCAACCCATCTATTTCTTCGAGCCCAAATGGGCGGGTTGCGGGCATTTCCACAATAAAAACCTGGTATTTACTCTGCATGAAAAACCAGAGAATCTGACATTTCCACAGAAAAATATAATCTGATGTTTACTCTGTGTAAAACAGTAGAGAATCTGGCATTTCCACAGTACAATAGAATCTGGCTTTTACTATATGTAAAGTACCCCCCCCCCCCCCCCCAAAAAAAAAAAAAAATCTGGCATTTCCACAGTAAAATAGAATCTGGTATTTACTGTGTGAATGCGTGAAGAATCTAACATTTCCACAATAAAATAGAATCTGGTATTTAGTAGGAAAAACTGGTATTTCCACAGCAAAGTAGAATCTGACATTTCCTCAAATGGTATTCCTGGCAATTCGCAAAATATGTTCATAAAATTCGACATTTCCTTAGCAAAATAGGTCCCATTGTTTACCCCCAGAACAATTAGAATCAGTTCTTTAGTTAATAGTATCCGACATTTTCTCAGTAAAACAATTTATTGCATTTCTTCAATAGAAATATATCAAACCGATTCGGTCATCTCTCGGGTTGTAAACGGTATGTGTTACATATAATTGTAAAGACAAGCCTTCCGACATTCACCAGACACCATCGTAAACTTGTCATCAATGATAGAAACAGTAGCAGATACAATGCCTTTGAATGATAAGCGGGAGATAACTCTATCTTATCTAAAGTGGAGAGGCAGTCGGCTACTGGAGGATGAGATTTATCTGTTCTGGCATATATCATAACAATAATACAAGGGACTGAACATTAATGTGTGCGGTTATCTTAGATTGCTCAGCGCATCACGAAAACATGGCTATACAATTTTGACCCCTTGAACCCCAATTTTTATGGTAAAACTTGGGTTTAGAGGGGTAAACCATATTTTTTTATATTTCTCCTCTAAAGTATAGATTCGGGGTACTTGTTAGAACCGCCTCGATGAGGCGTTTCTAACGAGTACCCATAATCTATGTTTTGAGCAGAAATAAGAGTGAGTGAGTGTTTGAGTTTTACGTCCCACCAACAGCTTAGGTCATACAGAGACGGGACCTCGGTTTAAAGACTCATCCGAAAGTCTGGAGAAGCCTGGGTTCGATCCTGCGATCCCTGGTTTGTAAGTGGAGTATGAGCCGATATAAGAAAAGTATCACAATTTTTATCTTAACGTTTTCGTTTTTTCGGCGGTAAAGTTTACAATGTATTTGTATTGGCGGTTTTCGTAATGGCTTTCAAACCGGTAGGCCGGTGCAATTACCTAAAGTTTGCAAACAGTGTAGATCCAGATCAGACGTCTCATAAAAATGAGCCGTCTCATCTTAATCTACACTATTTTCCATGTCTTTAAACGAGTTAGACTTAACCCTTAATAATAGGAATGCACCCGTCCTAATCCAATGATGAAAATTTTCAACACGAGGAACGTGGAAGTGAAAAGAGTATTCGCTGTCAAAGGTTTTATCACAGTTTAGATACAAGGGAAGCAACCAAATGTACCTGTCTGCAAAAGTATTCTCCCTTTGAGAATAGTTTATCACACGACACAATATTGCATGTACAGTGAATTTCCGCTATTAAGACCACCTAAAATTAAGACTAATCCTGCTTCAAAAACCTTATTCAGTAGGTCTCAGTTGTTCTTTATTTGTGTTTTCTGCATGCAGTGTCCTCTGGTCAGAGACCACCTTTGGGACTGTTCAAAAGTGGTCTTAATACAGGAATTTCACTGTATATCTTTTGGCGTAAAAAGTCCCATCGGCCGACTCGTATCCAAGTCATTTCGTACCCAATTCGTTTCGTATCCAAGTCATTTAGTACCATTTTGGTCATTTCGTATCAACTTTTAGTTTCAACTCAGTAATTTCTTACACACTTTAGTCATTTTGTTCCCGAATTGGTCATTTGGTACCCACTTTTAGTTGTTGTTGTTTACCAAAAGTATTTTGGTCATTTCGTACCCAGTTTTGGCAATTTCGTGCCTGGAGCTATTTACGTTTTTGTTTGTTTTATTTTAGGTTTACCGTCTTTGTCAACACTGTATAGGTCATTTAGGAGACGTTTCTTCCAATTATGTGGGACTTTTACCCGGCATTGAGATGAAATGACATCTCAAGCCCTGTCGCCCAATAAAACCAATAGGGTTTAAAAGAGCTATTTACGTCAATTTTATAATAAACATAATAGTACGAAGTGACTATGCTTAAGTCATTTCGTTACCACTTTGGTGAATTCGTCTCCGGGTACGAAATGACCAAAGTAGGTACGAAATGACACGGGCACGAAATGGCTGTTAGTGGGTACGAAATGACCAAAATATAGCTTCGAAATGGTATGAAACAACTTGGATACGAAATGACTGGATTCCAGACTATGTACATGTACAATTCATTGAAACCTCAAAAATTCGAAGTCCAAGGAACAGGATTATTGACTGTTTGAATTACCAAATGCTAACAACTCCAATATGATGTGAGATAGTGATATCTCTCATGTCGGAAAGAGGCCATTTTTAACTGCAAATTTGGGATGTTTTTCTCATTTCTGCTTCAAACATAGATTGAAGGAGCTAGTGAGAACTGCCTCATTGAGGCGGTTCTAACGGGTACCTGCAAGCTATGGTTTTTAGCAAAATTAAGGTTTATAATGTATACTACTGTAAATCTACAAGCTTTGGTTTTAAACAAAAATTAGGAAAATAGTAGTAGAGCTGAAACCGACCGAACCGAACTACTGGTAAACCATCACGAAAACAGGCCTATATAATTTTGACCCCCTTGAACCCCACTTTTATATAGTAAAACTGGGCGGTTTGAAGCGGTTTTAACGATTACCCGCAGTCTATATTTTGAGCAGAAATAAGAAAAGTATCACAATTTTACATCTTAAAATTGCCGTTTTTCGGCGGTAAAGTTTACAATGTATTTGTATAGGCGTGTTTTTATCATGCCTCTCAGGTCTAAGCCTGACCAGGAAAAGTGATGCTAGTCAGACCGCTCCTTCAACCATAGTGGTTTCTACGGGTGGTAGGGCTTGAGATGTCATTTCATCTCAATGTCGGGTAAAAGTCCCACAAAACCGGAACACACGTCTCCAAAATGACCTAAATAGTGTTGATGTGGACGTAAAACCTCAATTCAAGCAAACATAACCATTGTAAACACCTTTTTTCTTAATATAAAGTTGGGTTACAAGGATATTTGTTTCAGAGACTTATAATTGTGATGTTTTCAGTGAAAATATTTAATTTGTTTTGTTGTAATTGGGACTTAACATCGCTTTGAATTACTGACTCCTTTGAAATACAGGAGTTTGAATTTTCGAGGTTAAACTTTATATTGAACTCTTGTGTAAAGCAAAATTATACATAATAAATGAGACTGATGGAGCATAAAAAACGACAATGGTAAAAAAATAGCTCGTGTTCCTGAAAGATTTAGATCCAGTCTGCACATTTGCGCCACTTGATCGCGGAGTTATCTCTTGTAGCTCAGCGCATAGCCCAGCATATTAAATACCATGTAAATAAGCATTTTGCGAATTAGTGGACTGACGTCACTAGGTCGCACGTCATTATTTGATTTTACTGTGCCCCGGCTAAGATCATATACTGATGTCAACAACAACAGCAATACTAATAATAATATTAATAACATCAATAATAATTATAAAATAATAATAATAATAATAACAATAATAATGATAGTAAAAATAATAATGATATTAATAACAACAATAAAATAAATAATAACAATTACTACAACTGCTACTACTATTAATATCACTACTACTATTACTATTTTTACTACCGCCACTACAGCAACAGCTACTACTACTACCACAACCTTTCTACTACTAGTTCTACAACTACTACTACTGCTACTACTACTCTACTATTACTACTACTATTACGTCTTCTACTACGTCTACTACTACTTCTACAAATACTGCTACTGCTTCTACTACTACTACTACTAGTGATAATAATAACAATGCAGATATAACAAAATGTTTGTTAAAAGGATAACTAATTACCTTAAATCCATTTCTGGCAATAAAAATCCATTCCTAATAATTGAAATCAAAATCCGCAACTTTCCCTTCTAAATCCTGAATAACACCCAAACTTTTTGCCAGGTAGCCCCTGACACACTGTTTCTACTGATAGGCCCTTATCTTCATACAACAATATCACTGAAATTGACAATACCACAGTGTATTGGTGCCGGACAATATCTCAAGCGAACAATAGTAAAGTCAACAATATCTTGGAAGCGAACAATATCTTAACAGGGACAGTATCTCGAATTTGTTTAACACTGATTGATTTTGTTTTATTGACAAAATACAATCTTCTGTTTGTAGAATTTCATCTGATCTGGCTATATTAACTTACTTGCAAGTGGTTGCGGTGGTGAGAGGGTCAACTGTTTCTTGCACCAGACGGTTGTGAATACAAGGAACTGTGCCTTACACATGCTTAGATATTACAACCAGTCTTATCACCTTCACCAGTCCGTGTAATGATAACCCTTGTAAAAACTGCTTTATAAAGAGAAAAGTTGGATGTACAATGGTATATATTTCCCCCTTTATTTTAACTTAAACATAGATTGTGGGTACTCTTTAGAACCGCGGTCAACGTCAGCAACGCAGCCGGCAGCGCGTCTGACTGGTAAGCAAGAACTCGCGGGTTAGATTAGCAATATTCTTGCACACCAGACAAGGAAATCCGTGACTTTACCCTGGGATATAAATTTATGTTCTGACCCTGGTGTTCCGTACCAGGGAACTGACATAAATGCGCTTCAATTCTATTCAACTGCCGGAACTACTTCCGCACTACTTTTATTTTGTAAACAATATACATGTGTGCAAGAATACAATATACATGTGTCAAATGTTGTGCAAGAAAAAGAATCCAATATGGGATTCTGTTGTAGATGGGCGTTTCCAACCCTCGGGATGACCGTGCTGAGCGGAACCTCGGCGTAGCCTCGGTTCCGCTCAGCACGGCCATCCCTCGGGTTGGAAACGCTCATCTACAACAGAGCCCCATATCAGATTCTTATATTCTTTCGTGTAGAAATGAGGGCAGTTATGAGTTTCTGGCGAAAGAAAGTACATGTACTGGTTAATGAATCGCTTATGTGTAAATCAGGTTCGGTAAAATGTGTCATGACGTGAACAGTGTTAACTGGCCGTTAAAGACTAACAAAATAAAATAAAACTAGAGCGCGCAGTCGATGGCACGCCATCGCAAATCCCAAATATAACGCTGCTCTCGGATGGTTGGTTTTAGGGGCGGGGTTCTGAACGGTTTCTCTACGATAGGTTTCTATGATCGAAGGCGTTAATGAAATGGTGGGGGTGGGGCATGTCCCCAGCGCACCCAAGGGGACCTCCAGGTTAGTGTCACCGAAAGCGTCTTATCATAAGGAACAAGATTATATATGGTTCAGGGGTAGGATCAGAATGGTTTCTGAAATATATGCCCGTTTATGAAATGGAGGGGTGGGGGATGGCCCCGGCGCAACCAAGGGGTCACCCTAGTTGGCGTCTCTAAATGTGTCTTATCACAAAAGAACAATACTTTATATGGTTTAGTGGTTGGGATTTGAACGGTTTCTAAGATTTAAGGCCTTTAAACGAAATGGACGGGGTGGGGTATGTCCCAGGCGTACTCCCGGGGACCTCCAAGTTAGTGTCACTGAAAATGTATTATCATAATGAACAAGACTATAATATTATACGGTTTAGAGGTGGGGATCTAAACAGTGTCTCAGATATTATGCTTTTTCTAATATGGAGGGGGTGGGGCAAGGCCCGGGCGCACCCAAATTTAACCATGCTCTCGCACGCCCTCATCATGTATGGAATCTATGTACCAAATTTGGTTGCATTCCAGCCAGTGGTTAAGAAGGAGATAGCGTGACGGACGGACGGACGGAGGGACGGAGGCGTTTTTAAAAGCGTGGGGATAATACAACAGAAACAAACAAACAAAACCTCAGTTTCAAATTTTAGTTCAAAACAATAGAACTGAAAATGTATCATAACCATGCAAACAGCGGCGTTCTATACCTGTATTTGACCAGAGCAACCGGGGAATGTGAAAGGATAAGCCCCCTTGTTCATCGAGCCCACTACTTGAGGTTTTAAATCTTTTACTGGCTTGTATTGTTTGCTAAACTTTGGTCTAGACAGTGAAGAAAGGATTTAGATAACAGGAATATAACGATATCTAAAGAACAATAGGATATAGAAGATATTTAATGAATTTTGGCACAAGAAAAATGTCATTTATACGCTTTCACCGCAACAGAAGTTAATTCGCTTGCGCAGTTGTACATGTACCTTCACGGCAAGGCCATATCCAACCGTCATCGTATAAACAAGGGAAGAAGAAGAAGAAGAAGAAGAAGAAGAAGAAGAAGAAGAAGAAGAAGAAGAAGAAGAAGAAACAACCCCAAAAACAGCTACGCTTTTAAGGGGATTGGGAACACCTGGCAGATTTTCCCGCCATTTTTCAAAGCGAGACAACTTTCCGGACTTCCTTTTCGCTTAATTATAAGCCCTGTCCTACTGAAAAAGGAGTCTGCTCTTAAAGGAAAGAATTTGCTCCAAAAGAACAAATTCTTTCCTTTAAGAGATGACCCCTATTGAAATGGGAGACAGAAATACTTTTGCAGGAGTTGTCTCCCTGAAGGTGTTCCCATCCCCTTTATCATGGCAATACGGTTCCGTGGCGCAGTTTTCAAAGAACACGACATCTGCGAAATTTTAAGCCACCCCTGGATACCATGTACTGCGACACTTTTGTTTCAAAGTGAGCCGAAAATGCGGATACTTGATTGACCCGAAAATTTAATCTAAATATTTATATTTTCATACCCATTGTTTGCTTTAAGGAAATTTGAAAGGCGGGTGTTTGATTTTAATGTAATTTGACAATATAGCTTGTCTTTTCTTATCAATCCGTAATTGTCAACAAAATGTTTGTCAAATGAAAAACACGAAATAGACGAAGAAAACGAGCACTGTCGCGCGCAAGCGCCCCCACACGCGCACGCAATTTGTCTTATTGTAAAGTCAAATTGTCATTAAATTTTGTTCTGCTTAATAAACACCTCTCCTAATTTTCAGGTTTATCTATAATTTCATATTATTTCATCAGATTGGATAATCATTAATTGATCCAAACCCTCCTAAAAGGAACCGTAACATTCTGCAAAAACACGCATGGCTTACGAGATTGCAGTTGGCACTATAAGCCGAAGATCTCTGAGTCTATCTTAATGTGTGAAAAAGCGAGGGCTGAGGCGAGTATGCGCATGTGCGCATACTCGCCTCAGCCCTCGCTTTTTCAAACGCTGTGCTCATAAGGAGTTTAAGGCCCTTTTTCATGTTTAGCTCGATACATTCTCTGCATTTTACTTAATAATGTATTTTGTAGGATGGTGTGGACTGGGATGAGACCAAGAATGGTGACATGAAAAAAATCATTATAATTCAAAAAGTTGTTATGAAACAAAGTGAGAGATGGATGAGAAGGCGAGCTTGTGAATGATATATTTTCAAAGAACACGACATCTGCGAAATTTTAAGCCACCCCTGGATACCATGTACTGCGACACTTTTGTTTCAAAGTGAGCCGAAAATGCGGATACTTGATTGACCCGAAAATTTAATCTAAATATTTATATTTTCATACCCATTGTTTGCTTTAAGGAAATTTGAAAGGCGGGTGTTTGATTTTAATGTAATTTGACAATATAGCTTGTCTTTTCTTATCAATCCGTAATTGTCAACAAAATGTTTGTCAAATGAAAAACACGAAATAGACGAAGAAAACGAGCACTGTCGCGCGCAAGCGCCCCCACACGCGCACGCAATTTGTCTTATTGTAAAGTCAAATTGTCATTAAATTTTGTTCTGCTTAATAAACACCTCTCCTAATTTTCAGGTTTATCTATAATTTCATATTATTTCATCAGATTGGATAATCATTAATTGATCCAAACCCTCCTAAAAGGAACCGTAACATTCTGCAAAAACACGCATGGCTTACGAGATTGCAGTTGGCACTATAAGCCGAAGATCTCTGAGTCTATCTTAATGTGTGAAAAAGCGAGGGCTGAGGCGAGTATGCGCATGTGCGCATACTCGCCTCAGCCCTCGCTTTTTCAAACGCTGTGCTCATAAGGAGTTTAAGGCCCTTTTTCATGTTTAGCTCGATACATTCTCTGCATTTTACTTAATAATGTATTTTGTAGGATGGTGTGGACTGGGATGAGACCAAGAATGGTGACATGAAAAAAATCATTATAATTCAAAAAGTTGTTATGAAACAAAGTGAGAGATGGATGAGAAGGCGAGCTTGTGAATGATATATTTTCAGCGCAATCAAGACCGCATGTAACGCTGAACAAAAATGGTCTCAATACAGTAGAGCAGTCGATGACTCGAACGCCGCAGGCTCGTTTACTATGACAAACTATACAGTCGTTTACAATGACAAACTATACAGTTGTTTACTTT
The DNA here is from genome assembly GCA_963580285.1 of Lucinisca nassula. NCBI lineage: Eukaryota > Metazoa > Mollusca > Bivalvia > Lucinida > Lucinidae > Lucinisca > Lucinisca nassula. The sequence goes on along the minus strand of CAUZLF010000270.1, from coordinate 106,981 downwards.
GACAAAATATACAGTCGTTTACTATGGCAAACTATACAGCCGTTTACCATGACAAACTATACAGTCGTTTTAGACTATGACTAACCATACAGTGGTTTACTATGGCAAACTATACAGTCGTTTACTATGACAAACCATACAGTGGTTTACTATGACAAACTATACAGTCGTTTACTTTGACCAACTATACAGTTGTTTACTATGACAAAATATACATTCGTTTACTATGACAAACTATACAGTCGTTTACTATGGCAAACTATACAGCCGTTTACCATGACAAACTATACAGTCGTTTACTACGACAAACTATAGAGAGTGTGTGTGTGAATTCGGGTTTAACGTCGCTTTCAACAATCTTTCAGTCATATCACGACGGTGTCTGGTTGCGACAGGGAGCTCAATGCTCACTTTTATAGTGCTGCCTCACTGAAGTATCATGTCCCAGACACATTACATGATACCACACCCAGTCACATTATCCTGACACTGGGTCGACCAGTCCTAGCTCTACCCCGTAAATCTGAGTGCCAAGCGAGGAGCAGCTAGTACCATTTTTAACGACTTTGGTATGCCGTTCCCAGGAGCGGACACTCTACCAATTGAGCTATCGGGGCCGGTAACAAACTATAGTCGTTTATTGTGACAAACTATACAGATGCTTACTATGACAACTATATACAGTCGTTTACTATGACAAACTATACAGTCGTTTACTATGACAAACCATACAGTCGTTTACTATGACAAATTACACAGTCGTTTACTGTGATAAACTATACAGTCGTTTACTATTACAAACTATACAGTCGTTTATTATGACAAACTATATAGTCGTTTACTACGACAAACTATACAGTCGTTTACTATGACAAACCATACAGTCGTTTACCATGACAAACTACACAGTCGTTTACTGTCACAAACTATACAGTCGTTTACTATGGCAAACCATACAGTCGTTTACTATCACAAACTATACAGTCGTTTACTATGAGAAACTATACAGTCGTTTACTGTGACAAACTGTACAGTCGTTTACTGTGACAAACTATAAAGTCGTTTACTATGACAAACTATCGGCCTCCACCCATTGGGGCTTGAAGAAATAAATTGGCTGCATGATGCGTCCACCCAGAGCTGAATCCGGCCCACATACGAGTACTGGTAATCCGCTTAGAGGATCTAAGCCTGCCCAGGCAATGCGGTGCGAGTTGGACCGTCCATGCTTATAAACCCTATTGGTTTCATACGGCGACAGGGCGTGAGAAGTCATTTCATGTCACTGTCGGGTAAAAGTCCCACAAAATTTGAAGCAACCTCTCCAAAATGACCTACATAGTGTTGACGGGGACGTTAAACATCAAATCAAACAAACAAAACTATGACAAACTATACAATCAAACCTGTTTTTGAATTCCAAGGACATTTCTTTATATAAGAAGTAATGAGAGAAAATTTAGGATATTTTCGTCTTTTACCTTACAAATGTATGCTGTGTGTACGCATTAGAATCGCCTCAATGAGGCGATTCTAATGTGTACACACAACATACATAGTGCTCATTAGAATCGCCTCAATGAGGCGATTCTAACTGAGGCGATTCTAATGAATACACTCAGCATACATGTATATTACAGAAAACCTAAAAGAAGTCCAAAATTATCGCCATCATGCCACCCTGAAGTAGCCATCAGTGGCTCGAACAACCTCTGTCTCAAACAGATTTTCGTGGTGCCAAAGGTGTTCGAGCCATTGAAGTTCGACTGTCGTATGGTAACCTTATCACTAAATAGAAAATAATAGGCAACTAAACTGCAATCTACTCCTAAAGCGTGGTAGTCTGATTTTTGATTGGTCTTATAAGCAGGAGTCCACTGTATGTGCTCTACCGATGCTGCTCAAAAGTAACTTACCCCTCGTCGTCCATACACGAATAATCCAAGATGAGGTGTCACAGAAATTCCTGAAAAAAAAGACTGAAGTGAGTGAATGGGTGGTTCTTGTGGGTGAGTGAATGAGTGAGTGAGTGGGTTAGTGGATAGGACAGTGAGTGAGTGACTGGGTTTGTGGGTGGGTTGTGTTTGGTTGATTGATTGATTGATTGATTGATTGATTGATTGAGTGAGTGAGTGAGTGAGTGTGAGTGTGTGTGGGGGTAGTTGGGCTTTGGGTGAGTGAGCGAGCGAGCGAGCGAGCCAGCCAGCCAGTCAGTCAGTCAGTCGGTCAGAAGAGTAAACGTTTAAGTGAGTCAGTGGGCGAGTCAGATAGTTAGATGCGTATTATCTACCCACATTAGAAGCACATACATAACTTTTCATTGGCGTCCAATATGGCAAGCGAAAGCTCAAATAAACCTATGTACCGAGCCATTCTGAACAGAGCTCTTTGGGTGGTTTATATAGGCTATATATAGACATCGCACATGCGCAGGCTGATCTAAGTCTTCGCTGGCAACACAAGGTCTTATGGTAGGTTTGGCCATGCAGTGGCTAATGCTATATGAGCCCCGCCAAGCGAATTTGTGTCTTCGAGCATTCCGTCATGACAAATTTTAACTGCGCATGCCCAGCCATTCAGAGGGGCCAGGGATACGGCTTTCTGTCTGAAGGTTCCTCTTGATTCACTACTTGTATGAGCGAGCAACGAAGGTTCTGGCGAGACTGCGCGGATGCGCAGGCTTGCCTGAACCTTCGCTGCTCGCATAGGCGATAAGTACCAAAATCGCTTAACGGGGCCCATATAATTATATGCTTTCCAGCTAATACACAATATTGCCTTCCCTTGCTGCAAGGGAAATCGTAGGATCAAGTGTAAAGCGAAGACTCTGATCAGCAGCCTGATCAGTGTCTTAGCTGTGAAGAACCATTTCCGCTTATTGTGTTTCATAGAATGCCATTGCGACACAGTGAAGAGTTGATGATGAAATTCAAGCAATAACTTCAAAGTTGAAATAAGGCAGATAAGTCTTTGATATGTCGCTATATCAGACATTTTCAGACGTTTATGCATGGATGGTTTAACAAGCTGGGGGAAACAATGGACTATTATTAAGTTTAGTAACAATGCAATGCGCTCAAAAGATGAGCTGAACATCAAAACCTTTACTATCTTATCATTTAAAGCTGTATTCATCCGCAAGATGATTGATTTTTTTCTCTCAATTTATACTTAATTCTATTTTGTAGTTTTAGCTGCCTGGTGACAAAAAGTTCTCATTACTTGAGCTAAGTGCGCAGACGCTGACCAGCTGGTGCGCATGTGCAGTCCTGGTCATGCCAAGCGCCTGAAGTCGACAGAACTTTGTATTAAACAAATGCGTCTCTGTAACTCGCACAAATGCTGGGTGTGAGCATGCGCAGTTCCATATGACGTAAGAGAGACTTTGTGAGTTCTTGGCACATTTCTAAAATTGAGAACTATAAGGACTGAATATCTATAATGACGGATTAGATTTCATTGTGTTCCAATAAAAGATTATCTATTGTTAGGGAACGGGGAATTGGCGGTAGAGTGCGTACAATACAAATTGACTTTGATGCCCGGATGCCTCACTCTATGGCATCCGATCCGCGGAGTCGCCATTACTGAGTGCAATCGGCGGAATTTCAGGCAAAGAGAAGAAATATCGATAGTAAAAGGAATAACTTGTCTTAATTCCTGCTATAAACAGATATTGTGGGCACTTGTTAGAATCGCCTCGCCAAGGCGATTCTAACAAGTCCCCACAACATATATTTGAATGTTTTTTCCGGTCGAATTCCGGCATGTATCTTTTCCAGTATATATGTCCCGATGGGATCAGGGTTCATCTGGTCCATGCACTAGTTAACATTTTTCACCACATCTGTCCCTATCCAAGTTACACAGTCAGATTCTTTTTACGCAGACTGGGTAATCATGGTCTAAATTCGTACTAGCCCGCGGCGAGTCCATTTTTAGGTCGATTGTTTGTCAATCGAACCTAAGTTACTAAGCAAAAATGCTCTTCCGTGCAGTTGTCCACGTGACTATCACTGTTTCGTAGGAAATCCAGGTAACGATTATTAATATAAACTAGCCGCGCTATTATTGTCGTGACGTCAGCTTATTGTAAATTGTTTGTTTTGTTTGATTTGAGGTTTAACGTCCCCGTCAACACTGTAAAGGTCATTTTGGAGACGCTGCTTCCAATTTTGTGGGACTTTTACCCGACATTGAGATGAAATGACATCTCAAGCCCTGTCGCCCAATGAAACCAATGGGGTTTATAAGCATGGACGGTCCGCCTCGCACCGCGGTTCCTGGACAGGCTTAGATCCTCTAAGCGGTTTACCAGTACTAGTGTGCGGGTCGGATTCAGCTCTGCGTGGAAGCATCATGCAGCCCATATATTTCTTCAAGCCCCTATGGGCGGGGGCAGCAGCTTATTGTAAAGCATTGAGACGGCGCATATGCTGGGGCATTGGCTAACAATGTAGACCCAGATCTGCAGAATGTGGCGTCTTATCAGGGGCTACACTGTTTCCTTAAAATACTGTAAATACTGGAAATACTGTCTCGTCTTCATCCGACCTAAGCCATCGCGGTTCGCAAACAAAACTATGTACACTTCCGGTCCATATTTTTGTTTGTTTGTTTGTTTGTGTTGATTTTAACAAAACCCTCAGCAACGCTAGTCAGGTCATTTGAAGGCGTTGCTTCCGATTACGTGGGACTTTTACCCGACATCGAAATGAAGTAACATCTCAAGCCCAACCGCTCAAAGAAACCGTTGGGACAGACCAACTCGCACCACTTTGCCTGGGCAGGCTTAGCCCTTCTAAGCGGTTTACCAGTACTCAAATGTTCGGTCAGTTGCAGCCCCGAGCAGAAGCACAAGGCAGGCTAATCTATTTCTTCAAGCCCCGATGGGCGGGGGCGCCCGGTCCATATCGTGAGCGACGAAAACTGATCAATGCGTGCCGATTTTCGGTCGAGATATAGACGAGATCGACGTACGCATTGGAACAGTGGTATTATTGCTGAAAAAATATGAGCAGCTTTTGCGTTTACCAAAGCTGCTCATATTTTGTCGATAAAAGTTCAGTAAATTTGACACGTTAACGATTTAAGTTTTAACGATACACTATATGTTTCGTAATTACACCGAACCTTTTCTCACTACGTTCTGAAAATTCTTGCTTAAAGAGAATAACAATGGTCTCCACCTTTTGAGGAAGTGTGCAGAACATGAACTGCAGATCACTAACACAGACTTCCGTCTGCCAACTAGCAGCACGACATTCAAGGTGCATCATCGCTCGTAACACTGGCACCTCATTGATTATGTAATAGAAGAAAAGACAAACAGGGTGTCAGGGTGACAAAGACTGTGTGATGAAGACTGTTGGACAGATCACAGGCTTGTTGTCAGCAAACTCAAGCTGCGCATTCATCCTGCACGGCGACCACAAGGCAAGATAGTGCCCAAAAGACAGGATGTCTCTAAGCTGAAACAAGACAGCAAGAGGCAACCCTGCAGGCACAAAACGTTGACTCAACGTTGAACTAACGTTGAAACAACGTTTCAACGTTGTTTCAACATGAGTTCAACGTTGAGTGCCTGCTGGGAAGCCTTCATCCATGACATCTGCAACAGACTACATGTAGATGCAATCGAACTCAGTTCAGATCCGAAAGGGAACTGGACAGTCTTCAGAGACACCATGCATTCTTCAACAATCTCGCAAGCAAAACCCAGTGGTCAGACAGAGGTGATAGACGAGTTCCTGTTTGCTGATTACAAGGCAAAAGGTACCCCAAAAGAAGAGAAGACGCGAAAGGTTATAGATCAAGTATCTGACTCCTGTGATAGCTATGACCAAAAAGTCCGAGGTAGTCTATCAACCAGCACCAAGAGCCCACCATTACAGCGAAAGGTCAGAAATTGCAAGTGGCAGACAAGTTCAACTACCTTGGAAAGCAAACTGCCAAGAGCCGTGCACATTGATGGTGAAGTCAATGCCAGGATTGCCAAAGCTAGTGCAGCAGTTTGCCGACTACGTGGTTGTGTCTGGAATCGAAGTGACACAAAACTGAAAGTCTACAGAGCTGTGGTGCTGCCAAAATTATTGTATGCATATGAAACATTGACAGTTTACCAACGGCATGCACGCAAAAAGACTTCAATCACTTCCATTCAAGCTGTCTTAGAAAACTGTTAAAGGTTAAGTGGCAAGACAGGATTCCAGACGCGGAAGGCTTGAAAATGACAGAGTGGCAAAGGATACATACATGAAATTGGCACAGTTAAGATGGGCAGGCCATGTTACCCGGATTCCTGAGAAACGTTTGCGAAAGAAAAATCTCCATGGAGAACTAGAAATGGGCAAATACTCCCATGGTGGTCAGAAGAAGCGCAACAAGACCATCTTCCAATCCTCCCTCAATGACTTCAACATACCAACAGAGTCTTGGAAACAAATTGCACAGGAAAGAGCAATGTGGCGAGGCCTCAACAGAAGGATTGCTGGTGAATATGAGGCCAAAAGAATCACCGATGCTGAGCAGAAACTCGTACAGCGCAAAGCCAGAGCAAACAGGCTCTGTTGTTTTTCTGCAACATAATTCAGGGATAGAATTGGCCTCATCAGCCATCTTAGAACACACAAACAGTAACAGTTCTCAAATGCGAGGTCAGTAACGACAGACGAACTATTATCACCTAAAGTCCCTTTCTTTAATCGCGGTATCAGCTTCCGTACCATGTTGCAAAGAGTCATTTTGCACGAGCATCGATTGTAACATACAATGGCATTGTCGTATAAGAACATTCGCGAGAAAAACTGTCAGTTTGGTTTATGACCAGATAAGACACAAACCAGTCTGTGCGGCTACAAAGACAAGCAAGAGTCTTGAAATTTTAGGTATAGAAACTAGGGATATTGTACCATCCAATCAGCGAACAACAAAGATGTTGATCAGACTGCGCGCATGCGCAGTCTGATCAACAACTTTGTTGTTCGCTTAAGCCATAAGACGGGTTTACTCACGACGCAAGGCATTGGTAATTCTATTAGCATGACAATATCTGGATTTCAAAAGTCTTCAAAAGTTTCTTAATGAATAATACGCTGCCAAATTTAATATTTCACCATATTGTATGTGTTCTATGACATTATTACGAACAGAAAGTTCTTTTGAACAATTGAAAATTGAATTATATCGAACAATAATAATGGATTCTTACAAAGACTTACGCGTCGTAACGTGGCATAAAGGAACTTCTGAGCAACTTGTAAGACCGTGGAAATTTTGGAACTGACGTAGTGACCGTCTACTTGGTATTCTGGTACACGGGTTTATGTTTGCGCAACGGTCATAGATATGCAGCGCGCAACCATTTTCGGGTTTTTTCGAGAATCATTTTAAATAAAATTAAATACAACTGCAAAGGGTATCTTTTTCACGCCCCCTTTGCGTATATCATAAGGAATCTGCACACGATTGATATTATTTGCAGCCTGTATAAAAAAATGAAATTTATCATTACAATATTTCCATCAAATGGTACGCGTCAAACGCAAAGGAGTCTTCGGTCACGTGCGCACAGCGAAGACTCAGATCAGCCTGCGCATGCGCGCAGGCTGATCAGAGTCTTCGCTGTGCGCTTTAAGGATGCCCGGGGACCCAATGTTTATTCATGCGTGTCCAAAGGGCTTCATTTTATTTAAGTGAGCTCTCAGGCCGGTATGAGTCTCGGCGGGGCGCACATTCTCAAAGGCTCCTTTAGCCAAAGCGCGGCCCATTTGTTATATTACAATGTTTCTATCAATTTCAGGAATATGAGCTGAATATGCAAAACTTTACATACGTACAAGGTGATTTATAAATTGGGGCGTGTCATGCGTAAAGAATTCTTCGAGCACCATCAGTCTTTTGGAGCGCTGTGGTGCAGTGGAAAAGCATCGGATTTGAGATCGGGGTGTAGCCGGCTCGTTTCCCGCAAGCGCCAAATGTACAGACTTTATCCACATTTTTTCTAGACTTTCTATCCAGGAGAAAAGAGGGCCACATGGACGATTCGTTTTTGCTTGATTGAGGTTTAACGCCCCCGTCAACACTGTAAAGGCCATTTTGGAGACGTTGCTTCCAGTTTTGTGGGACTTTTACCCGACGTTGAGATGAAATGACATCTCAAGCCCTGTCGTCCAATGAAACCAATAGGGTTTATTAGCATGAACGGTCCGCCCCGCACCGCGGTTCCTGGACAGGCTTAGATCCTCTAAGCGGTTAACCAGTACTAGCGTGCGGGTCGGTTTCAGCTCTGCGTGGAAGCATCATGCAGCCCATATATTTCTTCAAGCCCCAATGGGCGGGGGCCTAGTTTTGAAGCATTGTGGTGCAGTAGAAAGGCATCGGATTTGAGATCGAGAGGTAGCCGGTTCGATCCCCGCAAGCGTCAAATGTAGATCTTTATCCACATTTCTTTCAGAAGGAAACATGGTCACATAGAAGATTAGTACTTGTTTACTAAATGTGTTACACTCTTTAAATAAGGCCAATTATTATTATAATTATTATTATTATTGTTTGTATTATTATTGTTATAACACATATTTTGCTGTCTGTCTGAACATCACGAAAACACCCCTGCAACCCCACTTTTATATAGAAAAACTGGGGTTAACAGGGGTAAACCTTATTTTTCTTATTTCTGCTCTAAAATATAGATTGTGGGTACTCGTTAGAACCGCCTTGATAAGGCGGTTCTAACGAGTACCCACAATCTATATTTCGAGCAGAAATAAGAAAAAATATCACAATTTTTATCTAAAAATTTTCATTTTTTCGGCGATTAAGGTAACACTGTATTTGTATAGGCGTGTTTTCGTAATGAGGACTTTGTGCCAATGGCCAGAGATACAGCGCACAGCGAAACATCTGACCAGCCTCTTCAGGCTGATCTGAGTCTCCGTTGGGTGCATGCAGGTAGCCATGTACTCGAAAGCTTGCACATTTTTGCTTGACGCGACCCATAAAATTGTTGAAATACATTTTTCACTGCTTCAATATTCTTAGCGTTTTTGGTTCTTGCTGCCAATAAAGAATAATTTCTTTAAATTATTTTTGCCTGTTATAATATGTTTTATGTATTTTTCTAATTTTGCTGTAAAATGCGTTGCACAATTTGTTTAATAACTTTCACAAGATGGTGTATTCATTTTGCATAAAAATATGATTCTAAGGAAATATATTCAATTTTGGCACCTGAGGGCTATGTATCTTCATTTGAAATACACGTGCTGCCTACATCTACATTTTACACTGCTTTCTTATCGTTAACCTGCTGAATAGTTCAATAATGTACACTCCTCCCCACTTTTCAGAAATGTTTATTGCATTGCTTCAATGTTTTTACGATAGATTCAGAAGCAAACTAATATAATGTTATTAATCAAGTAATTTCGTATTGACCCAGTTACAGGTCCGAGGTCTGCTGTATTGGCCTGGCCAATACAGCTAACCGAGTACCTGTGACTTGGCCGATACGAAATTACTTGATTAATGACAATTTTATTAATTTGCGCAATTAAAAAAAAACAAAAAAAACATGATTTATGATTTTTTTTATCTCCGGTCAGTATTAGCTGACCTGGGATAATACAAGATATTCAATTAATAATAAAAAAAAAACAGATCCTGATCAGCTGGCTTAAACTCTTATACTCTCTCCCCCCCCCCCCCCCCCCCCCCCAAAAAAAAAAAAAAAAAAAAAAAAAAAAAAAGATTTATCCGGGGTCCGCATAGACTGGTATCAATCTGTTAAATAGAGCAGTTTCATAAAACATTGCAAAACATACACTAAGTAATGTCTTATTTTAGATAAGGGGCAAATAATAATACATATTTCTACAGGTTTGCTGTAGTTGTGTACCTTGTTAATAAGAATGACTTAAATACAGGGGCCTGATTGCCAGGCTAGGGTTCGCATTGTGTGGGCTGATATCCATCGATTGGAACCATGGCATATTCTATTAATTCTCTGAAACTGAGTTACGGACCTCTGTTTCCTGACGGGTAAAAGCGCTGTCTTTTAATCTTTCAACCATTAGGTATCTGTTGGGTTCGATCCTACATGTAGCTCTGGTCACATGTGCGACGCCATGTTCTGCAATGGAAAGTCAGATAATTATCTCAGGGTACTCCTGCATTAGCCCACTTCTGAACGCCCCGATATTAGTGAAATAATGTTGAAAGGGCCGTAAAAATTCAAATAATAGAGTAATAATAGAATGGAGCTTTGGTATCAGAATGGATTTTTTCTTAGTGATTAAACAAAACAACAAGTCAAAATGGGAGCTTTATATAATATCTGCTTACACCAACATACGCAAAATTGAAAGCACGACAACCATATGCTTTGTATATGTAGATAATACTGAATCATACTGAATCGTGCACAAATGTCTGAGCAGAAAATAACGGCGTAAAGTACAAATGAACATGCATATCGACCAAACAGCCAACTTGTGTCCTTAGTGAGAAAGCCTTTAATCAAAGCACTGACAGCACCGGTGGGTCGATTGTCTCTGAGTGTAGGTTGAAAAAATGATCTTGAACGGTGATTCGGAATGTTAACATTTCCTTTAGCACTCACTTTCCTGTATTGTAAGCAAACAATGTAGACCCTGATCAGACGCCGCGTTCTGCGTCGTCTTAACCTTAAATTCCTGCACTAAAAGCAGACAGTATAGACCCCGATCTGACGCCGCATTCTGCGGCGTCTGATCTGGGTCTTCACTGTTTGCCAAGCGCAACCCATGATTCCAGTCTAGATTCTATAGTAACAAACCCTCTTACGCAACATTGAGAATTGTAGCGCGTCTTTTTTCTATAAATAACCGCTACCTTGATTTCCTACATATCAACGGTGATGATATTACTGAAGAGTTTCAGTGCTTTGTAATTTTGGGTCGATTGACAAACAATTGACCCAAAAGTTAAGCCAAGATAAAGTAAGTGTTGCCGTCCCAGCCCCGTAGCAGCTCAATCATAGAAATAAAGCTCGAGTTTTTTATGCTTTTTCACGCTCAAATCATCTGAACCCGAATTTTGTCCTACTAGGGCGCATAAATTTATGAGTCCTTGATTGTCTAGACAGACAGACAGGGTGCACTTTGTCTCACTACTCGTCCCGGAGTGAAGCTAACAATAGGCAGTCC
>CAUZLF010000270.1:87500-95595 GCA_963580285.1 Lucinisca nassula | reverse complement strand
TTGGAGACGTTGCTTCCAATTTTGTGGGACTTTTACTCGACATTGAGATGAAATGACATCTCAAGCCCTGTCGCCCAATGAAACCAATAGGGTTTATTAGCTTTGACGGTCCGCCTCGCACCGCGGTTACTGGACAGGCTTAGATCCTCCAAGCGGTTTACCAGTACTAGTGTGCGGGCCGGATTCAGCTCTGCGTGGAAGCATCATGCAGCCCATATATTTCTTCAAGCCCCTATGGGCGGGGGCCGAACAACATTGAGTCACGAGCATAGTTATGTGAACCCCGGACATTGTGTCACGAGCAACTTCAGGTGAATACCAGCCATTGAAGTATGAACATCGGGTCACGAGCAAAGTTTAAGTGAACCCCGGACATCGGGTCACGAGCAAAGTTTACGTGAACCCTGGGCATCGGGTTTCGAGCAAAGTTTACGTGAATCACAGACATGGGGTTACGAGCAAAGCTTAAATGAAACCCGGACATCGGGTCACGAGCAAAGTTTAAGTGAACCCTGCTCGTTTAGTTTATTATCAATTTCTTGACAACATATATACATACAAAGTACATACATATGCACCAAAGGATTGGATGTAGGCTCAGCCTATACGTATCCTCTCCTTGATGACCGGTACATATATGATATACATTCATAATCAAAAACATTACTTAGATATATAAATATCAGAACAGCTTTGAAGCTGTTGAGACAAATATGAATGTCATTTTACACGTACGTTGTCATGACTAAACATGATCACACTTTTATGAGCAGACAATTACAGTTAAGAGAGAGAGAGAGAGAGAGAGAGAGAGAGAGAGAGAGAGAGAGAGAGAGAGAGAGAGAGAGAGAGAGAGAGAGAGAGAGAGAGAGGGCGGGGCACATGCACTAGGTCAGAATTAAAACTGCTGGAACACCTTGGAAGTTTAGGCGTAGGACTACCCTAGCAGATATTGTTTGATAAAAGGTTTATTATTTATTTATTTATTTATTTATTTATTTAATGTAAGTAATATCGAATGCTACAAATTTATTAGACCTGAAATGACTTATTGAAACCTTCCGCGAAAGTAGGTTCGCTACGTCCTTTTTGGCAGACAAAAGTAGTCACGAACTTCATGCCGGCGAATACTTGTCACATTTCAACAACAACATTTCAAGAAGAAAAACAGTTATCTTCTTAAAATATCGGTAAGTTATAGAAGTTACAGTTATATGTGACAGTTATGCATGCCATGTACAGTTTTAAGTAATGGGCAAAGGAGCGTGAGAGAAATTTGGGCGTATTTATATGGTCACTAGATATGGATAAGGGAGATAAGTCGGTGGAAACCTCAGGCAAATAATAATTATTGGTTTATAGCAGCCCTACTTATTTGTTTGTTTGCTTTGAGGTCCCTGCTCGTGACTCCATGCTCATACTTCAATGAAGGTCATATAAATTACTTTTATTGCTTATATCGTAAAATTCCTATATTAACGCCACCTTTGGGACTGTTCCAAAGTGGTCTTTAAGACCACCTTTGAACAGTCTCAAAGGTGGTCTCTTATTAGGAGACAAAAGGTTTAGAAAACACAAAGGAAGAACAACTCTTATTTTCTCAATAAGCTTTCAAAAGCAGATTTTGTCACGAGTTTAGCGGAGTTTTACTGTATTTACCACCGGGCTTCTCCAGACTTTCGATTGAGTCTTTAAACCGAGGTCCCGTCTCCGTATGACCTTAGCTGTTGGTGGGACGTAAAACTCACACACTCACTCACTCACTGTATTTACCATCCATTATTTGACGATACAAATCTGGTTTGGGGGCTAAAATTGAAGCAAGAAAGCAATTGCACGCAGTTTTCCTGGTAACAGCGAAAGAGCGCCGTTGACGTCATAACGTTGTCATCGTCCAATCATATTTGATATACTAGTGTATTTTGACGTCACTTAGTGATCATCTGACGTCGCGTTTTTTTTTGTTTTTTTTTTTATTTGAGGTTTAACGTCCCCGTCAACATTGTAAAGGAAATTTTGGTGACTTTGCTTCCAATTTTGTGGGACTTTTACCCGACACTGAGATAAAATGACATCTCAAGCCCTGCTCCCAATGAAACCAATAGGGCTTTTATGCACGGACGGTCCAACTCGCACCGCTTTGCCTGGGCAGGCATAGATCCTCTCAGCGGTTAACCAGTACTCGTGTGCGGGTCGGTTTCAGCTCTGCGTGGAAACATCATGCAACCTATCTATTTCTTCAAGCCCCAGTGGGCGGAGGCGTGCTCTGAGAATGTAAATCATTAGGAAAACATGTCCGTGTGAAATAATGGCGTCCAACATGGTGTCAGAAATGACAAACTTTAGGTAAAAATGATAACACCTTTCTTATTTCTGCTTTCAACATAGATTGTGGGTGCTCGTTAGAACCGCCTCATTGAGGCGGTTATTACGAGTACCCACAGTATATGTTTTCAACAAAAATAAGGCAGATAATGTATACCCCCGTTAACCCCTTTTTCTATATAAATTCGGGCTTAGAGGGGCCTTCGTTTCACGGACTTGCTATCGTGACGTATTGAAATATGAACAACATCAGGTCACGACAAAGTTTCAGTGAATCCCTAAATGAAAGGGGTCACAAGCAAAAATTGTTTATTTTAAATATGTCTGTAGATCTTCTAACACTGCACGCCTAGAAAGGCAATAGAATAGACAGTGATTTATCCTGCAACAAATCACTGGGCGGACGAGCGTGACGCGAAAAGACACCATTTTAAGACGACATTCGTAGATTCTATCACATAAGGCGGTTGATCAGTTTAACATACATGTAGTTGCTGGTGCGTGGCGTCATGATCTCATTTAAAAATCGTTATAAGATTAACAGAATCTTACATTCGTGGTCATTTCATATGAAATCATAGCAACAGATTTTGTTTGTTTGATTTGAAGTTTAACGTCCCAGTCAACACTGTATAGGTCATTTTGGAGACGTTGCTTCCAATTTTGTGGGACTTTTACCCTACATTGAGATGAAATGACATCTCATGCCATGCCGCCTAATGAAACCAATAGGGTTTATAAGCATGGACGGGCCGACTGGAACTGCTTTACCTGGGCAGGCTTAGATCCTCTAAGCAGTTTACCAGTACTCGTGTGCGGGTCGGTTTCAGCTCTGCGTGGAAACATCATGCAGCCCATCTATTTCTTCAAGCCCTGATAAGGTAAGTATTTTGTGATAATTGAAGGATAGTTTTCCTTATTTCTACATATAAACCTATGTTGTGGGTACTCATTAGAACCGCCTCAGTGAGGCGGTTCTAATGAATACCCACAACATAGGTTTTTATTGAGAATTGACGAAAACTATCCTTCAATTATCACAAAATACCAACCTTATCTGTTGCTAATGACTACCCGAATAAGGAATCCCTTTGAACATTTAAAGAGTCTGTTTAACAACACTGTCGTATTCTGTTTCCCGTCTCTGTTGTTAGCGTTGCAAGTGTCAAGATTCTAACTATAATAAAGAGGTCTCTTTTGTAATGATCTATAAGTGTGAAAACATTATTATTGTGAAATTATAAATCATAAATTGATTTTAATGTGGCACAATGCACAATGCAGTTATTATCCCCGGTGAGACTTTGTCCTCCTTTCTTTGTAGTTTGGAAAATAACAGACCTTAAAGTGTCTTTGAGAGTGTGTCATAAAATGCCATGTATTGTGTGTACGACTATTCGGTGGCGAAGTGCGTTAGCACGAGTGTTTTGTCTTATATATCAAAGACAATTGCGCAGTGCGCATTACTCATATTACGCATGCAGAGCATTGCTAAACCAACAAGGCCTGTGCACCCGCGAACACTCAGATCAGTCTGTGCATTTGTCTCTTACAGTCGACAGGCTATGAAGAGGGAGATGGGCAAAGAACCTGGTCAGATTCGGTAGGTATAGAGACTGCTCGGGTCGGCCTCAGTAGCTCAGTCGGATGCGTGTCTTACTAGTGATCAGGAGGACGCGGGTTCGATACCTATCGGGGCCGGCAACATTCTTCCGCGGAGATGGATCATGAAATATTTTCTACCGTCATTCTCTCCCTTCTGCTGATTCAAGAAGGGCAGTTGTCAGTTTCTGGTAAAAAAATGTTCACTGTACTGGTTAATCGCTTACGTATAAGCCTGCCCAGGGAAAGTGTGGATAGGTATACTGACCGGCTCAAAAATGATCTAAATAGTGTTGACTGGACCGATAAACTCCACTACATGTTCGGTCTTATAATGGGTCCGCTCCAGGCTACTATGTATTACGTGGGAGATTCTATGCATCATATAATTGAGGTAAAATTGAATTTAAGTGTTTGGCTACTGCATTGTTTGTTTGAGTTTTACGCCCTACCGACAACTTAGGTCAGATGAAGACGGGATCTCCTTTAAAAGACGCATCCGAAAATGTGTAGAAGCCCGGGATCTACTTCCGGCGACTGGTTTATATGGCGAGTAGCTTAACCCAATGGCTAAGGTTATATGGAGTCAAAACATGTGTTGAAAGACTCATCCGAACGTCTATAGAAGGCCGGGTCCGAATCTACGACCACCGGTTTATAAAGCGAGTAGCTTAATCATTACGTCACAAAGGCTTCTCCTCAAACACACTTACACGAACACGGACAAACACACCCCAGCATCAGACGCGACAAGAGTGAGTGAGTGAGCGTTTGAGTTTCACGTCTCACCAACAGCTAATGTCATACGGAGACGGAACCTCGGTTTAAAGGCTCATCCGAAAGTCTGGAGAAGCCCGGGATCGGTCCTGCGGTCCCTGGTTTACACGACGAGTAGCATAACCACTACGACACGGAGGCTTCAATGACGCGACAAGAGAAAAAAGATCTTCGGCCATCCACGCATAGCAAAGGCGTAAAGCTGCGAAGGCTGATATCCCATTGCCTTTACCTGTCGGGTCGCATCATGAAATCTTTTCGACGGTCATACTGTCCCTTCCGCTGATTCAAGAAGGCAAGTCGTTAGTTTCTTGTGAAAGTATGTGCAGTGAGTGTGATGGTTTGTTAGGTATAAGTGACAAGATCGATATAACTTAAAGAGTGTTTGCCGGGCCGTAAAACTCCAAACAATCTGAAAAACCAATAGTCATGGAAGTCTGTGTTCTGAGTTGGTTGGTTCACACTGGCGCTGTGCACACTGGTCTCGAGTGACACGGCTCAGACAGACTAAATATGGCCAATTCGATTAACCCATTCAGTACCAGAAACCCCTAAAGGGGTACCTTGGCAAACAGTGCCGGCCCAGATCAGACGCCGCTGAAGGCGGCGTCTGATCAGGGCCTACACTGTTTGAAAAACTTTCAGACATTTTCCAAATCAATTTTGAAGAAAACACAACATGAAACCCCTAAATTTTGAAATGGACTTCTGCTATATATAAGGTGGAAGATTCCGTTTGGTACAAAAAGGATAAATCGGTATTCACGCAAAGAGACACTTCTTCAACTGACATTGGAAGATGATATTTGATACTTGTACAAAATATATAACTACTGATCAGAAACACCCACAAAGGAACCAATTAAATATAATTTGAATTGTGTGAATTTCAAATCGTTTAAATAAAATCAGATAATGACACCGATTGTCATATATTTCATGAGCCAGTTCTTGGAAAAACTCCCAAAACGACATGAAATATTATCACGTCAACAAGTCACTTGAAATTAACACCCCGTAAACCCAACTTTATATAGAGAAAAAACTGGGTTTTACGGGGGTGTACATTATTTTTCTTATTTCTGTCCCAAGACATAGGTCGTGGGTGCTCGTTAGAACCGCCTTAATGAGGCGGTTCTAACGAGCACTCACAACCTATGTATGTTTGCAGTAGAAATAAGAAAATAAAATCTCGGATTTTCATCAAAAATGAAGCCATTTTGGAGATGTGAAAAAATGCACTTTGTCGCACGCGTCGTAATGTTGCTATTCGAGGGAATCTTTCATAACCAAAATACAGTAAGGGTCAAAATAACATTGCATTTTCCCCCAAAAAGCTGTCCGTAGGATTTAACAATTTCGAAACTTATACAAAGTTTTTTTTAAGAGCTTTGCTGGAAGCCCCCGTGGTTAAGCTATTCACTCGACTTTATAATATAAACCAGGGGTCGTAGGCTTCTCAAGACATTCGGACCGAGGTCTCGCCCCAAAATAGCCTTAGTTACTGCTGGGACGTAAAATCAAACAAACAAGCAAACAAGTAAACACGAGTTATGCTGCTTGTATCTGGATAAATTTTACAGTATGAATAGAAAGCTAGACAAAGCCTTTCTTTCGTTGTTGTGCCAGATTGCTATACTTACTGAAAACTTATTCATTAAAATACATTTTTTTCCATTGGCGTCAAGGGTGACGTCGCCAATAATCTGACATAAAGGTATTAACCTTTATCCTGCTAAATAAATGAATTAGCCACACCCATTTCTGACTTTCCACCAATAAAATTACTTGAAACAGCTTTTCCGTCACCAAGCCACTGCGAGACGAACAGTGTAGATCCTGACCAGATGGCCATCTGATCTAGACCTACAATGTTTGAGGATCAGGTGGCTTTTTGAACCATCTGATCTGTATCTACACTGTTTGCAAAAGTAGAAATCGCCGTATTCAGCGGGATACGGATTAAACTAGTTATTTTATTTTCTTGCAAAGCTGGAAACTACGGCATACTCTGTAGTTACAGAATACGCTGGATATAAGATTCAAATTTATCATATGACGTCGTGTCTGAGAATGTAATTACGTCATGTAAAATAATCCGTAATCCCATTAGTGGATTAAATATGCTAATAAGTTTGATACGTCCCGTAACGTTGCACGTACGACGTCCTTAACGACGTCGCGTTTACTAATGGCGGAATAGTGACGTTTTTGTGAAACAATCGTGAATAAAATTCGTTTAAACAGAATCTTGCATTCGTGCTCATGTATTATTGAATGTATTAAACTCGTCGAGGAAAAGGGATAAAATGCTGGACAAAGCCTCGCATTCTAACCCTTTTCCACAACCCGTTTAATAAATTCAATTACATGTACATGTGTACACGAACACTCATGTTAGATCCTCTATTTCAACATCATATTTTATTTTCTTGAAGCGAAGTCTATAGAACAATGATGTTTGTGGCATAGTTTTGACCACTTACTGTAGTTACAGAGCACGCTGGATATAAGATTCAAAGGTTGTCTATCGCTTTCTTATTAAAGCTCTAAATATAGATTGTGGGATCTCGTTATAACCGCGGTTCTAACAAGCAGCTACAATCTGTGATCACAGCAGTGATAACAGATTTTCATAAAAAATGGCAATTTAAAAATGGCAATTTTTGGATATCACCACGAAAACACGCCTATATAATTCTGACTCCTTGAACCCCACTTTTTCATATGGTAAAACAGGGGTTTACGGGGGTAAATCAGATTTTTCTTATTTCTAATCTAAAATATAGATTGTGGGTACTCGTTAGAACCGCCTCGATGAGGCGGTTCTAACGTGTACTCGCAATCTATATTTTGAGCAGGAATAAGAAAAATATTACACTTTTTCATCTAAAATTTTCGTTTTTTAGGCGGTTAAATTCACAATGTATTTGTATAGGCGTGTTTTCATAATGTAATCATGAGGTTGTCATGAAAATGACAGGTTTTGGAGCCATGAGAGTGTGACATTGTTTTAGTTTTACGTCCCACCAACTGCTAAGGTCATACGGGGACGGGACCGCGGCTTAAAGACTCGTCCGAAAGTCTGCAGTAGCCTGGGATGGAACCCACGACCCTGGTTTATGAGGCGACTAGCTTATCCACAACACCGCGGGGCTTCTGGAGCCATGAGAGAAAACCTTATGTCACCCAGGTGAGTTTTCCCTAATACATGAAGATTATGCGTGTAACTGTGCTGTCTGATCTGAGTATTTTCCAGTCCCAAACCTCACTGAACCGGTTCTAACGAGGACCCGCTATCAATGTTTTTGTGCAAGAATACGGAAGATAAAGTTTACTCTCTAAAACCCAATTTTTACTACGTGCGTCCGCCTACACGCATACACGAGAA
>CAUZLF010000270.1:0-85000 GCA_963580285.1 Lucinisca nassula | reverse complement strand
TGCGGAAAGCATTGTTAGAAAACCATCAATCATTTTAACGTCATCCTTTGAAGTTGAAATTATATTAAAATATATATTTTATACGTTGGAAAAATGGTCTTTATTCCACGGATGAAGGGTGGCTACCTCGAAAACTGAAGATTAAATTTAGATTACATAAGATCAACGAACTGCGATTTGATGCTACGGAAGCAAATACGGAGACACTTCGCGCCCCCGCCCTGCCTAGGCAAAGTGGTGCGAGTCGGACCGTCCCTGCGTATAAACCCTATAGGTTTAGCTTGAGGTGTCGTTTCATCTCAATGTCGGGTAAAAGTCCCACGCAACTGGAAGCAAAGTCTCCAAAATGACTCGAATAGTGCTGCCGGGGACGTAAAACCCCAATTAAAAAAAAAAAAAAAAAAACAAAACAAATGGCTGTGTAAACCCCAAGGAAAGTCTTGCATTATTCCAGGTAAGACAAAGATTGTTTTGTTTGTTTGAATTGAGGTTTAACGTACACGTTTACAGTGTGTAGGTAATTTTGGAGACGTTGTTTTCAATTTTGTGGAACTTTTCCCCGACATTGAGATGAAATGATATGCCGTCCAATGAAACCAATTTGGCTTATATGCATTGGAATTGCACCAGTTACATGTAACCTGGGCTGGCTTAGATCTTCTAAGCGGTTTACCAGTACTCATGTGCGGTCAGTTTCAGCTCTGCGCGGAAGCATCATACAGCCTAACCTAGTTCTCCAAGCCCTGGTGGGCGGGGGGCCAACCATACTCCAGGTACGAAATAGACAGTGAGGGGTCATTAAGGGAGATTTGATTAAAGCACGCTTCAAATTCAGTCGTGAAATACTCGTCCAATCATAAACTACTTACTTTTACTGTATGTAAGAAATTTATGTCCCTTTATTATAATTCTTCTTCTTATTATTATTATTATCAAGCTCTCCCCCATCGGGGCTTGGTGAAATAGATTGGGCTGCTTGGTGCTTCCACCCAGAGCTGAAACTGATCGCATATGAGTTCTAGTGAACTGCTTGGCGTGTCTAAGCCTGCCCAGGCAAAGTGATGCGAGTCGGTTCGTCCATGCATATAAACCCCATCAGTTTCATTGGATGGCAGGGCTTTAGATGTCATTTCATCTTAATATTGGGAAAAAGCCCCATAAAATTGGAAGCAACGTCTCCAAAATGACCTAAATAGTGTTGACGGGGATGTTAAACTTCAAATGAAACAAACAATTATTATTAGTATTATCGTTATTTTTATCATTATTATTATTATTATTATTATTATTATTATTATTATTATCTTTTCTACCTGGGTCTCTGCTCTTTTGAAGCAACGTCACGATATGATTTTCGCGCTTGTGTAGGTGATTTTGGCTTCTTGACATAGATTAGCCACCGTACATTGATTACTTCGGAAGCAAGTGGTGTAGAAAATTAAAGAGATATTTATTAGATTTCATAATTTTACTTACAAAGTACAATAGTATGTCAATTTTTTTCTACATCTCAACTGAGATAACGAATGTTTACGACTTTGTATAAACGTAATTGTTATTTTTTTTATTATCACTTTTTTAACTTTTGCATTTCATAATAAATCGCAGTTTCAAGGTTTTCATCCAAACGCTGAAATTAAAATAATAAATGTACTTTTTTAATAATAAAACTCATCTTACACAACGGGAAGCTTGTTCTGTTAGGAAAATTTCTCACTCTTTGTAAAGCAAACACTTGTTACAGTACAAAGTTAATGCCCCCCCCCCCCCCCCCCCCCCAACCCCAAGGTATATTGCCGAGGGTTTTTGGGGTTTCCCCTTTTAAAATGAGTAAAAGTTTTGATACTGACCTTTTAGAAATTATGGATACTGTATCTAAGGTCCCGCTCCAGGACGGGCCTCCGTGGCCTAGTGATTAAGAGCGCTGACTCTTGATCATTAGGTCTCTCACCTCAGTGGTTCGAGCCTCGACCATGTGAGACGCCAAGTTCTGCAACGGAAGGTCAGGTGTTTTTTTTTCTCCGGGTACTCCGGTTTCCGCCCACCTCTGATTAACGATCGGCTCGATATGAGTGAAATAATCTTGAAAGGGCCGTACAACCAAAACCCCAAACCCACGCTCCAGAATTGAAGAGTTTTGTCAAATCCCTGAGTGTCGAGATTGTTATGCTGCCTAATCCTCATGGCATGCCACCCATTACACCTCTGTCGAAAAGCAATGATTGGTACATTGGGTGCATTGGCGTAATCTAACATCGCCGTGTCCGCCCCGCCCCTCGGGGCTTTGAGAAATCGGCTGGGTTGCATGGTGCTTCCACGCAGAGCTGGAACCGACCACGCATATGAGTATACTGGTAACCACTAAGAAGGTCTAAGCCTGCCGAGGCAAAGTGGTGGGAGTACGACCTCCAATGCATATTAACCATTTTAGTTTCATTGGGCGCCAGGGCTTGAGATTCATTTCATCTCGATGTCGGGTAAAAGTCCCACGAAACTGGAAGCAAAGTCTCCAAAATCACCTAAATAGTGTTGACGGGGACGTTAAATCCCAAAACAAACAAACACAAAACATCGCTGTGACGTCATCAAGTTAACAGTTGTAATGACCACCCTCCTTAACCCTTATCGCTGAATATTCATTTAAGCCACACCCATTTCTGTCTATCAACCAATCAAATTACTTGATGTAATTTATTGCTACAAATTCATAAACTGAATGCCAAACAGTGTAGATCCTGATCAGATGGCTTCTTCAGAAGCCATCTGATCTGGATCTACACTGTTTGCAAAGATGGGGATTGTCGTGAACAGCAAGATAAGGGTTAAACACAATCAAGGAGCTTATAAGGGTTGTGATGAGCTCTTGCCACGATTTATATACAGAAAATGGGGTTTACGGGGGTATTCATTATTTTCTTTATATGTGCTCAAAAATATAGATTGTTAAAACCGCCTCAAATATTGATTTTTTCTTCTTAAAAATGCTAGTTCTGGAGAGATATGGCCTTGTTATGCTAATGTAATGTTCACTTTCAAGTCTCTGAAACTTTGGTATTTTCGGCGGAAATCTTTGGGATATATATATCTTATCTCTACTTAGTACACCAGCAAATTAAACGGCTCCCGCCCATCGGAGCTTGAAGAAATAGATGGGTTGTATGATGCTTCGGGTAAAAACCCCAACAAAATTGGACGCGACGTCTCCAAAATGACCTTTACAGTGTTGACGAGGACGTTAAACCTCAAATCAAACAAACCAGCAAATTAAAAACAAAATCTCACTAATGTTAAACAGACAGAAAATCATTTAAACTAAAAAAAAAAAAAAACAAAGGTCACACCAGGTGATCGGGAGGTTCCATTTCTGTCGGGTCGGCAACATTCTTTTTCAGAGATCGATTAATGAAATTTTTTCTACGGTAGTTCTCTCCCTTCCGCTGAGTGTACTGTTCTGTACATCTAGGGAAAGTGTGGTTAGGTAAATTGGCAGACACGTTATACCA
Organism: Lucinisca nassula; assembly: GCA_963580285.1. NCBI lineage: Eukaryota > Metazoa > Mollusca > Bivalvia > Lucinida > Lucinidae > Lucinisca > Lucinisca nassula. The sequence continues at coordinate 81,497 of CAUZLF010000270.1, read as the reverse complement.
AAATAGTGTTGACTGGGCCGTTAAACCTAATACAAGGTAACATGCAACCACTCCCTGATGCACTCCACAATCCACCAGCTCACGGTGACCTTAGTACTTTCGGGCTGTTAAATAAATCAACAAAAACGATGATTTTAAAAAATAGGGTGGTGTAATTAATTACACCCAGCGCACCTGTATAAACCCATTGTGATTCATAATTGTCAATTTTAAGTCTCCATAGGTTTCCAAACCGCTGACAATACTGAGGAGTGGAACTGCGCATGCCCAGGTAAGACTGCGCGCATGCGCGCAGTCTTACCTGGACATGCGCAGTTCCCGTTAGGCTACCTGAGGGTTGTCTAACGGCGTATAAGCATTGCTTTATGTAGGGTTTGCAGATGGAAAGGGGAATTTTCCCATGATTTCGCTCAAGGAGACACCCACAGACAATTGACAATAAAACGTAAAGGTATTGTTATATCTCCCATCTCTTTGCAAACACTTAAAACGCAAAACGTATTGTAAAATAATGTTGAGAACATGACCCCTCCGCGAATCAAGATATCCTTTCAATATTTTCGCCGCTACATGTCTGATTTTTCTGATTTGGTATATATACATGTTAATATGATTTTAATTGCTGCGATAATAATTATCGACTTCATTTATAGAGTGAGTGAGTGTTTGAGTTTTACGTCCCAGCAACAGCTAAGGTCATACGGAGACGGGACCTCGGTTTAAAGACTCATCCGATAGTCTGGAGAAGCCCGGGATAGTTCCTGCGATCCCTGTTTTACCTTCATTAATAGAGGGTAACACATGTAGTACTAGTACTAATCTTCCTCGGGGTCCTCTTTTCCTTCATCTTACTTGGCAGAAACCAGTAATAAACAATGTACTCAAGGAAACAACACTTGGCGCTTGTGGGATCAAACCGACTGCCTCTTGATGCTTTAACACTGCACCGCAGCGCTCCACATGTTCAAACGCAAAAAGCTCCATATTGATGGGACCCACATTCAAGTTACGCGGCCACATATTCACCATGGGAAGGGGCCGGGCAGAACAGAAGTAAAGGTAATGATCAGGAATCGATACAATTAACGCTCACCGCCTATCAATAACTGGACCATTCTCACAAAATGACCAATTGGCTATCCAAAACAAAAAGATATAAGCGATACAATCATTCAAAGACGAACTACAACAGCAAAACCCGCGACAGAAGAACCGCCTTGGAACGTTGGAACGGGCAGTGAAAACTATTTCACTGGGGTTCGGGGAAGGGGTAAATCCATTTTACACGGCCGCAATTTTACAAAATAGAAGTGAAGGCAATGACCATGAATCGATACAATTAACCCACAGCTCCATCAGAGACACCACGGGAAAGAAACACGAACATGAAACAACTAGACCCTAATGGAAACATCACTAGCTGAAAGCCAAAAGGACATTTACTTTCCCACAAAATGGCCAACTGGCTATCCAAAGCAAAACAACACAAACACACACACACACACTCAAAGACAAGCCATAACAAAAATAAACCACGACAGAAGAATCACCTAGGAACGGTCAGTGACAAGAATTCCACTGGGGGGCTTAAATCGATTTTACGTGGCCACAATCCTCGCCCTCACTTCCGTCACGATTTAGACAAATACTTTGTTCAGTCCGCACAATCGCAAGTCGCACAAACGCACAAGGTGCCACTCGTTCAACACAACAATTCACCCAACTATTTTGTTTGTTTGCCGTTCTTCGACACAGTCAACGGTATTTACATTGTAGATCATTCATCTGTACACACTTCCTGTGCATGCAGGCTGATACGAGGTTTAACGTCCCCGTCAGGACTTTTACCAGACATTTAAATGAAATGACATCTCAATCCCTACAGCCCAATGAAACCAATACTGTTTTTATGCATGGACGGGCCGACTCGCACCACTTTACCTGGGCAGGCTTAGACCTTTTAAGCAGTTTACCAGTACTCGTGTGCGGTCGGTTTCAGGTCTGCGTGGAAGCATCATGCAGCCCAACCTATTTCTTCTAGCCCCAAAGTGTGGGGTCAATTTAATGAATCAGCGATCGCCGAAAAGAATTCAGGATTAAATGGCAGGTATCTACGGAACCCGGTAAGGGACATGATTTTTTTTTAATATGTTGTGCGAACAAGATATTAAATTGCGGATAACATAAGTTATCTTGTGCGGACAACATATTATCTTGTGCGCACAATATAATATCTTGTTCGCACAACTTAATATCTTGTGCGCACAAGATGTTATCTTGTTCGCGCAACATATTATCTTGTTTGCACAACATAGATCTTGGGAAGTTGTGCGGACAAGATATCTTGTGCGCACAAGATATTATCTTGTTCGGACAACATATTATCTTGTGCGCACAACATATTAAAAAAATCATGTCCCTTCCCGGGTTCCGTAGGTATCAGATCACAATAGTCGAACGCGCATCCGCCTGAGCTATCTACTCCCATATATGAGAGTTCTGCGTTCCAGATGTTCATATTTTACATTTATATGCTGATATTTATGTTTTTGTTATTCTTAGGTACATGCACATCTATAAAAAGCAAATCTATAAATGAGTACATGCGTACGTCTAACTTGTTGGACTATGAGCTACCGAGGCCTAGGTAACAGTGCAAATAATTTCCGCAGGATTCACGAAACAACAATTTTTCTTCCCTGATCCAAAACATGACTTCGAAAGGAAAATATAATGCAGAATTGTCTGTTTATTTTATGATGCATAATTTTACGCATGTTACACATTGAGTATAACACTCATAACAGTGATAATAAATTAGAACAGTTTGGTTGAGAAGAAGTATTATTTGTTCATAAAAGAGCCATTTCGGGATAATTTAGGTTTATCTAAATAAAGCGGAACTGAACAATAAAGACATTAAAGCAATAGTACCCAACCGAGCCAATGACAAGAAATGTACATACAGGGAAGATATAGATCAGTTTGTGCAACTAAGCATGCTGAAATGAACAGAACACTGTTTTATGCTCGTTTTGCCATCGGTTCATAGATAGTGATGGCTCACGCGGACAGCAATGTGTATTATTACGTTGTGCGCAAGCGCAGACAGTTGCTGGTGGAGGGGTTGACTTTATCAGGAGTTGGTTAAACTTTTATTTCCCTCTGTTTGTGACAATGCAATGCATGAAATTGTTAGGATTTTACTGCATGACTTGCTGACGATGAAGATTTTTTTTTCATTTTTTCATTTTATTTATTTTTTTCTCATTCTTGGAGCAAACTGGAAATATTACGAAAACACACTTATTCAAATATATTGAACATTTTTCTACACAAAAAATTGAAAATGTTCAGATAAAAAAATCTGATATTTTTCATTCAGTATTTCTACAGTATTTCTGCCCAAAACATAGATTGTGGGAGCACCTTAGAAATACTTCGGCGAGGCGGTTCTAACGAGTACCCCCAATCTACGTTTTTGAACAGAAATAAGAGTAATAATTTTTACTCCTGTAAACCACTGTTATACTGAGTATACATCACATGAACAAATCAGGGGTATACATTATTCATCTTATTTCTACTTCAAAACATAGGTTATGGAATAATTGAAATGCTGAAGCAAACAAATCCAACAGTTGGACTCAAAGACTTAGTCGCCCCACGCCCATCGGGGCTTGAAGAAATAGATGGGCTGCATGATGCTTCCACGCAGAGCTGAAACCGTTCCGCACACGAGTTCTGGTAAACCGCTTAGAGAATCTAAGCCTGCCCATGCAATGCGGTGCGAGTCGGTCCGTCCATGCTTATAAACCCTATTGGTTTCATTGGGTTGCAGGGCTTGAGATGTCATGTCATCTCAATGTCGGGTAAAAGTCCCACAGAATTGGAAGCAGCGTCTAAAAATGACCTTTACAGTGTTGAAGAGGACGTTAAACCTCAAATCAACCAAACAAATAAAACGACTTGGAGCCGACCCTTGTGTAAAAGGTCCTTAAAGCATTTTTTTGGGGGGGAGGGGGGGGGGGGTGGGATTTATGTTATTCAAATACGCAGGCGCAGCCAACTATTAGGGCTATCTGTATGACTTCTTACGGTACTTCTAACATGCTGCCTTAACCCATATATGACATGGAATCTTCCACCTAGTTAGTTCGGAGTGGTCCATTTCCAATTATAGGGTTTCAGGGTTGTTTTTGTTTGTGGCAAGTTTTACAAAAATGAATGTTCTTTAAGCAAACGGTGTAGACCCAGATCAGACGCCGCGTTCTGCGGCGTCTGATCTGGGTCTACACTGTTTGCCAATGTCACAAAAAAGGGCCGCTAGGCATATATGGGTCAAGCTCTTCCAAACATGACTGCGAAAGGCAAAGGTCCTGGCGAGACTGGACACATGCCGTCATGACGAGACTGAGCAGGTGCGCAGGCTCGCATGAACCTTTGCAGGTCGTATGTGCGATAATTACCCTTTTCGTACAAGCTTCTCGTAGCATTTCGACTGCCATAGCGTATTTCTGCGTAATTGCTGGTCAACACTTTTTGAACGACCCTAATTCCTTTAAACAGTCAACCATCCTTTTTTTGACATATTTGTTTCCAAACGTATTCCCACAACTGTTCACAGTATGCATATAAGGCCTCCGAGAGATACTCGGAGAGAACCAGAAGCTTCCAAAACCAGCCCAAAAGACGAAACATAAAAAGCGTCTGAAATTTTCATTTTGACGCGCTTCTTTTGGCACGGCGTGCTGTCTATACCAAACTAGTGCGGCATGTTGAAGACACTCCAAAAATAGAAGAAAGATGAGAGAAAAGAGAGAGCTTGGGGGAAATAGGTAGCGAAAACGAAAAGAAGGCGTGTGTGTGGGGGGGGGGGGGGGGGGGGGGCGTAAAAAATAGAGAACTATTTTCTCTATTATTAAGAGAAAAACGTAAAAAAGCGCATGTCTGAGCTTAGTGTAACACCTGTGCCATGACCAATTACGGCATCAAAAGATTGCATTTACCGTACATTTAGTCTCCTATAGATAGCCAACAGACTCAAAAGGTATGGTTCCAGGGTGACATGGTCTCCCCTATCCCCTTTTCAATCAAGATTTCACAAAAGCTCGGCCGTTCTAGGGATAAACCATAGTTTCAAAAAAGTCCTGCTAAAAGCGTATGCTATATACATACAGTTTGGTTTTACGGCCCAATAAAGAGCATTTCACTTATTTCGAGCCGGTCGTTAATCGGAGATACCCCCCACCTCACTCCATCACCACCCATGTTTTGGAGGAGAAATAAGAAAAAAACTAGACAAAGTGCCCAGTGGGGCAAATATACCCCCGGCCAGTGCCAACCGCCTCTGCTGGAAATGGCAATGTCTATAGCTTCTTTGCATATACAGTACATAATCCATATAAAAGGTAATGCTACAGAGATATCCAGTACCAAATATGAAATACAGAGATACAATGTATCAGCAATGAAAAAGTTTTAACGCAAAACTTTGACGTAAAAGTTGACAAACGGACAGACAGCCCACCAAAAGGGACTTAGACCTTCCATATAAAAGGTAACGCTATAGAGATATCCTGTGCCAAATATGAAGATAATCTAACATTTGGTTACAGAGATATGGGCAATGAAAAAGGTTTAACACAGAACTTTGACGTAAAAGTTGACGAACGGGTGGACAGCCCGCCAAAAGGGCTTGACCCAGGAGCTTAGAAGTGATTATATAGAGATATTCTGTACCAAATATTAAAAGAATCTAACAAGTGGTTACAGAGATATGAACAATCAAAATGGTTCAACGCAAAACTTTGACGTAAACGTTGATTAACGGACAGACGGACGGCCAACCCAAGGGCTTGACCCAGGGGCTTGACACACGGGCTTAGATATTTCATATGAACGGTAATGCTACGGGATTTCCTTTACCATCTAACATATGGTTACAGAGATATGAGCAATCAAAAAGGTTTAACACAAAACTTTGACGTAATGGTTGACGAATGGACGGAAGTACGAACGAACGAACGAACCAACGAGCCAACGAAAGAACTAACGAACGAACCAACGAACGGACGAAAAGACGAAAACTATATACCCCCCCCCCGACATACTTCGTACGCCGGGGGTATAATAATGTATAACCCTTTAAGGAGAATGGGAACATCTGGCACATTTTTCCGCCATATTTCTGTCTGTTCGCTTTTCTATAAGCCCTGTCCCACTGAAAAAGGGGCTCAGCTCTACTTAGGGGCAAATTCTTTCTTTTAAGAGTTGACCACTATTGGCATGGGTACAAAACTACTTTTGCAGGAGTTGCCGCCTCTGAATGTGGCCCCATTCCCCTTAAGCCCATTTTTTTCTTAATGTAAGTGGGGTATGACGTGACGCAAAACGAATACAAGCCTTGTATTCATTTTGCGCCACGTCAGTAAGTCCATAGCTCTCTAAATAAATGGTGATGGCAATAAATGCTTCACAATAGGAAACTACTGCGCCCATAAAAGTAGTCCGGCGCACGTAAACATCAACATAACAATTCTTTTGCTTCAGAAACCCCGCATAGCTTCTCCCTAGCAACACTTTCACGATTTTCAATTACTTATTGTGCATTGTTGGATTCCGAGGGCAAATGATAATGGAAAAATGTGGTGTATGCGAAAATTAGAAAAGAAAGTTAAAATTAATATTTATTATATTTTCATCTTCAAAGGGAGGAAAAATTGGGTCTCGATTTCACACCGAGTAAGCAAATTGATAGATGGAATTAGATTTAAAAATACGTAGCTTATTGTTAAGTGAAAATCGTTGAAAGTGAAAACTATCTAAGGAAGGTGTTGGTACATTTAGGTGATGTGCCTATTTATGCTGACAAATAAAAATTTTGGTTGTCATGTAAACGCGAAGGTGCCAAAAAAAACCAACAAACAAACAAACAAACAAAAAAAAAAACAAAAAAAAAAAAAACAGGAAAACTGAATGACTCTAGCACCTTTGGATCCATGTTACAGTGTTGACGGGGACGTTAAACCTCAAATCAAACAAAAAAAATCCATGTTTGGACCATAAATCGGAAATTTGTGAGAGACAGGTAGTAAGTCATGAATAATGTTCGTCCCCATAGCGTCAGACCAGAAGAAACGTTAACCTTTACCCTGCTGTAGGCGACAAGCCCTATCTTTGCAAACAGTGTAGATCCAGATCAGATGGCTTCTGAAGAAGCCATCTGATCAGGATCTACACAGTTTGACATTCAGTTTATGAATATGTAGAAATAAGCTGCATCAAGTAATCTGATTGGTTCAACGTCAGAAATGAGTGTGGCTTAATAAATTAGGAGGTGCACCAGGGTATGAGGCATAATGGAAATGATTTAGTAAATTTTGAGCCGGGGCAAAGCATTTCCTACAATTTGCCCCGCGAAGAATCAGATCAGCCAGTGAATACATATGGTTTGACCAGAGACTTCTCTTGCTGCATGAAGGAGCATTGGGCCCTTAGCTATCCTTAGAGCGCACAACGAAGACTCTGGTCAGACTGCGCAGATGCGCAGGCTGATCTGAGTCTTCGCTGGGCGCACATGTAAATTGTTGGAATTGCTGTGACCCGGCTCAAATAGCTTTCCCATCTCCTATGAAATATGGGTATGTAGACTAACTGCCGTCTAACTGAAAGTTAAATCACTGTAACATTTTTTTTTTTATAAAAATCTTCCATAAGCAAAGGCAAAGGAGGTCGGGGAGGGGGGAGGGGGGGGGAGAATAGTTATGGGATTTACTATACGCTTTCCTAAGGTTTCAGTTCACCCAGGAGAGCAAATTCTTGTAACAGTAGGACACACCGTGTGCTCATAATTGTTTTATTGCCCCCTGTAATATACTCTCTGAGCAGATCAAAGACAGCCCCTAGTATGGTGATTAGTAGCTCTTGTTGAATCCCTGACTGAGGCACTTAAGGGGAAAATCAATAAGGTACACTCTAGTCAACAGTTAGTAAACTATTGGTTTTTCCCCAAGTGGTCCCTTACCTGTTGAAGACAGAGCACTTCTCTTCAGTCAGCACTGAGGGCTATATAATATTATGTAATGCAATGATGGTCCTCAATAAACGAGAATAAATGCCTTTATGAGAGTAAACCCCTGTTGACAATCGAGACAAAAAAATGTCCTTGGAAAAGTTCCTTCCCCTGAAGTGTGTTTTTTTCCCTTTAAGTGAGTAAAATATTTTGATTTAAATTTAGCAAATATCAAAAACAATTTGAAAAGGATAAGATGGCTGACTGCAAATTATCTAGGGGTTATTTTGCGTTCTTCGAGTATTCCTCAACATAAAGTAGTGCTTCGAGAAATTATTAGCGTTATTCCAGCAACTTCCTTGCAATGTTGTTACGGGTATACCATCTTTCTGAGCATTAAGGTAACATGCACATGTCAGGAAAAGTCTTTCGTGCCCTTAAAAGGGCATTTCTTTTCTAAGACTAAAATTCTCTTATTTTTTCTTATTTTTGCTCTACGTATAGACTGGGCGCTCGTTAGAACCCTCTCATTGTTACCTTTACTTTTGTCAAAATACACACCGAGGTTTGATCTTTTTATGCCGAGCTTCGTTTGAAAGAAGGCAATTGGCTATTTTTCTTAATAAGGCATTGGACTTTACATGCCACTTTCGTGCGACAAAGTGAACCCCTTCAGTTGTCCAAAACTTTCATTTCTTATAAAATTGTGACAGAATACATGTACATGTTAAGGTAAAATATTCTTAATTAGCCTAAAATATATTGATATTGATATCATTGCTATCTGCATTTACGGTGACTATAACAGAGAGACAGCCATGTCGCCCAATGAAACCAATAGGGTTTATAAACATGGGCGGTCCGACTCGCACCGATTTACCTGGGCAGGCTTAGATCCTCTAAGCAGTTTACTAGTACTCGTGTGCGGGTAGGTTTCAGCTCTGCGTGGAAGCATTATGCAGCCCATATATTTCTTCAAGTCCCGCTTTTACATGTACATGTACATCAGGCGGTTAACGAGTACAGTACACATTCATTCCTCCGTCAGAAACTAGCAACTGGCCTTCTTAAATCAGAGAAATGGAGAGAATGATTCGTTTGTGTTTAGATTTTTACCCGACATTGAGATGAAAAGCCATCTCAAGCCATAAAACCGCTGGGACAAACCGACTTCCACCACTTTTCCTTGGCAGGCTTAGACCTTCTAAGCGGCTTACCAGTACCCAAACCACCGTGTAGCCTTATCTATTTCTCCAAGCCCCGACGGGCGAGTGTGTGGGTGTTGGTGGGGTGGGGTGGGGGCGGGGGTGGGGGTGGGGAGGTCACATGGAGTGAACGACCGTTGAATGGAGTTCTTGAGGAACCTCAAAGAAAGGGTGTAGCAAAAACCCACCAAGTATCGAACCTCCTAATAACCAAACAGGCGCGAAACCGACTGAGCTACTGAGGCCGGAATTTTATATATCCAATATAAAGCGACAATTTCGGATGTATGGTTTGTCCGTACTGTTTGTTTGATTTGAGGTTTAACGTCCCCGTCAACACCGTAAAGGTCATTTTGGAGACGTTGCTTCCAATTTTGTGGGATTTTTACCCGACACTGAGATGAAATGACTTCTCAAGCCCTGTCGCCCAATGAAACCAATAGGGTTTATTAGCATAAGCGGTCCGCCTCGCACCGCGGTTCCTGGACAGGCTTAGATCCTCTAAGCGGTTTACCAGTACTAGTGTGCGGGCCGGATTCAGCTCTGCGTGAAAGCATCATGCAGCCCATATATTTTTTCAAGCCCCTATGGACGGGGGCTAATTGTCGGTACTGTCCCACTGTACTGTCCAACTGAATTTAATGACCATTATTAATATGCATATGGTTTTGATATTAAACGCTGTTTTATAGTACTTAAACTAAAAACGGACGCATTAAGAAGAAGGACAATTATACCCCCTGTTAACATAATGTCCATTTTGCTGGCTTGTTTGGAATAAATTTTGATTGTAAAAATAAAATTTTGTGGTGTTTAATAAGGTTTAAATCTTTGTCAAAATTTAACAATTGATGTCAAATCTCCACCAGAGTGAGACATGGGTCTCTCCATTAACCCATTCCAGACGAGAAATCATGAAATAGGACATTGGCAAAAGGTGCAGGCCCAGATCAGACGCCACAGAATGCGGCGTCTGATCAGGGCCTTCACTGTTTGCAAAATGCTCGGCTATTGTCTTAACAAATTTCTGAAACAAACTCGACTTGACATCCTTTAATTTCGAAATAGACTATTTTGTTTGTTTGTTTGATTTGAGGTTTAACGTCCCCGTCAACACTGTAAAGGTCATTTTGGAGACGTTGCTTCAAATTTTGTGGGACTTTTACCCGACTTTGAGATGAAATGACATCTCAAGCCCTGTCGCCCAATGAAACCATTAGGGTTTATTAGCATGGACGGTCCGCCTCGCCACGCGGTTCCTGGACAGGCTGAGATCCTCTAAGCGGTTTACCAGTACTAGTGTGCGGGCCGGATTCAGCTCTGCGTGGAAGCATCATGCAGCCCATATATTTCTTCAAGCCCCTATGGGCGGGGCCGGAAATTGACTATTGCAAAATACAGTAAGCTTCCGCTATTAAGACCACCAAAACTGAGACTTATTCTTCTTTAAAAAGCTTATTTAGAACGTTTCAGTCATTCTTTCTTTGCGTTTTCTGCACACAGTGTCCTCTGGTCAGAGACCACCTTTGGGACTGTTCAAAAGTGGTCTTTAAGACCACTTTTGAACAATCCCAAATGTGGTCTTAATATAGGAATTTTAATGTATACCGATTCCGTTGAAAATGGGTAAAAATAGCACACCTCATTTATTTCAGGGTGTTAACAAAAGCGACGAGATATAACGAGAACTAAAATAGACTGGTTCGCTCGTCTTCTTCTGCCTCATTTGAGCAGCACTATTGATGTACCCGTCTATAATAAACTGCGGATTAATCGCACAAAATTAATTTCATTTTTCAGTGTGATTTTCAATTTTTCCATTATGTTAAAAGGAAAATCAATTGAAAGTATTATAATCCATGTGGAGCAATAGTTTAGAAATCATTGTAATTTGAATTTGTTTACTTGTTTGTTAGGCAAAAGTTTCTTAAAATCTAAAGATGTTTATTCAACAGTCTTAAATCCTAGGGTCCTTTGACGAATCCTTTGTATTGTGGTGGGAAAAATAGGTTTTGGCATTGTGCTGTGAATAAGAAATAGCAAAGTATAATATCATATGAATAATTTTGAAAGAAAGTGATTTAATTAGGGTGCCAGAATTATTTTGCTGATTGAGTTGTCATTTTTGAAAAAAAAAAAAAAAAAAAAAAAAAACAGAGAGAAAAGAATAATAGCTAAAAATAACGGACAGTATCATTTTATGATTTGAACTTAAAGATTCAATTCTGACCAGCATATTATAATGTTATTAATCAAGTATAATTTCGTATTGGCGCAGGTACAAGTCCGATCTCTGCTGCAGGGCCAATGCAGCTGATTGAGGACCTGTAACTGGGTCAATACAAAATTACTTGATTAATGACAATTTTATTAATTGATGCATTTAAAAAACATGATTATTGATTTTTTGACCTCACTGGTTGACCTGACCATATTCAATTATTAAGCCCGTGTATTGATTCATTTGTTTGTATTGGAGTTTAACGGCCCAGTCAACACTAGTTTATGTCATTTTTGACCTATCCACACTTTTCCTGGGCAGGCTTACACGTAAGCGTTTAACCAGTACAGTGCACATTCTTTCGCCACATCTAGAAGCCTCCGTGGTGTAGTGGTTACGCTACTCGCCTTGTAAACCAGTGGTCGCAGGATCGATCCCGGGCTTCCCCAGACTTTCGGATGAGTCTTTAAACCGAAGTTCCGTCTCCGTATAAACTGTTGGTGGGACGTAAAACTCAAACACTCACTCACTCGCCCGACAACAGCCCTTCTTGTATCAGCGGAAGGGAGAGAATGACCGTAGAAAAGCCCGTGTATTGAACACCCTAGTTAACCCAATTTACTATCCAACTTCAATGGCTCGAACACCTTTTGGACAGCGAAAATCTGTTCGAGACAGGGACAGTTCGAGCCACTGAGGGTAACTGCCAGGAGGCGTAAAGGGATTAATTTTGGGACATCTTTTCGGTGTTCTATAATAAAATGTATGTTGTGTGTACTCATTAGAACCGCCTCATTGAGGCGATTCTAATGATTACACACAACATACATTTTCAAGTTTAAAGTCGAAAATCTCCTTACTTATCCCACGCTACTTCTTATGTGAAGGAATTCCCTTGGGACTCAAAAACGGATTCGGCTCATCCATGGTAAACAGGCCATCGGTATTCGAGCCATCGAAGTTCCACTGTATATTGATTGATTGGTTAATTGTGTTTAAGAACACGTCCACCGTTGTGGGTCATTTTGTGTCATCTCTCAGAGAAAGGAAGAAAAGAGATAGTAGAGGAAATGAAAGTGGGGGGAGAATAAGGAAATTGAATCAGAAGAAATAAAAAATATTCACCCTCTACCCTTACCTGCTACGCGGATAGCAGACCTTGTCCAACTGTAAGTCAGTATCAGTTGGACGCCCCAGTAACGTAAGATAAGGGCACCCAGTCAGTTATATGGGCCCCGTCAAGCGATTTTGGTACTTATCGCCTATGCGAGCAGCGAAGGTTCAGGCGAGCCTGCGCATTCGCGCAGTCTCGCCAGAACCTTCGCTGCTCGCTCTTACAAGCAGTGAATGAAAAGGAACCTTCAGAAAGAAAGCCATATCCCTGGCCCGTCTGAATGGCTGACCATGCGCTGTTAAAATTTGCCATGACGGAATGCTCGAAGACAGTTAAAATTTGTCATGACGGAATGCTCGAAGACGCAAATTCGTTTGGCGGGGCTCATATGGAGCCTTGGGCACCTGACTAACCCCACTTTATATAGAACAAGAGAAGATATAACAGTAAACTGTCATATCAATGACCCTGTGCATTTGAACGTGTTTATTGTAGAACACTGAGTGTCGCAGACTGTGCTCCGCAAAGAATGGAACAATCATAATATTATGCAATTGCTGTCAGTGAGCTCTGCAACATTTAATAAATCCGGCTCAAAATTCTATACATGGTGTATACAAGTCTGTTCTTTCCAGTGCTTAAGTCGATTCATTTCTGACAGATTCATTTCTGTGAAATATTAATCTTTGAACAGAATAACATCAAAATCTAACCAGGCCCCGAGGTTATAAAACGTTTTTCATGCTCAACTGCGTTGAGCATGGAACTTATAATGCTCATAAATATTAAAGCACAACTGATAGAGTCACTTTTCTTACTCGGATCAGCACAAAATGTTATTTGTCCTGCTCATAAACTTTAAAATGCCAACAATTGTTAAAATTTATGAGGTAGGACAAATTTCATGCTCAAGGGAGTTGAGCATGAAGAAAAGTTTTATAACCTCGGGCCTGGTTACCCACGCACTGGTCCTATTATGCGTTAAATGTCCCACGTCAACCAGCAGAAACGGACCTCCGTGTCCTAGTGAATAAGAGCACCGACTCTTAATCATAATGTCTCTCACCGCTGTTGGCTGCATGATGCTTCCACGCAGAGCTGAGACCGACAACACACGAGTACTGGTAAACCGCTTAGAGGATTTAAGCCTGCTCAGGCAAAGCGGTGTGAGGCGGATTGTCCATGCTTATAAACCCTATTGGTTTCATTGGGTGACAGGGCTTGAGATGTCATTTCATCTCAATTTCGGGTAAAAGTCCCCCAAAGTTGGAAGCAACATCTCCAAAATGACCTTTACAGTGTTGACGGGGACGTTAAACTTCAAATCAAACAAACTCTCACCGCTGTTGTTCTGGCTTTGCTCGGGTCACATGTCAGACGCCGCGTTCTGCAACGGAAGGTCAGATAGTTTGTCTCCGGGTTCTCCGGTTTTCGCCCACCTCTGATTAATGATTAGCTCGAAATAGTGAAATCATCTTTAAAGGGCCGTAAAACCAAATCAGAAAAAACCCAAGTACGCTGTAAGATTGTGAGTAGTAACGGTTAAAAGTTACAGAGCGGACACTATTCACCATATTGGCATTATTTGCTGGTTCCCAGCTTGCACATTGTCAATATTGGAAAAACAGGTAACCAGACCCCCCTGACCTTTCAAGGTCAGGGGGGTCTGGTTACCTGTTTTGCCAACACAGATAACCTTCAGACTAGGAACCAGCAGATAATGCAAATAAGGTGAATTCTGATACAAGCATCAAGCATGCGCTGTGAAGATGACCTTGAAACAATATTATGGCATACCCTTAAGTATTCAGGAACCTACATGTCAGGTTTTGACATTCATGTGCAAAATATTTGCAGTGTTATACACCGGTTACGAATTGAGACAATGACCTACAGATACATTATGTCAAATTTCAATGGCTCGAACCCTTTGGAACCATGAAAATTTGTTCGAGACAGCGGTAGTTCGAGCCACTGAGGTTACTGTCAGGAGGCATAGCGACATACTTTTAGACATCTTTTCGGTGTTCTTTAATGAATATGTATGCTGTGTGTACTCATTAGAATCGCCTCATCGAGGCGATTCTAATGAGTACACACAGCATACATTTACAAGATAAAAGACAACAATCTCCTTAATTATCCCACACTATTCCTTATGTAGAGGATTTCGCTAGGGGCTCAAAAATGGGTTCGACTTATCCATTGTACACGAGCCATCAGTGTTCGAGCCATCGAAGTTCTACTGTACTACGATTGTACGGACGAAAAAAAAAAACAGATGGACATGGTGATTCCTGCACCCCAAACTTTGTCGCGGGGATATAATAAGAAACATTATCCCAAAATTCTTTCTGATTTGTAGCTTTGTTTTTATTAGGAAAGTTTATATCATTGCTATGGTACATTATATGGAAACTCTGCGAATTCGTTTAACTCATCCTGCTGTTCACGACAACCCCACCTTTGCAAACAGTGTAGATCCAGATCTGATCAGGACCAACACTGTTTGTCATTCAGTTTGTGGATTTGAACGAAAACATTATATCATGTAATCTGATTGGATGCCAGTCAAAAAAGACGTGTGGGTAATTAAAATATTCAGCAGGATAAGGGTTAATCCTTTCAAATCTGAGTCAATGAAGTGGACTTTTCCATCATTGCATTTGGGCAAGTCCATTCTATGAAATAAGGGGTGTGGTGAATATCATTAATAGGATGACAAACAATGTAGATCCTATGAGATGGCTCATTATGAGCCATCTATCTGGATCTACACCGTTTGCATAGGTATATGTATGTGTTATGGTATTTAACGCCCCCGACAACACTATGTAGATCATTTTGGAGACGGCGCATTGGGTTTTGTAGGACTTTTACACGCACATAATACTCAGTAATGCGGGTGACGCAGTATCAATCGATCGATCGATAGATAGATAATGACATCTCAAGCCCTACCACTCAATTAAAACACAAGGAACGGTCTGACTCACGCCACTCTGCCAGTACTCAAATGTTCGGTCAGTTTCAGCTCTGCGCGGAAGCACCGTGTAGCACAATCTATTTCTTCAAGCCCCGATAAGCGGGGGCCAAAGTGGGTTACCAGTACTCAGATGTTCGATCGGTTTCACCTCTGTGCTTCCTGGAAGCACCCTGCGTCCCAATCACTTTCTCCAAGCCCCGATGGCGGGGGAGTTGGTAGGGGTGAAGCGTAGAAAATAACACCTACCTCTCTTGTGTCCTTATTCGTCACTCTGCTTGTCTTTCCTCATATCAACGATCTTTAGAGAGAGAAAAAAAAATGAATTTCAACATCAATATGGCAATATGTTCAATTATTGCTTTAAACAGCGTATTTGTCAGAATTACAATAGAAAATAGGCGTTAAAAGCGTACGCATAATCATTATTCAAACTAGCGTGAAAGTTACTCCATTTGTGCCTAGAGCCACTTTTTAGGGAGACATATCTGGTGAGTTGAGATCCAGATCAGACGCCGCGGAGTGATCTGGGTTTACGCTTTCGTAAACTACCTACATTTTTGTACAACTGACAATAAAAAAAATCCGATACCCCTATACAATGGGAAATGGATCACACCAAACTTTTTAGGTGGAAGATTCCATTGTCACATATGGGTTAAGATTCAACACTCATAATCTCTCTAAGCTTCGCTAAACGCGCGAAATAATGGACGAATTTTTTTTGGGATATGAAAATGTGATTTTTATCGAAAAATAAATCATATTTTGTATTATTGTCTTGTTGTTATGTTACTTAAATAATGGTAAAAAAAATATGTGAGTCGGAACATTTATTTGTAAAACATTGAGAAGGCACGGTTTTGAAATGAGTTAAAATCAGCAAAAAATCTAAGTACCGTACTATCCATAATCAGCGCACATGCGATAATAAACGACTACCAATACTTTATTAACCCTTTTTGGACCAAATGGAATCTTCCTCCTTATATATAGGAGGAGTTCATTTCAAAATTTGGGGATGTCTGGTCATTTCGAAAACACGCCTATACTAATGCATTGTAAATTTTACAGCCGAAAAATGGAAAATTTTCTGCTAAAAATTGTGATTTTTTTTTGTTATTTCTGCTCAATACATAGATTGCGGGTACTCGTTAGAACCGCCTCATCGAGGCGGTTAAAACGAGTACCCACAATCTATGTTTTAAGCAGAAATAAGAAAAATAATGTTCACCCCTGTAAATCCCAGTTTTACTATATAAAAGTTGGGTTCGAGGGGGTCAGAATTATATAGGCGTGTTTTCGTGTTGTGTGTTTTTAACAAAATTTATTTGGAAAATGACTAAACTTTAAGCAAATAGTGTAGGCCCTGATCAGACGCCGCGTTCTGCTATGTTGAAATTTATTTGGAAAATGACTGAACTTTTAGCAAACAGTGGAGGCCCTGATCAGATGCCGCGTTCTGCTATGTTGAAATTTATTTGGAAAATGACTGAACTTTTAGCAAACAGTGGAGGCCCTGATCAGACGCCGCGTTCTGCGGCATCTGCTCTGGGTCTGCACTGTTTGCCAGGGTACCCGTTTTAGGGTTTCTGGTACTAAATGGGTTAAGAAACATAGCTGACAACAATTTAGACGACATGATTTGCAGTTTGCTGAAGTTGACACAGTACTATGAGAGCCTACAACAAGTCAGTTATTATGCATTTTGTGATAAAGGGGGGCAAATCATCACGTGAACAAGCCTGTAAGATAAACATCCACTAAACCCCACTTTATATAGAGAAAAAATACATTATTTTTCTCATTTCTGTTCCTAGTCGTACGTTGTGGGTACTCGTAAAAGCGCCTCAATGAGGCGGTTCTAACGAGCATCCATAAACTAATAAGAAAACATACCTCAAATTTTCGTCCAAAATGGTGGTTTTGTTTGTTTGCTTGAATTGGGGTTTAACGTCCGCGTCAACACCATTTAGGTCATTTTGGAGACGTTGCTTCAGATTTTGTAAGACTTTTACCCGACGTTGAGATGAAATGACGGATGCCCTGTCGCCCAATGAAACCAGAAAGCTTATATGCATTTGACGATCTGACTCACACTACTTTACCTGGGCCGGCTTAGTCCTTCTAAGCAGTTTATCAGTACTCTTGTGTGGTCAGATTCAGCTCTGCGTGGAAGCATCATGCAGTTCAATCTATTTATCCAAGCCCCGAATAGGGGGGGGGGGGGGGGGGGGCGCTCTAAAATGGTGGTAAAATTTACCATCACGAAAACGACTACCCCTAATATATATTTTTTAGTTTAGTTTAGTTTATACTAATTTAATTTAGTTCGATTGCGATGAAAGCTTCAAGCTTATAGAATCGCTCTCGAACACTCATTCCGGGTGTTTTCAAGTGCGCGAGAGAGAGAGGGGCAGTGGCTTTTACACCACTGCCACCCATTTACACCTGGTTGGAGCGGGGCAGTGTCATTACGTGTCTTGCCCAAGGACACACCTCGATACCGGTGGCTTGATTCGAACTCACAACCTCTAGATCATAAGTCGAACGCGCTAACCACTGCGCTATCGAGGCTATATTTTTAGCAGAAATAAGAAAAATATCATCTATTTTCATCTTAAATTTTTTGTTTTATTCGGTGGTAAAATTTACAATGGATTTATATAGGCGTGTGTTCGTGATGCAATGTATTTGTATAGGCGTGTGTTCGTGATTCACTGTCTTTGTATAGGCGTGTGTTCGTGATACATTGTATTTGTATAGGCGTGTGTTCGTGATTCACTGTCTTTGTATAGGCGTGTGTTCGTGATGCATTGTATTTGTATATGCGTGTGTTCGGGATTCACTGTCTTTGTATAAGCGTGTGTTCGTGATGCAATGTATTTGTATAGGCGTGTGTTCGTGATGAAATGTATTTGTATAGGCGTGTGTTCGTGATTCACTGTCTTTGTATAAGCGTGTGTTCGTGATTCACTGTCTTTGTATAAGCGTTTGTTCGTGATGCAATGTATTTGTATAGGCGTGTGTTCGTGATTCACTGTCTTTGTATAAGCGTGTGTTCGTGATGCAATGTATTTGTATAGGCGTGTGTTCGTGATGAAATGTATTTGTATAGGCGTGTTTTCGTGATGCATTGTATTTGTATAGGCGTGTTTCCGTGATCCAATGTATTTGTATAGGCGTGTGTTCGTGATGCAATGTATTTGTATAGGCGTGTTTTCGGGATGAATTGTATTTGTATAGGCGTGTGTTCGTGATGCAATGTATTTGTATAGGCGTGTGTTCGTGATGCAATGTATTTGTATAGGCGTGTGTTCGTGGTGCAATGTATTTGTATAGGCGTGTTTTCGGGATGAATTGTATTTGTATAGGCGTGTGTTCGTGATGCAATGTATTTGTATAGGCGTGTGTTCGTGATGCAATGTATTTGTAAAGGCGTGTGTTCGTGATGCAATGTATTTGTATAGGCGTGTGTTCGTGATGCAATGTATTTGTATAGGCGTGTGTTCGTGATGCAATGTATTTGTAAAGGCGTGTGTTCGTTATGCAATGTATTTGTATAGGCGTGTGTTCGTGATGCAATGTATTTGTATAGGCGTGTGTTCGTGATGCAATGTATTTGTAAAGGCGTGTGTTCGTTATGCATTGTATTTGTAAAGGCGTGTTTTCGTAATGTATTGTATTTGTTAAGGCGTGTTTTCGTTATGCATTGTATTTGTAAAGGCGTGTTTTCGTAATGTAGTGTATTTGTAAAGGCGTGTTGTCGTTATGCATTGTATTTGTAAAGGCGTGTTTTCGTTATGCATTGTATTTGTAAAGGCGTGTTTTCGTTATGCATTGTATTTGTAAAGGCGTGTTTTCGTTATGCATTGTATTTGTAAAGACGTGTTTTCGTTATGCATTGTATTTGTAAAGGCGTGTTTTCGTAAAGCATTGTATTTGTAAAGGCGTGTTTTCGTAATTCATTGTATTTGTATAGGCGTGTTTTCGTAATATTGACTAAGGCTTTATTTAGAAAGTTAATGTTTTACATGTATATATTCTTAGGACTGCCAATGTTCTTAGGACTGCCAGACATTTTTTTGAAATCGTGAATGAAATGGGGGGGGGGGGACTTTCCACCCAAAGCAAGTAGTGGCCTTGTCTCATCCACTATCAGTAGGAGAATGTCCTATTCGGGATGTGAAAAGAATATTTCTGATGACGTCATAGGTCATGTCGCGGGGGCACTCTAAGCTCAAACATGTGCATGGACTTCTTTCTTTTTTTTTGGCGTTTTCACTACCTAGTTTTGAACTTATCCACCTCTCTCTCTCTCTGTCTCTCTCTCTCTCTCTCTCTGTCTCTGTCTCTCTCTCTCTTCCCATTCACATTCCTCTCAGCTTCTACTATTTAAGACATGGGATCTTGTTTGCTATAGAAAGCACGCCAGTTTCTGAGGCTAATTTTGGCCGGTTTTGGAATCTTCCGGTCTTCTTCTAGTACATGTATCTCTTAGCTGGCTGTTACATGTATGCATGCAGAGGACAGTTGTGGCAATACCGTATTCGGAAACAATCATGTCAAAATGAGGGTCGTCCAAAAAGGTTTTGGGCAGCAATCGCTATATACATGTAGTGGAAAGGAAATATGCTTTTTATGCCATGTATGGACATGTTTGATCCGACCAAACATGTTTAAAGTATACGGTCACACCTGACTGTGTGTTGAAATGAGGAGCATTCTATGGCTTGTTTTCGTAATTAAAATAAAATCTCTAGGCATTGTGCAATGTCTAAGCGCATCGTACTCTTATATCAGCGAATACGGTAAAACGGGAAAATGTACATATATATGGGAAAACCTCAATATACTGGTTTACTCTGCTCCCAAGCAGAAAGCGTTCATTTAGGGACACGCCCCCACCGTAAAAGGGGTTTACTAAACACTCCATTAATAACTTCGTGAAGTTTTTTTACTCGAAACTCGAAAATGTCAAATATATACTCAAAGGCTTTTTGGAGACGGAATGATGGCAAACAGTGTAGACCCTGATCAGACGCCACGTTCTGCGGCGTCTGATCTGGGCCTGCACTGTTTGCCAGGGTACCCGTTTTGCGGTTTCTGGTACAAAAAGGGTTAAACAGAGGTCAAGCTGTTGATATTTTTCTTGATTTTCTTCCCCAAAACAGGAGTTTGCATCTCATGCAACTTGTCTGAGACAATGCCATCTCATAAATTTGAGACAATTTGCCTGAGATGTCATCACGCTAACAAGTCCGCGAAATAAACACCCCCTTACACCCCACTTTATATAGACAAAACTGGGGTTTAGGGGGTAAACATTATTTTCCTCAAGTACCCACAACCTATGTTTTGAATATAAATAAGAAAAATATCACAAAATTTCTTCAGAAAATTGACCCTTTTGGAGATGTAAAAAAATGCACTATGACGCACGGGTGTGTTATCGTAATGTCAAGTCCTGTTTTCTGTAAAAAATAAGTAAAATATTCAAAATGTCGTCTGTTGAATAAAATACAAGAGGGAGAAGATGGCCCTGAATCGCATCCTTGATTTCAAGCTCACGTTTTTATATTTTAGCTCTGGCGGCCATTTCTCGCATCAGAGCCAAATCGTGTTAGCTGTTTTGGTAGATAGTCATATAAGCAACATTCCTATGAAGTTTGAACGAAATTGGCCCAGTGATGTAGGAGAAGTTGTCTTTTTAAGATTTTTCTATGTTCAGATCTGGCATCCATCCTGCTCATCTGCTGAGCAAAACGATTTTTGGCTATTTAGGTAGGAGCCACCTGGCAACATTCCTGTGGTTTTCGCAAAATTGGCCAAAGCATTTAGGAAACATTATCATTTTAAGCAAATTTTTGACGTTTTACTATTTTTGCTCTTGTAGCCATTTTGTTCATTGGAAAGGATTGGTTTTTGCTACTTTGGTAGAAGGTCACCTGAGCAACATTCTTATGACGTTTGAATGAAATCGGCCCATAGGTGTGGGAGGAGTAGTCGTTTAAATATTTTCCTATTTTTAGCTCTGGTGGCCCTATCTTGTTCATCGGAACAAAACGATTTTAAATAATTTGGTAGAGGGTCACCTAAGCAACATTCCTTTGAAAGTTGAATGTAATTTGCTTAGGAGTATGGGAGGAGTAGTCATTTTAATATTGTCTAGTTTTAGCTCTGGTGGCCATCTTGTTCATCGGAGCGGAACGGCTTTAGCAATTTTGGTAAAGAGCTACCTTAGCGACATTCCTGTAAAGTTAAGGCGAAATCTGCCAAATGATTAAGGAAGATTTAGCATTATATAAAGCAAATTGGTGACGTTTTCCCTACTTTTAGCTCTGGCGGGCACCTTCTTTATTCGCGCGAAACGATTTTAAGTATTTCGGTAGAGGGTTAACGAAGCAAAATTCATATGAAGATTGAATGAAATTGACTGAGAGGTATGGGAGGAGTAGTCGTTTTAAGACTTTTTATTTTTAGCTCTGGCGGTCATCTTTCTCATGGGAGCGGAACGTTTCAGCTATTTTGGTAGAGGGTCACATAAGCAACATTCATATGAAGTTTGAATGAAATTGGCACAGAGATATAGGGGTGGGGGGTTCTCTTTTTAAGACTTTTCTGTTTTTTTTGGTCTGGCAGCCATCTTGTTCATCGGAGCGCAAAAAGTTTATGCCATTTTGGTAGAGAGCTACGTATGCAACATTTCTGTGAAGTTTAAGCAAACTTGACCCAAGGGTTTATGAGGAGATTGCATTTTAAGCAAATTGTAGAAGTTTTTTTTTTTTTTTTTTAGTTTTATCTCTGGCGGCCATCTTATTCATTGGGGAGGGAATATTTTTGCAATTTTGGTAGAAATTTACCTCAGCAACATTTCTATGAAGTTGGAATAAAATTGGCCCAGGGGTATAGGAAGAGTAGTCGTTTAAAGATTTTTCTATTTTTAGCTCTGGTGGCCATCTTATTTATTATTTTTAGAGAGCCACCTAGGCAGCAGTCCTGTGAATTTTAAATGAAACTGGCCAAAACGTTTGGGAGGAGTAGCCTTTTAAAGCGAATTGTTGACGCCGCACGATGTATACATTGGCCGATCAGTACCATAGCAACAAAAGTTCTGTAGCCATACCGAACTTATACGGACATCACCTTTCTCAGCTGTGCTGAAAATCAAGGGAATTAACGCGAACAAGACAGAAAATAAATGGTTATCTCCCCAAGGACTCGACTACCTCCTGTGCAAATTGCCTCAGGCAAATTGTAAGTCGTACATTTTTAGGACCGCTTTTTATATACTATATAGGCGACTGTTTTAATTTAAGGAAGTGGAGGTTGTGTTATGGTGTATCTTAAAAAAAACAAACAATTGAATGAAAAAGAATAAACATAGATGATGTATTATATATGATTACAAATAGTATCTTCCAGTGTCAAATATATCAATTGTATTTAGCGACATAAATCAGTCTGAAATACATAAATGTACAAGCCAACAGTGTAAAATGCAACAAGGTTTGGAACATTTTATAATGTGCAACATAAATTTTCAAGAATTGCTGAAATGAAATATTATACAAAATAAGATAAAATAAAATAAAATAAAAAATAAAACGATCAGTAGCGTATGCTCAAGAAACGCAAAGTTGTTAAACACAACATGACTAGTCCGACGAAAATGATCTAATTATCAATTATTTTTTTTTTCAAAATATTTTTGTTGTTAATTCTAAGCCCAAATGATGTTTCATATCACTTGTGAATCGTCTGCAGCAAACGATTCACGTGAAATGTCAAGCCTTATTCGCGTGTGAAATTAAGAAAAAAATATTTGAAAGTGACTTCTGCTACGGATTCCCAGAGCTTGGAAGATAGTATTGTTCGGTAGCCGGACAAAATCCCCCCGGACATAACCCTCTCCCCACACACAAAATCCCCCTTTTTGTAAAGGCGGACAAAATCCCCCTCGCTGTATGTCAGGTTGGACAAAATCCCCCCCCCCCCCCCCCCGGAAAAAAATCACCCTTGCTCTAAATTGTTCAAGTTAATTATCCTTCCACTGCCCACAAGCAACGTCTCCAAAATGACCTATACAGTGTTGACGGGCAATAATTTCTCCATGAGCACCAATATAGCTTTGATAGTACTGCACCAAAGCGGATATGGAATCTGCAGTTTTCAAAACGACAGACTGATTTTCAAAAACCAGTAATTGTGCATGTGGAGGTGTGCGGGATACTGTCCACCTTTATAAACAGCAGGGGGGACTATGTCGGGGGGGATTTTGTCCAGGGGGATTTTGTCCACCTGAACAAATGTTGGGGGGGGGGGGGATTTTGTCCGCCTTTACAAAAAGGGGGATTTTGTCCGGTGGGGGGGGATTATGTCCGGGGAGATTTTGTTCTAGAATCTATTGTTCATGTTGCTATTACATTAAATCATATTTAGCCGATCAATCGAAGACGCAATCTGTGTGAAATTATTCATCGGGTCTCTGTATGTAGCAGAATCTCATCTCCCCTCAGGATAATTAAACAGACTCGGACCAGACTGCGTGTATTCGCAAACTGATCCCAGTCTTTGTTATTGCACACAATAAGGTCATAATATTGAGCCGGAACCCATGATTTAGTTTTTGCTTGCTTTGACAGTCCAATGACTCAGATCAGCCTGCACCCGTTCGTATTCCTCTATCCGATTCGCGTTTGGCAAGAGCACCAGGATAATATAAATCAATGCTAGAAAAACAACCTAGTTGATTGCTGTCTATTCATTTAATAGGTGATATTCTTATATACTTAATGCCTCGGGCGGTCCTCAGTCTACCTTTCCAATGATGTTCACCCGGCCATTTAGTACCGGAAACCCCCAAAACAGGTACCCTGGTAAACAGTGCAGGCCCAGATCAGACGCTGCAGAACGCGGCGCCTGATCAGGGCCTACACTGTTTGCTAAACGTTCAGCCATTTTCCAAATGAATTTTGAAGAAAACATAACCTGACACCCCTAAATCATGAAATGGACTTGTACTATATATAAGGAGGAACATTCCATTTGGTACAAAAAGGGTTAACAGGGATTAATATAATTATTGGTTTGTTACGCCAAGGTCATTTTCTCGAAAAACACTATTGATTTTGCCTTTATCTCTTTATAATCAAATCAAAGTCTTAAGTAAATCTGATGGGTCCGAGCTTAAAGTGAGACAGAGAGGGAGGCGATTACAAAAAAACAACAACAACAAAAAAAACCAGATGGAATTATTATTATTGCTATTATTATCTATTATTATTTTTATTATTATTATTATCATTATCATTACCTTCATTTTTTGACTTTGATTAGTATATTATTATCACAAATACCCACAATCTATATTTTAAAAATAATATTAGAACAATTTCGAAAACACGCCTATTCAAATATATTGAAAAAGAAATCCACTAAAATTTTCCACAGAAAAAAAATGGTATTCTTCATATTTCGGCGGTTTTAACGAGTACCCACAATCTATGTTTTTGAGCAGAAATAAGAAAAAAATAATGTTTACCCCTGTAAAACCCAGTTTTACTCAATAAAAGTGGGGTTTTAATAAGGTAAAAATTATATAGACGTGTTTTCGTGATGATTCATCCAATACGTTTGCATAGTCGTGAACAAAAACTGTTAACAGGCACCCGCTTGACACGCGCCAATCTGCGCGTCGATGTGTAAGAAAATGATTAATTATCAGCTCTACTCAACAGGGCAATAAATGGACAATAAACGATTGCAGGGAATAATCCTGGACTCAAACGTTTTTTGTAACACGAGCAAAAATACGATAAACATTTTACCACCAAATCATGAAAATTTGCGGATAAAATCTGATATTTTGTTATATTTCTGCGTAAGCATAGATTTGGGCTACATAGTAGAACCACCTCGGCGAGGTGGTTCTAGCGAGTAATCACAATCAAGGTTTTTGAGCAGAAATAAGAAAATATATATCCCAGTTTTACTATATAAAAGAGGGTTTAAGGGGGTCAAAATAAATCGAGAAAAAGCTGTTTGTCTTACAATTACGTGCATGAGAGAGATCTTTGTCCTTTATTAATAAATATTTATCCCCTCCAGGACAGGTTTTTAAGGTCCATTTCTCCAAGTGTAAAGTACTACCAGAATCTAGCCTTTAGTAGTCTTTAGGTTGGCGCGGTTTTAATGTTAATGTCTGTAATGCATTCTGACTAGATTTCAGTTTGTCGAGGTGTAAACGAGATAATGGTTTGAGCAGTAAGTGACAGGACTGTAAAACATTGCATTATCTTCACAGTTTTCAGAACAATAAAATCATCTGTCTTTTCTGGCCCCTGTCGGCAAATCTACTTCAATATAATTTAATACAATTTGGAGCCACATTTAGAACAGAACGTCGAAACTAAACAATTACAAAACCAGGCCTATTCAAATACACATGTACATTGAAAATTTTATCACTGAAATGATTCAAGAAAGGCAGTTGACCATTTCTGGAGGAAGAATGTTCACTCTACTGGTTAACCGCTTACGTAAAAGCATGCCCAGGATTAGTGTAGATAGGTTAACTAAAAATGATCTAAATAGTGTTGACTGGGCCGTGAAATCCATCACAAACAAAGAGTCAAACAAACAAACAAAATCATTATAAATGAAAATCATCAGTTAAAAAATACGTTATTTTCTAATTTCTGCTCAAAACAAAGTTTGTGGATACTCACCAGAACCGCCTCGACGAGGCCGTCAAACGGGCACAAAACATAGTTTGTGGGTACTCGTTAAAACCCTCTCGGCGTTGCAAACGGGTACCCACAATCTATGTTTTTAAGCAGAAAAAAAATGTGTACAACTGTAAACCCTGTTTTACTACATAAAAGTGGGGTTTAAGGGGGTCAAAATTATGCAGCGTGTTTTATGAGGGTCAAACCAAAGTAACAAACACATTATTACATTTCAAACTGATAATTAAGCATATCGTAGGCGTAATAAAGTCTTTGTTTTCGAAAACATTTACATTTGAGAATACATCTAAATAAATAAATAAATAAATAAATAAATAAATAAATAAATAAAAATCCCGAACCATACAGTTCAAGAAGCACGTCGTAGGCGTAATATATCCTTTGTTATTGTTTACCTTAGTAACAACCGCTGACTGCTGGTTACCAAGGTAAACTGGAAATAGAAAAGGAGGGTAGTGTATTTCATTTTCAAAAAGGACCAAATTATTCTCATTTCTATTTTACAAAATTTATATGGACGTGTTCGCAATACATTTGCCAACATACTCCCGCTTGCACAGAGTAAAAATAACAACTAACAAAAAAGTTATGACAATATATTCATCAGTTTTTGTCGCTTCATTCAGTAGTTTTACTATATATTCTATACATTTAGAGGGTGCCTCCAATTATATGTAAAAAGGACCAAAAAGTTGTTGATAAAACTTCATGAAAAATACATGTGTGCATTCGTAAAAGAATGCAGAATCATGAACCGCTGGCACAGAAAAGATATTGCTATTACTATTTATTTTATATAATAATTATCAATTTCCTATATAAATCTATGTATTTACTTTAACCGACTGCAGTTACCTGGATGTCCGTTAAAGTTCGACATGAATGTTTCTAAAATGCATATGCAAGCAATTCCCCACCAAAGACATGCTGCAAATAAAATTTGAGCGAGATATGATTGCAGGGTGCAAATATATTCCAGTCTGAAAGTGTGGATGACGACGGGCGACGGACGAAGACGGATGACGACGGACGACGGAAGCTGCCATCCTATATATAGAGAATACCAGGTTCGTGTCTTTTGATATCAAGTTTATCAGGCAAGGCTTTGAGAACGCTTGTAGAATCGCGAGGCTTGCCGAGCGATTCTACATGCGTTCTCGAAGCCGAGCCTGATAAACTTGATATCAAATGACACGAATCTGGTATTCTATTTATCAGTTTATCCCCTTGTACACTCATAAAATAGCAGTTTACGGTCAGTTATTGATGGTCCTCAGTGCGTCCAAGCATTCTGGTGGTCGATATATTTAGTATCAGCTGACCATGTTTTCCTATGACATTTTTCTTTTCAAGTAATATTGCCATTTTGCCCAGCCAGTTACAATAACATTTTTTGTCATTTTCCAGTAGTCCGGTTCATTCATAAAAGTGCAATGTCACGTTGACGTGATAAAGCTCACTTGTCCTGAGATAGCATATCTTTATCAGGTCAATGCGTTACAATGCAATATATACAGGGGGTAACTGATAAAAGCTCCTCCGTAGCTTTCAGCTCATGCAGGTGAGCTAAAACAGCATGGTGAGCGTTAATATATGAGCCCCGCCAAGCGAATTTGGGTCTTCGAGCATTCCGTCATGACAAATTTTAATTGCGCATGCCCAGCCATTCAGAGGGGCCAGGGATATGGCTTTCTGTCTAAAGGTTCCTCTTAATTCACTGCTTGTATGAGCGAGCAGCGAAGGTTCTGGCGAGACTGCGCGGATGCGCAGGCTCGCCTGAACCTTCGCTGCTCGCATAGGCGATAAGTACCAAAATCGCTTGGCGGGGCCCAATTATGAACTTGCTGCCCACTCCCATTGGGGTTTGTTTTTGTTTGTTTGTTTGATTTGAAGTTTAACGTCCCCGTCAACACTTATATAGGTCATTTTGGAGACGTTGTTTTCAATTTTGTGGGACTTTTACCCGACATTGAGATGAAAAGTTATCTCAAGCCCTGCCGCCCAATAGAACTTCCAAGCGGTTTACCAGTACTCATGTGCGGTCGGTTTCAACTCTGCGTGGAAGGATCATACAGCCCAATCTATTTTTCCAAGCCCGATGGGCGGGGGCCGTATCGGGGCTTGGAGAAATAGATATGGCTGCAAGGTGCTTCATCGCAGAGCTGAATCCAACCGCACATAAGTAAACCGCTTAGAAGGTCTAAGCCTGCGAAATGGTGCGAGTTGGACGGACCATGCATATAAACCATTTTGATTTAAATTGAGATGCAATTTCATCTCATTCAACAACACTGGAAGCGATATTTCCAAAATGACCTAAATAGTGTTGACGGGGACGTTAAACATCGGTTCCAGCAAAATAATACATGGCCTTGCTATTTCCGTGAAGCCACGTTCTTTTCAAATATAACCTTAAAGCACCAAAAGAATTTTAGAGCAGATGGTTTATATTAAGATAGAAACCTTTGAAAATAACGTCAGCAAATGTTATAATTGGCAGTTTAAGATAGACTTGCTGATGATGATGATGATGATGATGATGATGATGATGATGAAGAAGAAGAAGAAGAAGAAGAAGAAGAAGAAGAAGAAGAAGAAAATCCACGTCAACGGGAAGTAAAAGTTATTCAGCTTAATCAAGCCAATTCTTGTCTAGACGATTCTGGTTGGCCTCAAGGAACTCGGTGTACAAGTACACTGAAAGCGGTCCATCCTAACAGGGGGTGGCAGCTCTGAGAAGTATTTTTATGCGAACCGCGTGATTAGAAAACGCACCCAGCGAAGACTCAGCGAAGACTCAGAT
Source organism: Lucinisca nassula (assembly GCA_963580285.1). Lineage (NCBI taxonomy): Eukaryota > Metazoa > Mollusca > Bivalvia > Lucinida > Lucinidae > Lucinisca > Lucinisca nassula. Next base: position 52,406 of record CAUZLF010000270.1, on the reverse strand, counting down.
CAGACTGCGCAGTCTGATAAGAGTCTTCGCTGTGCATTGAAACAGTTATGAACCTTTTTCTATTGGGGAAATACAAAGAAGAAAGACAATTTCACATTCGTGGCCATCCAAGTACCTATAATATGACTAGAACGTTTGCGCGAGGTTAACGTAGTGTGTGTGTGTGTGTGTGTGTGTGTGTGTGTGTGTGTGTGTGTGTGTGTGTGTGTGTGAATTCGGGTTTAACGTCGCTTTCAACAATTTTTTTAGTCATATCACGACGGTGTCTGGTTGCGACAGGGAGCTCAATGCTCACGTTTATAGTGCTGCCTTTACTGAAGTATCATGTCCCAGACACATTACATGATACCACACCCAGTCACATTATCCTGACACTGGGTCGACCAGTCCTAGCTCTACCCCGTAATCTGAGTGCCAAACGAGGAGCAGCTAGTACCATTCTTAACGACTTTGGTATGTCGCGGCCTGGGGTCGAACCCGTGACCTTCAGTTCCCCGGAGCGGACACTCTACCAACTGAGCTATCGGGGTCGGTCAGAGGTTAACGTAGTAACTAGCGAAATAGTGTCGTTTATCATTAAAGAAATGAATTTTATATTTCAGCCGTTCATGAAAGTATGATCGCAGAGGGTCGAGTGCAAAGTAAATGAACTCCGAAGGGGCTCATGTAAACTTTGCTAGTGACCCGCGGTCGTTCATACTTTCATGAAAAGCAGAATTTTTTTATATATATTTACATTCTTTGCCCCGCATCACTGGGCGAAAAAATGCTTATAGGGCAAACTTTCAAAGCTGAAAAATATTGACACGCTGTTTTTCTACAAAAGGCGCGCGCGTTGACGTCACCAATGCCAATAGAGAACCATTGTTTAGAATGACGTCACTTGACGTCACTGAAAGCCACGCGAATCGATGCGTTCATGGAAGTATGAACTACATGCTTTTCTATAGGTTTACATTAGACTTTACACTGGAAACGTAAATATATATTCTTAAACGGCACCCCTATATAGCCAAAAGTAAAATCTCGTGATATATTTAGGAAATGAAAATTATTTTTCTGCTTTTCATGGAAGTCTATTTTTTATACGGGCATGGACAAAGTTGCAACTTTGGCGTGCACGCCTATAGTTAACGTGCGCGTGCATTTCACCAGCCCATCTCTCTCAGCTGATCCGTCCCAAAGTTACGAGATCTCGCGAATTGAAAACTGGCGAGAAACGCTTACATTTTTGGTCGGATTTTTTTCTCTTTCCATAAATGTTCAAGATCTTTCTAAATTTCAAGAACTATAACGTATCCTTTTTAACAAATAAATGCGTTTTGAAAAAATAAAATTCATTTTCCCGGCGTTTGTTCGAAAAATGCGTGACCGGTTCTAAATCATTGATCAATGTTATCCAGGCGCTTATCAGAATTATTTAGGCGTAAACGTTAAAGATTCCACAAAAATGAGAATCAGTCTTTTGTTTACCTTCCGTCTGAGCGTTTGGCCAGTCAACAATTGTTTTGACAGTTCATTTGGGGCTTTTGCCGCTTTGTGTGCTTATACTCTGATACTTTGATAGGAAGACATTGAAATGCTAGTTTGTACAAACGGGGATGTATTTGTAAAAAGCTGTTTCTGTCAAAATTTCTACATTTCAACAACTATGCTGCATTCTTCACAGATTTGGGTGCATTTGATCTTGTATCTTGTAATAAAACACACGCACTGGTATTTCCTAAACTGATCCTGATTCAGACCATACATCATGACAAATTGCCTGGCAAGTTCATATGGTGTTAGATATCTATCTATCCAAACGACAGTGCAATTTTTGCCATTCACCCAGCAGGCCAGAGGCAAGTGCACTAACCACTGATCTATCTATCTTTCTATCCTGTGATCGGTCACATTTGACCATTACTCGCAGGTGTACATTTAGTACACACAAGGTTTGTAGGATTAAAGCTTACACAGTTATCCAAACGACGGTGCACTTTTTGCCATTCACCCAGCAGATGATGCCAGTGGAGCGTGTTCGTATCCAGAAATAATCACTGCCACCAGAAATCAAACCGGGGCTTCTAGCGTCAGAGGCAAGTGCACTGCCACAGATCTATCTATCTATCTATCTATCTATCTATCTATCTATCTATCTATCTATCTATCTATCTATCTATCTATCTATCTATCTATCTATCTATCTATCTATCTATCTACACGTATCTATCCATCCATCCTGTGATCGGTCACATTTGACCATTACTCGCAGGTGTACATTTAGTACACACAAGGGGTTTGTAGGATTAAAGCTTACACAGTTATCCAAATGACGGTGCACTTTTTGCCATTCCCCCAGCAGATGATGCCAATGGAGCGTGTTCGTATCCAGAAATAATCACTGCCACCAGGAATCAAACCGGGGCCTCCAGCGTCAGTGGCAAGTGCACTAACCACTGATCTATCTATCTATGTATCTATCCACATGTATCTATCCATCCATCCTGTGATCGGTCACATTTGACCATTACTCGCAGGTGTACATTTAGTACACACAAGGTTTGTAGGATGAAAGCCTACACAGTAATCCGACTGACAGTGCACTTTTTGCTATTCATTTGTACCTCACAACATGACATTATTTAAAATTCCCGACCATAGACTTACATCCAGTAGATAGATAGATAGATCCTAACACCATATGAACTTGCAATCGAAATTCGATCAACAATGAAGGCCCTGATCAGATCTGCATTCTGCGACATCTGAATTGGGACTGCATGCACTGTTTGCCAATTTGATATTCTTTTTGGGGACATTCTGTACAGAAACGGGCTTACATGACAGGTCGACTTAAATGCTATTAAACTGATGATGTTAGGCAAACTGCCTGTGTTACCAAGGAAGGAACGAATCCAGCGGAGGGCGTTTCCTCCGACCCGTACGGATGGAGTTTCCAAAGAAGCTTTGAGTGGTTCATTTTGAGCATGAATTTATATTGGCAAGATATAGCTTAATTGGGACTGTTTCATTGTTGTCACAATCACCTGATTTGTCTATTTATAGATGATGGTCTAATCATGAACGAAAACTGTGGCAAATGAGTATAATGAATGGCAAATTCGATTGATAGCCTTTCGTACAGCAGACGCACGCATGGACGACGGATGAAAAGTGATCACAAAAGCTCACCTTGTCACTACATGACAGGTGAGCTAAAACGAAATGTTGTGGGTACTTGGTGGAACAGTCACAACATAGCATTCCACGGGTATCCATAACATCTTTAACATGTTTAATGATCTTTTTCAAATAATTAAAAATTGATAGCCTTTCGTACAGCAGACTCATTATCTGGATGAAGAAGACAGCAGTTAGAGCCTGACTTGGGACCAGGACACATCCGTAAAAGACACTAGTTGCATGTCTTTGTAAACATTGTCAGTTAAAGAAGTGTTCCTTTGACATGCTTCTTGTGTAACCTTAAGGCAGCTATTTGATTTTGATCTGTCCATGGACTACCAGATTGAGACAGATGCAGAGCCCAGCACATGACTGGTAGATGTAGATGATTTGGCTAACAGACAAATTTAGTGTCCATGCGATCTGAACTCATTCATGATGTCAGAAAGTATTAGCATTTCAGATACAGAGAAAAGATGGGAAAATGGGGATGCATGTTTTATAAATATATCTGAAAGCTCAAAGAAATTTTTGCTGATTGTATATGGTCACCCCTCCTTTAAAAATGTTGGTTTATTTACTCCGTTCTTGCAGGTAAACAGACATGGTTGACTGTAACTTGAAAATAAGCCGATCAACATGTGGTTTTTTTCTCATTAACTTGTTGGGCTAGGATGGCTCTATAAACAAGTAAGGTTTGAAAAGTTTTGTATGTGTAGTTTTTGTGGGAGCAGGTAAAAGGTTACTATTGTCGCCTATGGAAAACATTTAGTGGAAAGCTCCCTTTCAGACGTACTTTTGCGGTTAGCTCATCTGGTAGGTCATTGATGTATATATGAACAGAATCGGGCCCACGACAGAGCCCTGTGGGACACCTGAAGTCACTGGTACAGATTCTGATTCCTCACCATCAAGGGCCACAGTCTGCGAGCAGTTACCAAGGAAGGCACGAATGCAGCGGAGGGCGTTTCCTCTAACCCGTACTTATGGAGTTTCCAAAGAAGCTTTGAGTGGTTCACCTTGAGTATGAATTTATGTTGGCAAGATATAGCCTAATTGGGACTGTTTCATTGTTGTCAGATCAGCTGATTTGTCTATTAATAGATGATGGTCTAATCATGAACGAAAACTGTGGCAAATGAGTATAATAAATGGCAAATTAGATGCATGTTTTAGAAATATATCTGCAAGCTCAAAGAAACACTTCTTTTATGGCAAATAAAACATGCATCGAATTTGTATCGAAAGTGACGAGGTGAGCTTTTGGGATCACTTTTTGTCCACCGTGCGTGCGTAAACAATCATTTCAAACAACATCTCCTCCTAAATCACAGCTCGGATTTTGACCAAACTTCACAGGAATGATCCTTAGGTGGTCCCCTTTCAAAGTTGTTCAAATGGTTCCGGTCTGTTGCACATCAAGGTCACAGGAGCCAAAAATAGACTTTTCTCACCAAAAACTTAAAAATCTTCTTCTCTGAAACCGTAAGGCCCAAGTCTTTGCTATTTGGTATGAAGCTTCATCTAGTGGACCCCTACAAAGATTGTTCAAGTTATAGTGCTGGGGCTCAAAAGGCCCCCGCCCTGGGGCCCTTTGGTTTTACATGGGCTTATATAGGGAAAATCTTTAAAAATCTTCTTCTCTGAAACCGCAAGGCCCAAGTCTTTGCTATTTGGTATGAAGCTTCATCTAGTGGACCCCTACCTTAATTGTTCAAGTTAAAGTGCCAGGTTCAAAATGCCCCCGCCCCGGGGCCCTTTGGTGTTACATGGGCTTATATAGGGAAAATCTTTAAAAATCTTCTTCTCTGAAACCGCAAGGCCCAGGTCTTTGCTATTTGGTATGCAACTTCTACTAGTGGACCCCTACCAAGATTGTTCAAATTAAAGTGCTGGGACCAAAAATGCCCCCGCGCCAGAGCCCTTTGGTTTTACATGGGCTTATATAGGGAAACTCTTTAAAACAGTTTCTTCTCTGAAACCGCAAGGCCCAGGTCTTTGCTATTTTGTATGAAGCTTCAGCTAGTGGACCCCTACCAAGATTGTTCAAATTATAGTGCTGGGGCTAAAAATGCCCCTGCCCCGGGGACCTTTGGTTTGACATAGGCTTATATAGTGAAAATCTTTAAAAATCTTCTTGTCTGAAACTGCAAAGCCCAGGTCTTTGATATTTGGTTTGAAGCTTCATCTTGTGGACCTCTACCAAGATTGTCCAACTTATAGCCCTGAGGCAAAAAATGCCCCCGCAATGGGGCCCGGCCCTTGGGTTTTACACAGACTTATATAGGGAAAATCTTGAAAAATCTTCTTCTCTGAAACCACACAGGTCTTTGGTATTTGGTATGAAGCTTCATCTAGTGGACCTCTACCAAGATTGTTCAAATTATAGACATGAGACCAAAATGCCCCCGCCTCGGGGCCCTTTGGTTTTACATAGACTTATATTGGAGAAATCTTTAAAAATGTTCTTCTGTGAAACCACAAGGCCTACGTCTTTGATATTTGGTGTGAAATTTCATCTAGTGGACCTCTACCAAGAATGTTCATATTATAGCCCCGCGGTCAAAAATGCCCCCGTCCCGAGACCCTTTGGTTTTACATAGACTTATATAGGAAAATCTGTAAAAATCTTCTTCTGCTGGGAAACCACAAGGTCTAGGTCTTTAATATATATGGTATGGAGCTTCATCTACTGGACCTCTACCAAGATTTTTTTTTTGTTTACATCAATTCATTTTCAGCAGAGTTAAAGCCCTTTAATGTTTAAAAAAATTGATTGCTCAAAGTTATATTTTGAAGTGTACTGTGTTGGTGGGGGGTGGGGGGTATTTTAGTAACTTTAAGCCAAGCATTAAATAAGAGTTATAACTATAATATAGAGAGATTAAGATTCCCATTAGTTATCAACCAATCTGTTTAATTGCTTCAGAGTGTTGTTCAATCATTATCCACGTTATTCATTTTTGTACAAATGATTTTGTAGAGGGAATTTTTTTGTAAATTTTGAATTGAAAATCCCTGACCATAATGTTGATTGATTGTTGAAATGGACAAAGTAATAACCATGCCCGTGACTAGGCAGTGCCTAATTTCATATTATTTACATTTTTTGCCCCTCATCACTGGGCGTAAAATGCTGATAGGGAAAACCTTTAAAGCTGAAAAAAAAAAAAAAAAAAACAACAAAAAACAAAAAAAAAAAAAATATTTGTACGCCGTTCTTCTACCAAGAGCGGAACAGCGTTGACGTCATCAACGCCCGTAGAGAACCATGGTTTAGAATGACGTCACTTGACGTCACTGAAAATCATGTGACTCGATGCGTACATGGAAGTATGAACTACATTGTTTTCTATAGGTTTACATTAGACTTAACATTTAAAATGTAAAAATTGAGTGATAAATCACTGAACGGAAGTGCGCGACGCAAAGAGCCGCCTTTTTCAGGTTCCTTGACGTCATTCATTGTTACCTTGTCGTTGGTGTCACGTCATTTTATTGTATAAGTCAAAAAACAGATAAACGCATGCGATACAGTCAGTCATATTGGTGGGATTGCTTTAAATAATGGCGAAAGATGGGGCAACTCAAAAGGAATCAATAGCATTTTTATCGACTTTCAGTGTGTAAAGATCGAAATATACCAGCTCTGGTGCCGTGATTTATTGAGTGATAAATCACTTTTTGTAAGTCAGTTGTAAATAGATAAATCACTCGCTCTGCGCGCTCATGATTTGATCTACCTTAGATAAATCACTGATAGAGCTGATCTATTTTTTAAATGTCGTTGTTATTTTGGTGATATAAAATGATATGACTTCGCGTGCAATAATATGGCTACTATCGCGTAACGTCATGAGGTCATCCGTGACAGTCCTAAGTTTTTTTAATATCTTCTTCGGCGATTAAATACGATTTAAGTTAAGCACGTTATATCATAACAAATATCCCATGGTCATTCAATTTGAAATTTATGAATCTCGCCGGAGGCTCGTTTAATAAATTTCATGTGAAATGAGCACTCGTGAATGGTCCTGTTTTCATATCCTAACCATATTTGGTCTCTTCCACATTATTTTACCCATAAGATGCAAATCACAATAATTGTCGTCTGCTTTGTTGTCTGCTGTTACTGTAAAATTCATTGTTGCTAACAGTGTGGACCTAGGCCAGACTGCTCAGTCTGATCGAGGTCCATATTGCGTGCATGTATGCAAAAAATGTGTTTTGAAAGTTTGCAAGAAGAAAAAGCAGACGACATAAACAGATGCAGTTTTTCTTGGCATTTTAACCCTTAAGACGCCAAAAAAAAAAAAAAAAAAAAAAATCTGACAATGTCGTCTGCTGAATTTTCTTGCTTTTGTTTTGTTTGTTTATTTGATTTGAGGTTTAACGTCCCCCTCCACACAGTATAGATCATTTTGGAGACGTTGCTTTCAATTTTGTGGGACTTTTACCCGACATTGAGATGAAATGACATCTGAAGCCCTGTCGCCCAATGAAACCAATTGGGTTTATAAGCATGGGCGGTCCGACTCGCACCGCTTCACTTGGGCAGGCTTAGATCCTCTAAACGGTTTACCAGTACTCGTGTGCGGTCGGTTTCAGCTCTGCATGGAAGTACCAAGCAGCCCATCTATTTCTTTAAGCCCCGATGGGCGGGGCCAAATGAATTTTCTTAAAAACTTTTTAAAAATATTTTTTGCATACAGGCAAACTGTGGACCCAGAACAGACTGCTCTTGTCCACACTGTTTGCAAAAGTGACTTTTAAAGCAACAGCCAGACGACAAAGCAGACGACAATTGTCGTGATTGGCATTTTATGTGTTAAGGGTAAACTAAGAAAATACAACATAGAAAAATACCTGAAGTCAGCATCACAAAGTAACCGCTTGCATTTTACGTCAAAAACGAACACAGTTTTGAAAAAGATTAAATTTTACAACAAATATGAGATCAGTACCACAACACAATGGTTTTATCAGAAACCGATATTAGAAAAATAAACAAGTCTCTTTGTGAACATTTCTTAAACAAAACAAAAGCTCTGAAGTGCTAGGCCGAGATTTCCTTAAAAGCAAACAGTGGGATAACAATACAAGAGGAGATAAAAGGAAAGTTTTTAAATCACTATGGAGCGGGAGGCATGTAATTTTTAAGCCCATTCTTCCATTATCATTTCTTTTAAATATTAAGATAAACAATAAAAGACAATCTGTGTGTAAATAATTGTAAAGTGTATTTGAATGCGACAATATCACCCTTTCAATCCTGTGGACGGATATAGGTACATAATTATTGCATCTAGATGAGACGTAAATAATTTTGACTAAATCACCTATTTATCAAAACTCACAGCGCCCCGACCCATCGGGGCTTAGCGAAATAGACCGGGCTGCATGACGCTTCCGCGAAGAGCTGAAACCGACCGGATTTGAATACTGGTACATGCAAATCCGTTAATAAGGTCCAAGGCTGCGCATGATAAGTGGTGCGAGTCGGACCGCTGCTTATCATTTGGAGATGCATGGGCGGTCCGACTCGCACCACTTTACCTGGGTAGGCTTAGTCCTTATAAGCGGTTTTCCAGTACCCATTTGTGGTCATTTTCAGTTCGCGTAGAAGCACCATGCAGCCCATCTATTTCTTCAAACCACGATGGGCGGGGGCTTTCTGTTTACCATCACGTAAAAAAGTCGTGATATGAACGTCGCCGTAAACCCCATCTTTAATAATGTTTACGATCGAATACATTATTTTTCTTATAAATGCTCCAAGACATAGATTGTGGGTACTCGTTAGAACCACCTCGACGGGGTGGTTCTAACGAACCCTATATGCTATGTATTAGCCCTAAGACATGGGTTGTGGGCACTCGTTAGATCCAACGAGACCCTACAATCTATGTAGTGTGTGTAATTCTAACACAGCGCGCCTATATAGGCAATGGAAAGGAACTGTGAATTATTATGCAACAAATCACACCTCAGAAGAGCGTGATAGGTGACGTCATTAAAAACTCCAAATTTATTACGACACTAGTCGATTTCCTTGACGTTAGACGGTGTAACGTCATTTTCTCGCATCGAAAACGTTAGAAAAGGATATAAATGCATGTGTTCCAGTCGACAATTTTAGCGGGATTTCTTCTAACAATGGCGAAAAGTTGTGAGATTTTGAAGGAAACAACAACATTATTGCCGATTTTCAGCCTGCTAGAATCGAAATAGATCAGCTCTAGCCAGTGATTTGTTGGGTAATAAATCTCAGTTTGTCGGTCAGTTGTAAGTAGACAAATCACACGCGCTACGCGCTTGTGATTTGTCTACTTTACAACTGACCTCCAAACTGTGATTTATTACACAACAAATCACAGCTAGAGCTGATCAATTTCTTAAATAAGAATAGTATCACAAATTTTCACCAGAAAATTAAACGATTTGGGGATATACGTCACACGGCTGTGTTATTGAAATACTTCCCGATAAATGCGGGTCTCGGTAGCTAAGTCGGATGCGCGTCCGACTGGTGATCAGGAGGTCGCGGTTTCGATAACAGCCGGAGTACCATGATAGTAGCTGAAAAAAAAAAATGTCAGCAGTGCCCCCTTGATTTAAGGGAAACAACTAGTATTGAAATGTTGATTTTGCTCTGCTGAAGTTACACTCGTTGGCAGGCAGATTTTATTACATCATGTTTTTGTTTAAATCAGTTTTTGTATCACCACGGTGATTGAAACCGGTTAACATGAGCTGTAAAGAGTCAGTTGTTCCAAAATTCAGATGCATGCATGTAAGATTGGGTTTATTCATATCTCCTACTGTAAATATCGGATTCATAAACCTCGGGCTGTAAAAAAAAACTAAAATTCTGATAAAGAACTTCGAGCTTCGCATTCGTTTTTATCGGCTTTGTTTTTATGCCTCGATTTATAAATCCCTTATTAAAACTAGGAGAATGAATAAACTCTTCTTAGAATATACGCCCCCACCCTGTCAATGGGGTCGGTCATTACTTCGGCCTCGGTACTTCAGTCATAAGAGTCGGAATGGTATTTTGGAGTTCGCGGGTTCTGACTTGCCTTCCTTTACGGAGATTGATCATGAAATCTTTTCTACGGCCATTCTCTCTCTTCCGCTGCTTCAACATTACGAAAACACTCCTATACAAGTACACTGTGAATTTTACCGCCGAAAAAAACGCAAATTTTAAGATAAACAAGAGGCCCAAGAGGGCCTGTCGCTCCACCGGCCAACTTCAAACAATTGTCTTATCTATTACATTAACCAATTGTATACTAGTGAACTATAAGGGGTGTCAGGCCTATTTTTTCTATTTTTGATGGAAAATTCTGTTAGCAAATAGTGCAGGCCCTGATCAGACACGGTGTTCTGTGGGGTCTGATCTGGGCCAGTACTGTTTGCCAAGGTACCCATTTAGGGTTTTCCAGCATGCAATGAGTAAAAAAACAAGAGGGCCATGATGGCCCTGGATCGCTCACCTGATCCATAGTGTAACAAGTGGCCCCAGAGAGGGCCATTATTGGCCCCAGGGCTTTAATGTGCGTAATGTTGAGGGAGGTCTTAAAGGTGAAGCTTCATACCAAACATCAACAAAGGCTATAATTTGAACAATCTTGGCAAAGGTCCACTAAATGAAGCTACACATAAAATATGAAAGACCTGGGCCTTGCGGTTTCAGAGAAGAAGATTTTTTTTTTAAGATATTCCCTACATAAGCCTATGCAAAACCAAATGGCCCCGGGGTTTTATAAATTTATGTAAAACCAAAGGGCTCCAGGGTGGGGGCATTTGTGGCCCCAGGGCTATACCTTGAACAATCTTGGTAGAGGTCCACTAGATAAAGCTCCATACGACATATTAAAGGCCTGGGCCTTGCAGTTTCAGAGAAGAAGATTTTTTAAGATTTCCCTATATAAGTCTATGTAAAACCAAAGAGCCCCAGAGCGGGGACATTTTTGGTCTCAGTGCTATAATTTGAACAATATTGATAGAGGTCCACTAGATGCAGCTTCATACCAACTATCAAAGACCCAGGCCTTGTGGTTTCAGAGAAGAAGACTTTTAAAGATTTTCCCTATATTAGTCTATGTAAAAACCTTAGGGCCCCGGGGCGGGGCCATTTTTGGCCCCAGGGCTATAATTGGAACAATCTTGGTAGAGGTCCATTAGATGAAGCTTCATACCAAATATCAAAGTCCTGGGCCTTGCGGTTTCAGAAAAGAAGGTTTTTAAAGATTATCCCTATATAAGCCTATGTAAAACCAAAGGGCCCCGGGGCGGGGGCATTTTTGGCTCCAGCACTATAATTTGAATAATCTTGGTAGGGGTCCTTTAGAAGAAGCTTCATACCAAATATAAAACACCTAGGCCTTGTGGTTTCAGAGAAGAAGAATTTTAAAGATTTTCCCTATATAAGTCTATGTAAAACCAAAGGGCCCCAGAGCGGGGACATTTTTGGCCCAAGGGCTTTAATTTGAACAATCTTAGTAGAGGTCTATTAGATGAAGCTTCATACCAAATATCAAAGTCCTGGGCCTTGTGTTTCAGAGAAGTCTTTTAAAGATTTTCCCTATATACCGGGTAAGCCTATGTAAAACCAAAGGGCCCCGGGGCGGTCGCATTTTTTTTGCCCCAGCACTATAATTTGAACAATCTTTGTAGGGGTCCACTTGATGAAGCTTCATACCAAATATCAAAGTCCTGGGCCTTGTGGTTTCAGAGAAGAAGATTTTTAAAGAGTTTCCCTATATAAGCCTATGTAAAACCAAAGGGCCCCAGGGCGGGGGCATTTTTGGCCCCAGCACTATAATTTGAACAATTCTGGGCCTTGTGGGGTGAAGCTTCATACCAAATATCAAAGACATGGGCCTTACGGATTCAGAGAAGAAAATTTTTAAAGATTTTCCCTATATAAGCCCATGCAAAACCAAAGGGCCCCGGGGCGGAAGCATCTTTGGCCCCAGCACTATAATTTGAACAATCTTGGTAGGTGTCCACTAGATGAAGCTTCATACCAAATATCAAAGACCTGGGCCTTACGGTTTCAGAGAAGAAGATTTTTAAAGATTTTCCATATATAAGCCCATGTAAAACCAAAAGGCCCCGGGGCGGGGAGAGGGGGGGGACCTGGGCCTTAAGGGGTGAAGCTTCATACCAAATATCAAAGACATGGGCCTTACGGTTTCAGAGAAGAAAATTTTTAAAGATTTTCCCTATATAAGCCCATGTAAAACCAAAGGGCCCCGGAGCAGGGGCATTTTTGGCCCCACCACTAAAATTTGAACAATCATGGTCGGGGTCCACTAGATGAAGCTTCATACCAAATATCAAAGACCTGGGCCTTGCGGTTTTAGAGAAGAAGATTTTCCCTATATAAGCCCATGTAAAACCAAAAGGCCCCGGGGCGGGGGGAGGGGGGGGCCTGGGCCTTGTGGGGTGAAGCTTCATACCAAATATCAAAGACATGGGCCTTACGGTTTCAGGGAAGAAGATTTTTAAAGATTTTCCCTATATAAGCCCATGTAAAACCAAGGGGCCCCGGAGCGGGGGCATTTTTGGCCCCAGCACTATAATTTGAACAATCTTGGTAGGGGTCCACTAGATGAAGCTTCATACCAAATATCAAAGACCTGGGCCTTAAGGTTTCAGAGAAGAAGATTTTTAAAGATTTTCCCTATATAAGCCCATGTAAAACCAAAGGGCCCTAGAGCGGGGGCATTTTTGGCCCCAGCACTATAATTTGAACAATCTTGGTAGGGGTCCACTTGATAAAGCTGCATACCAAATATCAAAGACCTTGGCTTGACGGTTTCAGAGAAGAAGATTTTTAAAGATTTTCCCTATATAAGCCCATGTAAAACCAAAGGGCCCCAGAGCGGGCACATTTTTGGCCCCAGCACTATAATTTGAACAATCTTGGTAGGGGTCCACTAGATGAAGCTTCATACCAAATATCAAAGACCTGGGCCTTACGGTTTCAGAGAAGATTTTTAAAGATTTTCCCTATATAAGCCCATGTAAAACCAAAGGGCCCCGGAGCGGGGGGATTTTTGGCCCCAGCACTATAATTTGAACAATCTTGGTAGGGGTCCACTAGATGAAGCTTCATACCAAATATCAAAGACCTGGGCCTTACGGTTTCAGAGAAGAAGATTTTTAAAGATTTTCTCTGTATAAGCCCATGTAAAACCAAAAGGCCCCGGAGCGGGGGTATTTGTGGCCCCAGCACTATAATTTGAACAATCTTGGTAGGAGTCCACTAGATGAAGCTTCTTACCAAATATCAAAGACCTGGGCCTTGTGGTTTCAGAGAAGAAGATTTTTTAAGTTTTTGGTGAAAAAAATCTATTTTTGGCTCCTGTGACCTAGATGTGCAACGGACCGGAACCATTTGAACAACTCTGAAAGGGGACCACCTAAGGATCATTCCTGTGAAGTTTGGTCAAAATCTGATCAGTGGTTCAGGACAAGATGTCGTTTAAAGAAATTGTTTACGGACGCACGGACGCACGGACGAAAGACGGACTACGGACGACGGACGAAAAGTGATCCCATAAGCTCACCTCGTCACTACGAAGGAATTTAGAAGAGGACTAAGTAAGGAACATTCCTGTGAAGTTTGGTTACAACTGGCCCAGTAGTTTAGGAGGAGATGTTTTAGCATTACACTATATGTTAAATAGGGAAAATAAGCCCCGCCCATGGCGGCCATGTTTTTTGTCGGATCAAAATTTCTTCAAGGAATCTGAAAGAGGTCCGCCCAAGGAACATTCATGCAAAATAAAAATGAAATCCAACAGGTGGTTTTGGAGCAGAAGATTTTTAAAGATTTTTATTTTTTGTGTGGTTTTGTTGCCATGGCAACCAGAGTTCTGGTTATAACAAAATTCTTTGAAGGAATTTAGAAGAGGACTAAGTAAGGAACATTCCTGTGAAGTTTGGTTACAATTGGCCCAGTAGTTTAGGAGGAGAAGATGTTTTAGCATTACACTATATGTTAAATAGGGAAAATAAGCCCCGCCCATGGCGGCCATGTTTTTTTGTCAGATCAAAATTTCTTCAAGGAATCTGAAAGAGGTCCACCCAAGGAACATTCATGCAAAATAAAAATGAAATCCAACAGGTGGTTTTGGAGGAGAAGATTTTTAAAGATTTTTATTTTTTTGTGTTGTTTTGTTGCCATGGCAACCAGAGTTCTGGGTGTAACAAAATTCTTTGAAGGAATTTGGAAGAGGACTAAGTAAGGAACATTCCTGTGAAGTTTGGTTACAATTGGCCCAGTAGTTTAGGAGGAGAAGATGTTTTAGCATTACACTATATGTTAAATAGGGAAAATAAGCCCCGCCCATGGCGGCCATGTTTTTTGTCGGATCAAAATTTCTTCAAGGAATCTGAAAGAGGTCCACCCAAGGAACATTCATGCAAAATAAAAATGAAATCCAACAGGTGGTTTTGGAGGAGAAGATTTTTAAAGATTTATATTTTTTTGTGGTTTTGTTGCCATGGTAACCAGAGTTCTGGGTGTAACACAATTCTTTGAAGGAATTTAGAAGAGGACTATGTAAGGAACATTCCTGTGAAGTTTGGTTACAATTAGCCCAGTAGTTTAGGAGGAGAAGATGTTTAAAGAAAAAAGTTAACGCACGGACGCACGGACGCACGGACGGACGGACGGACGGACGCACGGACGGACGGACGCACGGACGCACGATGGACACAGGGCCATGACAATAGCCCCGCTGGCCTTCGGCCAGTGGAGCTAAAAATTGTGATACTTTTCTTATTTCTGCTCAAAATATTGATTGTGGGTACTCATTAGAACCGCCTTATCGAGGCGGTTCTCACGAGTACCCACAATCGCCTCATCGAGGCGGTAGGTGGTTCTCACGAGTACCCACAAACTATATTTTAGAGCAGAAATAAGAAAAATAAGGTTTACCCCTGTAAGTGCCAGTTCTACTATATAAATGTGATAAATGTTGGGTTCCATTCACTCACTCACTCACTCACTCACTCACTCACTCACTCACTCACTCACTCACTCACTTACGCCCAATTAAGACTTTAAAACTTGACTTATGATCAATAAACGAAAACCGAAAAGCGAATAACTTTGCTGACATAGGCTTGCTGTAATTCTCCTAAAACTGTTACAAAATTTTGTTTCATGATCCATCAAGACCGGCCCCGATAGCTCAGTTGGTAGAGTGTCCGCTCCGGGGAACGGGAGGTCTCGGGTTCGATCCCGGGCCGCGACATACCAAAGTCGTTAAAAATGGTACTAGCTGCTCTTCGTTTGGCACTCAGATTTACGGGGTAGAGCTAGGACTGGTCGATCCAGTGTCAGGATAATGTGACTGGGTGTGGTATCATGTAATGTGTCTGGGACATGATACTTCAGTGAGGCAGCACTATAAACGTGAGCATTGAGCTCCCTGTCGCAACCAGACACCGTCGTGATATGACTGAAAAATTGTTGAAAGCGACGTTAAACCCGAATTCACACACACACATGATCCATCAAGGAGTCCAAAAAGTGCAGACGGAATGGCAAACAGTGAAGATCCTGATTAGACTGTTCCTTGAGGAACAGTATGACCTGGATCTGAATTGTTTGTCTACACTCAAATCAAACAAAAATAACACAAACACACCAACAAACAAACAATAACTAAATAAACAAGAAACTTTATCCCATTCGAGGGACTCGGGTAACAGGACATTAAACAGGAAGTTAATATTAAAATGAAAATCATCACGAAAACAGATATATACAACTTTGACCCCTTTAACCCCCTTTTTATATAGTAAAACTCGGGTTTACAGGGGTATACTTATTTTTCTTATTTCTGCATAAAAAGATAGATCGTTGAAACTCGTTAGAACCGCATCACCGAGTACGTGGTTCTAACGAGTTTTAACAATCTATTTTTCGAGCAGAAATAGGAAAAATATCATTTTTTTTTATTTGGAAATTTTTCATTTTTGGTGTTGAAATTTTCGATATACGTTAATACGCATGTTTTCGTACTGGGTTGTATCCCTCCGCCACATCACGTGAACAAGTCCGTGAAATGGAGACCCCCTAAACCCCAATTCATATAGAGAAAACTGGGTTTTACGGGGGTATACATTATTTTTCTTATTGTTGCTCGAAGACATAGGTTGTGGGTACTCGTGAGAACCGCCTCAACAAGGCGGTTCTAACGAGCACCCACGACCAATGTTTTGAGTATTTATAAGAAGAAAATCGCGGATTTTCATCAGAAAAAAAGCCTTTTTGAGATGTGAAAAATGCACTATGTCGCACGGGTGAGTTATCGTAATGACAACACCCCCTTCAGCAGGAGTAGAAAGCCGTGTCATGAAAAAATATTTTCATGGAATTTGCAAACAGCAAGATTTTGACCGGACAGTACATCCACGAGGTGGGATCAGTACCTTTGTATTCGCTACCATCTAAAATTTGAAAATAAAAGTTGCCTGTCTGAGTAGCGGAGAAGCCTGGTTTGGATCTAACTTTGTTAATAAAATATTAGGTATCGCTTTAAAATAATCGACCTTATTTATAGAGGGTAACACATTTAGTACTGGTACTAATCTTCCATGTGGCCCTCTTTTCCTGGGTAGGAACCAGCACTAAGCAATATGGATAAAGTTTCTTGCTCAA
Organism: Lucinisca nassula; assembly: GCA_963580285.1. Classification (NCBI taxonomy): domain Eukaryota; kingdom Metazoa; phylum Mollusca; class Bivalvia; order Lucinida; family Lucinidae; genus Lucinisca; species Lucinisca nassula. The sequence continues at coordinate 35,545 of CAUZLF010000270.1, read as the reverse complement.
GGAAACAACACGTGGCGCTTACGAGGATCGAACCGGCTACCTCTCGATCTCGAATCCGATGCTTTACCACTGCACCACAGCGATCCACATGGGAAGCTTTTCAATCTCAGAGGGTTGCAAGCCAAATCTAAAAATCCAAGGTTCAGACAGAGGTGCTAGATGAGTTCCTCTTTGCTGATGACATGGCAAAGGTGCTCCAATAGAAGAGAAGATGCAAAAAGGTATAGACAAGTATCTGACTCCTGTGATAGCTATGACCTCACGATCAGCATAAAAATGACTGAGTTAGTGTAGCAAGCCTTACAACCTTACAAGGAGCCCACCATCACAGTGAAAGAGCCCATCACAGTGAAAGGTCAAAGATTGCAAGTGGACAAGTTCGACTACCTTGGGAGCACACTGTCAAGAACCGTGCACATTGATGATGAATCCAATGCCAGAATTGCCGCAGCTAGGGCAGCATTTGGCCGACTGGGATCGAATTGGAATCAGACTCGACACTAAGAGTTGTGGTGCAGCCAACACTATTGTATGCATGTGAAACATGGACGGTTTACCAACGGCACGCCAAAAGGCTGATTCACTTCCATACAAGATGTCTTAGAAAACTCTTAAAGATTAAGTGGCAAGACAGGATCCCAGACACGGATGTCCTGAACATGGCAGGGATGTAAAGTGTACACACTCTTCTGAAATTTCACTGTTTATATATAATAAGATGGACAGGTCATGTCACCAGAATGCCTGAGGAACGTTTGCAAAAGAAAAACTCTATGGAGAACTAGAAATGGGCACACGCTCCCAAGGCAGTCAGAAGAAGCACTACAAGGACACTCTCAAAGCCTCCCTCAGGGATTTCAACATTCCAACATAGTCGTGTGAACAAATTGCATGGGACAGCGCAAAGTGGCGAGGTCTCATAAGAAGGGGTGCCAGTGAATACGAGGCAACAAGCATCAGTGAAGCTGAGCAGAAACGCGAACAAAGCAAAGCCAGAGCTAAGGCATCACCAACAGAGCTGTCTTCCTCTAGCCTCTGTTGCTCTACTTGCAACAGATAGTTCAGAGCTAGAATTGGTCGCATCAGCCATATTAGAACACACAGAAGTAACATTTCTCAAATATGTTTATGGCTCATCATTGTCAGTAATAACAGACGAACTATTAACCCATTTAGTACCAGAAACCCCAAAACGGGTACCCTGGCTAACAGTGCAGGCCCAGATCAGACGCCGCAGAATGCGGTGTCTGATCAGGGCCTCCACTGTTTGCATAAAGTTCAGCCATTTTCCAAATAAAATTTGAAGAAAACACAACCTGACACCACCAAATTTTGAAATGGACCACTGCTATATATAAGGTGGATGATTCCGTTTGGTACAAAAAGGGTTAATAAAACGAAGGCAGCCGGTGTTGAGGGAATATGTGGCGGCCCTAAAAGGTCTCCCAGCTCTTCATCATTGTGTGGGTTATATTTTCCAGACACGAGCCCAGTCCAGGTTTTACTTTTTAAACGGAAAATAGAAGTGAAGGTAATGATCAGGAATCGATACAATTAACCACAGGGGCCAGTTTCAAGCTTTTTGAGAGGAAAGATATACTATCCTATAATAATATAGACAAGGCCACCATCGGGAAAATATGACCAATCGTAGCTCTGGCAGTTTGTAAGACACAAGTCAAAATTCTTGTCACACACGCTATCATTTTTGAGCAATTCTAGAGATTATGTGTGGCGTTGCTCCATACTGTGAAGACTAGATTAGACATAGCATGTACTATTGTATACATAAATGTGTTATCTACATGTGTGACAAAAGTTTTGACTTGTGTGTTACAAACTGCCAGAGCTACACAATAAAATGTACAACGTAATTGTATGGCGTGTTTTCGTTATGGGCTCGAACTACATGCCTCAATACTGAATGTCAGCCTCGATAGCGCAGTGGTTAACGCGTTCGACTTATGATCGAGAGGTTGTGCGTTCGAATCCGGCCACCGGTATCGAGGTGAATCCATGGGCAAGACACGTAATGACACTGCCCCACTCCAACCAGGTGAAAATGGGTAGCAGTGGTGTAAAAGCCACTGCCTCTCTCTCTCGTGCGCGTGAAAACACCCGGAATGAGTGTTCGAGAGCGATTCAATAAGCTTGAAGCTTTCAACTCAACCAACTTAAATAAATTAGTATAAACTGATACTTTCTGTTTTCTTACAAGTGATCTGAACATGTTCATCCCATACGAAAACTCGTCTGTCCAAATATACTGACAATTTTTCCGAAAAAAAAAAAGAAAATTTTCAGATAAAAAATTCTGATATTTTTCTTACTTCTTCTCGCAAAATAGATTATGGGCACTCGTTAGAACCGCATCGACGAGTACACACAATATATTGTTTTCAGCAGAAATAAGAAAACTAATATATACCCCCGTGAACCCCAGTTAAACGATATAAAAGTGGGGTTTAGGGTCAAAATTAAATCGATGTGGTTTCATGACGCATTGCACGGCCCATAAATGCTGGGCGATAATATTACGATAACACACCCGTGTGACATAGTGCGTTCTTTCATATCTCCAAAATGGCTACTTTTCCGATGAAAAGTTGTGATATTTTTCTTATTAACACTGCAAACATTGGTTGTGGGTGCTCGTTAGAACCGCCTCATTGAGGCGGTTCTAACGAGTTCCCACAACCTATGTATTGGAGCAAAAATAAGAAAAATTAAAGTATACCCCAATAAACCCCAGTTTTCTTTATAGAAAGTGGGGTTTAGGGGGTGCTTATTTCACAGACTTGTTCACGCGATGAGGCAAATTTTCGTTAGTGCTTTATTTTCAAGCCGACGTTTTAGGAGGCCTTCATGCGGACTGAACAAATTATTTGTTTAAATCGCGACGGAAGTAAAGGCGAGGATTGTGGCCACGTAGAATTTAAGCCCCCAGTGGAACGTTCAAGGCGGTTCTTCTGTCGTGGTTTATTTTTGTTATGGCTTGTCTTTGAGTGTGTGTACCGTTTATATTATTTTGTTTTGGATGGTCAATTGACCATTTTGTGGGGAACTAACTGTCCTTTTGGCTTTCCGCTAGTGATGTTCCATTAGGGTCTAGTTGTTTCAGGTTTGTGCTTCTTTCCCTTTGAGCTGCGGGTTAATGATCATTGCCCTCACTTCTATTTTTTATCGATTTTGAAGTAGCATCAGGTTATTATTGGTCAGTTCTATGTCCTCTGTTTGTTTGTTTGTATTGGGTGTTTAACGACCTTGTCAACACAATTTAGGTCATATCGAGTCGGCCAGTTTACTTACCCACACTTTGCCTGGGAAGGCTTATTACGTAAGCGGTTAAGCAATACAGTGCACACACATTCACCAGAAACTGTCAACTGCCCTTCTTGAACGAGCGGATCGGAGAGAATTACCGTATTGAAAAGATTTCATGATCAACTTCCACAAAATCTAAGTTCTTTATGAGATGATTTATATTTGTTGTTTTGGTACATGTTTCTATTCGGCCCCCGCCCGTAAGGGCTTGGAGAAATAGATTTGGCTGCACGAGGCTTCTGCGCAGAGCTGAAACTGACCGCACATGAGTACTGGTTAACCGCTTAGGCGGACGAAGCCTGGCCAGGCCAAGTGGTGCGTCCAGTGCATATAACCCCCTATTGGTTTCATTGGGCGGCAGGGGTTGAGATGTCATTTAATCTCACTGTTGGATAAAAGTCCCACAAAACTGGAAGCAACGTCTCCAAAGTGACCTCAATACTGTTGACTGGGACGTAAAACCCCAATTCAAACAAACAAAACAAACAAAAGCATGAATCCAGTAAACAGAGGAGCCCTGATTATATGCTAAATTATATGCGTCTCATCTACGTCTTCACTGGTCGCCTATCAATTCATGTTAATGAGGCGAAGCGTCTATGGGTTGAACAGATTGTAGTTTTACCAATACATGTAGAAGGAATATTGCTTAACCTATTCAGTACCAGAAACCCCTAAAGAGGTACCTTGGCAAACAATGCAGGCCCAGACAGACGCCGCAGAACGCGGCGTCTGGTCAGGGACTACACTGTTTGCAAAAGGTTAAGCCTTTTCCCGAATAAATTTTGAAGAAAACACAACCTGTAACCCCTAAATTTCGAAATGGTTGAAAATTACATTTGGTACAAAGGGTCACTTTTAGTCTATTGACGTGATTGAGTGAATGAGTGATTGAGCTTTACGTCTCACCAACAGTTAAGGTCATACGGATACGGGACCTCGCTGTAAAATCTCGTCCGAAAGTTTGGAGAAGTCCGGGATCAATCCTGCGACCCCTGGTTTACAAGGCGAGTAGCATAACCACTACACCACGGAGGCTTCTAACCTCATGTTAAGGAGGCTTGTTTGATTTCTGTGTTCTCGAAGATGTTGCACTGATGAGTTAAGAGGCCTTCATGCGAACTGAACAAATTATTTGTTTTTAAGGGCGAGGATTGTGGCCATGTAAAATCGATTTAAGCCCCCCAGTGGAATTCGTTTCCGCTGACCGTTCCAAGGTGGTTTATTTTTGTTATGGTTTGTCTTTGGGTGTTTGTGTCGCTTATACTATTTTATTTTGGATAGCCTTTTGGCCATTTTGTGGGAAAGTAACTGTCCTTTTAGCTTTCCGCAGAATTCCGCTGTTGATGTATCCATTAGGGTCTGTTGTTTCATGTTTGTGTTTCTTTCCATTTGGTGTCTTTGATGGGAGCTGTGTGTTAATTGTAATTATTCCTAATCATTGCCTCCACTTCTACTATTTAGCAGATTGTACTTTTACAAATACATGTAGATTGAATATTGCTTAACCTATTCAGTACCAGAATACCCTAAAGGGGTACTTTGGCAAACAGTGCAGGCCCAGACAGACGCTGCAGAACGCGGCGTCTGATCAGGGCCTACACTGTCTGCAAAATGTTAAGCCTTTTCCCGAATAAATTTTGAAGAAAAAACAACCTGCCACCCCTAAATTTCGAAATGGACTCCTGCAATATATAAGGCGGATGATTCCATTTTTGTACAAAAGGGGTTAATTTTATTCTATTGGTGCCTAGTCAGCTGATTTAAACTGTTTATGTCGCTTTATGAACTTTGTTATGTTGATAAACATAAAACAGTGTATTTAATTTGAAGACATACGTTCTATTTATTTTGATTGGCTAAACTTTACCATGAAAAATAACACAAGTAACCTATTGCTGAACTATGAGACAGTTTCATTTAATATATATTATGAAACGACATTTCGTTGCATAACAATATTCACGTTTTTTTTTTCTTTTCTTTTCTTTCCTTTTTCTTTCTTTCTTTCTTTTTTTAATGGAGGAGGGGTGGGGGTGGGGTGGGGGGGGGGGGGGGGGTAGAGGTGAAGAAAAAAACAACAACGATATTTCCAAAATGAAAACAACTCATATCATACATACGAAGACTAAATATTTAAATATACGAGGGACGTTCATTCAATTCTGTCACCAATGGCCCACCATACCGCGTGGCTATAAGGAAGACGTGGAAACTCTGGTGATTTCATGGTGGTGGTGGTGGTGGTGGGGGGGGGGTTGATTTTCTATAATTGGATGAAATTTCGGTCTAATCCGTTTGGTCTTTCAAAAGTTATTGAAAGTTCAAGTTGGTCTAGTCATGTACACTCAATCCTTGCAAAGGCCGGCCTCAGTGGCTCCGTCGGATGCGCGTCTGACTGGTGATCAGGAGGACGCGGGTTCGACTCCCGCAGGGGTCGGCAACATTCTTTCGTGGAGATTGATCATGAAATCTTTTCTACGGTCATTCTCTCCCTTCCGCTGATTTAAGAAGGGCAGTTGTCAGTTTCTGGCGAAAGAATGTGCACTGTACTGGTTAACCGCTTACGTATAAGCCTGCCCAGGAAAGTGTTGATAGGTAAACTGACCGGCTCAAAAATGACCTAAATAGTGTTGACTGGGCCGTAAAACTCCAAAACAAACAAACAAATCAATCCTTGCAAAACAAAACGCGCTTTGAAATTAGGGCCTACATTAAAGGTCGCGTTGGTCTTAATGTTTCAGTTTCACAGATATCCATGTATACCGAGCTCATAACGAAAACATGCGTATACAAATACACTGTAAATTTTACCAACGAAAAATGAAAATTTTCAGATGAAAAAAATGTGATATTTTTCTTATTTCTGCTCAAAACATAGATTGTGGATACTCGTTAAAACCGCCTCGGCGAGGCGGTTCTAACGAGTACCCACAATCTACCTTTTTGAGCAGAAATAAGAAAAATTATGTATACCGCTGCAAACACCAGTTTTACGTTATAAAAGTGGGGTTCAAGGTTGTTAAAATTATATAGGTGTGTTTTTGTGATGTGTACCAGATACATTGGACATCTGTTGTCTTTTAAAGGTCAATTTTCAGGTGTCATAGAAAGTTAAAGGTGGTAAAACTGACCTGAAAGATGAGCCCCGTCTCGGCCAGCCACGAAGGGCTGTTATAAAAGTTAATGTTGCTGCTGTGGCAGATATTGTCAAACAAAACGCAAGGTTCACGGTGAAAAAATATGCTGATAATGTTAATGTTTCATCGGGGACAGTTCATAAGATTTTTACTCAGGAGTTGAAACTTAGAAAGCTTTGTACACGATGGGCCTCGCATCTCTTGACCAAAGAACAAAAGACCAGCCAAAAATCTTGAAAATGTACCAAAAAAGACAAACATAGAATTTCGAAGCTGTTTACAGGTGATGAAACCTGGGTCTATTATTTTGTGCGTCAGACACGCATCAATGAATAGCAGTGACTGCGAAAAGACCAAGCAAGGCCGGTCTTAAAGCGCGACACAAGTTTTGTATGCGGTATTTGTTTTAATCGCGATGGATCCGTTGCTCAAATTCCCGTACCAAATGGCAAGACAATAACAGATAAATTTTATAAGAATGGTGTGTTGTCAAAAGTAAAGGCACATTTTGAAAAACGTAGACCTGCAACCGATTTACGAGGTCTGTGTCTTAACCATGACAACGCACCTGCTCACAAGTGTGTTCTTGTCATAGACTTCTTGAAAGAAGAAAGGTAGTTCAGCTCTCTCATCCACCTAATTCCCAGACCTTAGTCCCTGCGACTTTTTCCTGTTTCCTTTACTAAAGAAAAACCCTTTCTGGTCGACGTTATAAATTCCGAAGTGCAGTTGGTAGTGTAATCTACCAGAGTCTTCAGGGTATACCTAAAAAGGCCTACTTCTCTGCCTTTACATAATGGATTTCGAGACTTGAAAAGTGTGTTTCCATCAAGGGAGAATGCTTCGAAAGGTTGGAGGCCCTTAGCAGGCTTTCATGCGGACTGAACAAATTATTTGTCTTAATTGCGACGGAAGTAAGGGCGAGGATTGTGGCCACGTAAAATCGATTTAAGCCCCCCCCCCCCCCCCCCCCCCCCGGTCCAAGGCGGTTCTTCTGTCGCGGTTTATTTTTGTTAAGGTTTGTCTTTGGATGTTTGTGTCGCTTATATTATTTTATTTTGGATAGCCTTTTGGCCATTTTATGGGAAAGTAACTGTCTTTTTGGCTTTCCGCTGTTGGTTTTTCCGTTGGGGTCTGTTGCTTCATGTTTGTGTTTCTTTCCTCTGGTGTCTCTGATGGGAGCTGTAATTTATCGATTCCTGATCATTGCCCCTACTTCTATTTTGAATCAAACAAAGTGTGAATGCGATTAAAAACGCGCCCTGTAGAACCCCATTGACAACAATAAATGAGCGCCCCTCGTACAGATAATGTCGCCAGTTCGATGGATGAATTCCATATGGTCAAAGAAAGTGGATAGTGGTCCGGTACAGGACCTTTAGCCTACAAGGCTAGAGATGCGGTACCGGACCTCTAGCCCTTTAGGCTAGAGGTCTTATTCCGCATCACTAGACATTCCTACTAGGCTTGGCGCTAGAGGTTCGGTAAAAGATTAATTTAGCCATTTCTACCAGAGTAGGCTAGAGACCCGGTCATGAGTCGTGAGTGAGTGTTTGATTTTTACGTCCCACCAACAGCGTAAGTCATACGGAGACGGGACCTCAGTTTAAAGACTCATCCGAAAGTTTGGAGAAGCCCGGGATCGATCCTGCGACCCCTGGTTCATAAGGTGAGTAGCGTAACCACTGCACCACGGAGGCTTCTAACCGGTCATTAGTCACTTTAATTATTAGCTAATTGCCATTTCTAACATAATATAAGGAAACATTTTCTTTTGAATTATTTTTTTTTCTGCCGATACTTAGCCGTCATCTTGAAAGGGGAACTCCCTTATCAGATGATACAGTGCCCACCCATCGGGACTTTAGGAAATAGATGGGTTGCATGATGCTTCCACGCAGAGCTTAAACCGACCGCACGCGAGTATTGGTAAACCGCTTAGAGGACAAGTTCAAAAGCTTGGCTTATTCTTCTTTAATAATGTGCGTAAATCCATGTCGTGTAGCTTAAATTTAAAATTTGAAATAGAAGTGAAGGCACTGATCATGAATTGATACAATTACCTCATCATCACGAAAACTAGCCTATAAAATTCCGACCCCTTGAATCCCACTGTCATATAGTTAAACTTGGGGTTTACAGGGGGAAACCATATTTTTCTTATTTCAGCTCTACACTATACAGTGTGGGTACTTGTTAGAACCGCCGGGATGAGGCTGTTCTAACGAGTACCGACAATCTATATTTTGAGCAGGAATAAGAAAGTATCAAAATTTTTCATCTCAAAATTTGTATTTTTATCGGCGGTAAAATTTACAATGTGTTTGTATAGGCGTGTTTTCGAAATGCACTACCCATCCAAGACAAGACAAAAACTTGAAACAAAACAAAAAAAACAACAACAAAATAATAATAATAAAAAAAAAAATACAAGAACTTAACCATAATGAAAACGTCATTAGCAGGAAGCCGAAAAAATGTACTTTCCTACAAAAAGGCCAAACGGCTATCCAAAATAAAAACATTTTAGCAATACATACATGCAAAGACGAACTATAACAATAAACAACAACAACAACAACAATAAATGAATCGCATTGGAAGTTTTTGTTTGTTTCTTTGATTTAAGGTTTAACGTCCCCGTCAACACGATAAAGGTCATTTTGGAGACGTTGCTTCCAATTTTGTGGGACTTTTACCCGAGATTGAGATGAAATGACATCTCAAGCCCTGTCGCCCAATGAAACCAATAGGGTTTATAAGCATGGACGGTCCGCATCGCACCGTGGTTCCAGGAGAGGCTTAGATCCTCTAAGCGGTTTACCAGTACTAGTGTGCGGGCCAGATTCAGCTCTGCGTGGAAGCATCATGCAGCCCATATATTTCTTCAAGCCCCTATGAGCGGGGGCGGAAACTGGGGACTTAAATCTATTTTACGTGACCCATCACGAAAACACGCCTATATAATTTTCGCCCCCTTGAACCCCACTTTTATATAGTAAAACTGGGGTTTCCGGGGGTATACCTATTTTTTCTTGTTTCTGCTCTAAAATATAGATTGTGGGTACACGTTAGAACCGCCTCGATGAGGCGGTTCTAACGAGTGCCAACAATCTATATTTTGAGCAGAAATAAGAAAAATATCACAATTTTTCATCATAAAAAATTCATTTTTTCGGCGATAAAGGTGGCAATGTATTTGTATAGGCGTGTTTACGTAATGATAATCCTCACCCTTGGTTCTGTCTTGGTTTAGACAAATAATGTGTTCAGTTCGCATGAAGGATTTCTAAAACATTTTAGTATGACCCTCTTGCCTGTAAAATAGTATATATAAAGTCTTGCGAAACAGACACACAAACAAACAGAGAAAATATGTCACTTGATTGCTCTTACGGTTTCAGACGATGAAGTAAGTGATTTATATTTTTACAGCGTTGAATTTTAATATTTTAACTGAAATTAACATTTACGCACACACGTTGGCAGCGCTCAGGGCCCTGTTGTTCAAAGCATCGTTAGCTTAACAAGCTTGTTAGTGGTCAATTTGTTAATTGTTCTAGCAAGTTTAGTACCTAAAATTTTATTTTTGCTGAACAAATGTGAGCAGCTTTTGCATATGCAAAAGCTGCTCACATTTTTTAGCAATTTTTTTTTTATATACAGTAGAACTTCGATGGGTCGAACACCGATGGCTCGTTTACCACGGATGTGTCGAACCCATTCTTGAGCCCCTAGCGTAATCCTCTACATAAGAAATAGTGGGGATAATTAAGGAGATTTTAATCTTTTATCTTGCAAAAGTATGCTGTGTGTACTCATTAGAATCGCCTCGATGAGGCGATTCTAATGAGTACACACAGCATACATTTTCATCATAAAACACCGAAAAGATGTCTAAAAGTATCTCGTTATGCCTCCTGACGGTAACCTCAGTGGCTCGAACTACCCCTGTCTCGAACAGATTTTCGTGGTCCCAAAGGTGTTCGAGCCATTGAAGTTCGACTGCATTTACAATATTAATGTTAACTAACGGTGTCGTTAGTTTTGAACAACTGGCCCCAGAGCCACAAAGGAAGCACCTAACCACCTTGGAGCGGTCAGTACAAAAATTACTTCGGGGGTTTACGCGGCAATAGTCCTCGGTCCCTAGTTCTGCTGCGATTTACACAAATAATTTATCCAGTCTGCGTGAATGGTTTCTAACTCGGACGCGAAATCATAAAATACATGTACTCTCGGGCATGTGACACAGTGCATTCTTTCATGTCTCCAAAACGATTTTTTCTGGTTAAAATCTTGATATTATTTTTTATGCTCCGAAAATAGGTCGTAAGGTACTCTTTAGAACCGCCTCAATGAAGCGGTTATAATTAGTACCTACACAAACTTAGGTTGTAGATACTCGTCAGAACCGCATCAATGATGCTGTTTAAACGTGTACCCACAACCTGTGTCTTAGAGCAAAAGTAAGTAAAAAAAAAGAAAAACAACAACAACAAAAAAAAAAAAAAGATAAAAGATTGATAACTTCTGAAAAGCACACATTTCCTTATATAAAATGGGTTTTTGTCCAAACATAAGAAAAAAAAAGATTGGTTACTCTCTTAACCCACACTTTTCCCTATATAAAGTGGGGTTTAAAGGGTTGTTCATCATACATTTGTCTGTAATTCAGAATAAGGAAAGAAGGAAACATTATACAGATTTTCGAATAAGCATCCATAGACTTGAAATAGAGCATGGTCGTTACAAGAATGTACCAGTTAATTCAAGACGTTGCAGATTTTGTACTTTAGAACAGATTGAAGATGAGATACATTTTCTGTTCCATTGCACGGCTTACACTAATTTACGCAAACTATATACTGATAACATGAATATAATAAGTAAAAATTATGATTTCTTTCCGACAAAAATAAACTGATATGGTTAATGACAAATGAGACAAATCAAGTAATAAGTTCGTTTGCTAAATTTAACTCTGATTGCTTTAAATGTAGATCTTTACGTATTTGCACATATTTAATAAGTATACATTAGAAGATATTCCGCCTCTTGCAGCAGGTAAATAATTTATAGAAATATTTAAAGACCGCTGAATTCATTATTGCCGATGGGCCTACCAAGGAGGACCTTATGCCTACTCTCCGTGGTGGGTCGATCATTAATTTTTTTTTATTATTTTTATTTGGCAGCTATACAAGTCTAACATTTGACACAGACACACAAATCCATATTATATTCATACGTTGTTTAATGTTGTTTGTTGTTAACATGTTTTTTTCTCTCTTCCTAATCAGGTCAGTTTTTTTTCACATCACGTGAAAAAGTCCGTGAAATGAAGACCCCCCTAAACCCCACTTTATATAGAGAAAACTGGGGTTTACGGGGGTATTCATTATTTTTCTTATTTCTTCTCCAAGACATAGGTTGTGGGTACTCGTTAGAACCGCCTCAATGAGGCGGTTCTAACGAGCACCCGCATCCTATGTTTTGAGCATTTATAAGAAAAATAAGAAGGATTTTCATCAGAAAAATAGCAATTTTGGAGATGTGAAAAATGCACTATGTCGTACGGGCGAGTTATCGTAATGACATTGATTGTATGTCAGGAATGGCCCAAAATTGTAAATAAATTCTATTCTATTCTAAGATCTTGCTAACATGATGGTTTTATTGAAAAAAATTGACGTTTGTCGGTTTCAAGGGACAAGTCGCAGCATCGGATTCACTAAAAGTGGTTTATTATAGGCGCAGAGCAAATATCTCTAAACATCCAAGTTAACTGATTGTAACTCAGGAATGGCCCAAAATTGGAAATAAATTCTATTCTATTCTATTCTACGATCTTGCTAACATGATGGTTTTATTGAAAAAAAATGACATTTGTCGGTTTCTAGGGACAAGTCGCAGCATCGGATTCACTAAAAGTGGTTTATTATAGGCGTATAGCAAATATCTCCAAACCTCCAAGTTTTGCAAGGGTATGAATGTAATTGGTTTGCATATTTTTCGTTCAGAACGCTAAAACCTTCTTATCGAGCGCTAACCCTCATCACGTGAACAAATCTGTACAATGAACACCCCCTAAACCCCACTTTATATAGAGAAAACAAGAGTTTAAGGGGGTATACATTAGTTTTTTTTTATTTCTGCTCCAAGACATAGGTTGTGGGTACTCGTTAGAAACGCCGTTTAGAGGCGTTTTAATGAGCATCCACAACCTATGTTTGGAGTGAATTTAAGAAAAATACCAAAAAATTCATCAGCAAAAACGTCCGTTTTTGAGATATGAAAATATGCACTAAGTGTCTAGGGTATGGTATCGTAAGCTTTACGAAATGAGTTTTAGCTTTAATTTAGATAATGGGTAGCCGTTTGAATAAGGCGGGTTTAAAACTACGCCCGTTATACATGCATACCCGCACCCCCCTCCCCCCCCCCCCACTGTACATCATCTGTGTTTCCTCCTTGGACAAAGGCGAAATCGGAAGACAGAAGGAAAGAAAGTTAAGGGTTTATAAGGGTGTTCGTTATATGGCCTGGATAATTTATTTAAATGTCGTTTATCACGGCGTGGAACTCATTGAGAACTGAAACCATATTGCTTCAGGAAATTTACCGTCAAGAGACATACTGTTTCATATTCAAATGATGACGATGACATAAAAAGCTATAGCTTGTCAAATTACTTTATGAACGCGCATGTCCTTTTGTGTACTTTTCAATAATTATAAGTTTAACACAGAAATTCTCCATGTATAAGATTTATCAATGAAAAAACTCTGTTGACCTTGTTGATGATTACAAGCTACCCGTGACTAACGGGCGTTTTGAACCAGAGACGTTTCGTCCAAAACCGGCCTCAGAAGCGGAAACGGTTTGTCCTAGGACGTTTCATCCCGCAATTGTACTGCATAGCTGTTCTAATTTGAAATAGGAAACAGGGTATATTTAGTCTCTGGCAGGGGTCGAGAAAGGGGAGAATTCTGCCCGCATTACCAAGTTTACCATGTGTGATTTTTTTTTGTAATTTCCGGTATTAAGCTAGCGTGATTTTCGGTAATTTCCGTAAAAAAACTTAATTCATTTGCTTAGAGGTAACAACAGTTTTTCCCAGCAAAAGTTTATAAGAACTGCTCTTGAATGAGTGGAATAAGTAATTTGAACAATGACGCTTAAAGCCTGGCTCCGAGGTTATAAAACTTTTTTTATGCTGAACTCACTTGAGTATGAAATTTGTCCTTCTATAAAATTAGTGGCATTTTAAAATTTGTGAGCAGGACACACAACATTCTCTGCTATCTGAGAAAGAAAACTCGCTCAACTTCTTAGTATTTTAATTTTTATGAGCACCACAAGTTTCATGCTCAGCTGAGTTGAGCATAAAAAAGTTTTATAACCTCGGGGCCCAGGGAAATCGAAAATTCACCCAGCAGGTTCAAATGTTAATTTGTGAATTATCTCCCTTGCTTTCAGATTCCACATTACATTCGCGTCGTTTCTACTGTTTGCTGTTGCATTTCATTGTGTGGCACGTGCTACGGCAGACGAAAATAATGGACAAGATTTTACCGACACCATGCCTAGTCAACTGGACTACGCTAGACTTGATAACACGATGACCGGACGACTAGTATTTCCAGAATCACCGTCAGATCAGTATACAAAGTTTAATTACCCAGTGGAATCTTAGAACAAAAACGTAGGTATATATTTATTTTTCTGCAACTTTATACAGCAGACGTCAGTTTTGATTTCCTTTTCATGACACGTGGTCTGATTTTCAAGTCGTGTATTCTGCGTCAGTTCTTTTTGGCGAATTGGTAGATCTATGCCTTTTGATTAAGTATAGTCTGAAAATTAATATTCCCTTCACTTATCCTGTTACCTTGCCGGTCCTAAGGTACCTTTGATGACTTCATGACAATCTCTTTCCACTCTGTCTACTGAGATGCTGCACAGCTAAACCCTATCCATTCATTTATGATGGACAGGCTTAGTCCATCTAAGCGGTTTACTAGTACTCAAATGTGGTCAATTCAGCTCTGCGCGGAAGCACCATGCAACCAAATCTATTTCTGCGAGCCCCGATGGGCGGGGGCGATGAATAGATTTGGTGACAAGAGGCATCCTTGCTTGACTCCAACTGTGGTTCTGAAACCAGTCACCTAATTTTCCATTGCTGCGTGCAGTCTGACCAGCCTTCACTGGTCGCCCGCACAACCTAGCACAGACTATCCAGCGTTATATAAGATTCTTGGGTGCGAGGGGTGGATAGAAAAATCCGTTCCGAGGATCACAGTCCGGCATCACGAGGCTTGCCGAGTGATGCCGGACTGTGACCCCGAGGGACGGATTTTCTATTCCCCCCCCCCCCCCCCCCCCCGCACCACAAACACACACACTTCCATGTTAGATTCATTTTCTTGCATACCTATCAATTTTGAGCGTGGATGTTTAATAATGCAGTCACTTTGGTTGCCGGCGTCCACCATATTGTGATGACAATGTTGTGATTTTTAGTGACGTCATGAAATGTGTTGTGATGTCAACCTTAACGACGGCGCATATGAGGTCGTATTCAACCAGTGCATATCAAACACGTGAGAATTTTCGATTTTTACCCTGTCCCTGGGTAAGAACACCAGGGTAAGAACTTAATTTCTATCCCAGGCTAAAACTACCGATTTCTTATCTGGTGTGCAAGAAAATAGAAGTGAAGGCAATGATCAGGAACCCATCCAAGTCACCAAAGGGAAAGAAACATATAAAAACTTCATTGTAAGGAGAGCCCCCCCCCCCCCCCACACACACACACACACCACCAAAAAATGGACTTTCCCATAAAATGGCCAAACGGCTATCCAAAATGAAAAGATGTCAGCGACACATACATGCGAAGACGAACTAAAACAATAATAAGCCTCGAGAGAAGAACCGCCCTTGAACGGTCAGTAAAAGTTTTGTATTTAACGGAGGGGTGGGGGCGGGGTGTGGCTTAAATCGATTTTTTATGACCACACACCTCGCCCTTGGTTCTGTCCTAGTTTAGACAAATAATGGTTTTTCAGTCAGCATGAAGGGGTTCTAACTTATCAGTGTAACATCTCCGAAAACATAAAAATCAAACCATTACAGAGATGAAACAGTGATGAGGACTCCACAGCATGAAATAACTGAAATGCTGGAGCAAAAGAAAACCAACAGTAAGACTCCGGTTGGCCCGACCAGAGTCTGAGCATCAGGCACCAGCCGCCATTACCTAAACCAGTAAGAAAGCGTCACACAGGAAAGGCCACCTAAAGAAAGTCTCTTGGCTGGAGCCGTCACAGAATTTGCAGCCCGACCAGCCGGAAATTAGAGATATTGTGCTGTCCAATCAGCGAATACCACGGAGCTGATCAGACTACGCAGGTTGATCTGCTCATTTGTTGTTCAGAAATAACAAAAAACATGTTTCTTTTTTCGCGGTTTATTTTTGTTGCAGTTCGCCCACTTTCTTTTCACCGGAAACTATAGATAGTGTGCTGTCCAATCAGCGAACACCACAGAGCTGACCAGAATACGCAGGTTGATCTGCTCATTTGTTGTTCAGAAATATCAAAAACAGGTTTCTTCTGTCGCGGTTTATTTTTGTTATGGTTTGTCTTTGAGTGTGTGTATCGCTTATATCTTTTTGTTATGGATAGCCAATTGACCATTTTATGGGAAAGAAACTTCCGCTATTGGTGTTTCCATTAGGGTCTAGTTATTTCTTGTTTGTGTTTCTTTCCCTTTGATGCCTCTGATGGTAGGTGTGAGTTAATTGTATCGATTCCTGATCATTGCCTTCACTTCTATTTTGTCCATGAGGTGGCAACGACCTTATTTATCGGCGCGCGCGAGGTGGCTATGACATGCGCGCGTCAAGTCTACATTATAACCATCTTGTCGATCCGGGGCCAGTTGTTCAAAACTAACGACACCGTTAGTTAACAAATCGTTAAAACATTGACCATGTATTGCGGCAAATATACAAATATTTTTGCTGAAAAAACTGTGAGCAGCTTTTGCAAATGAAAAAGCTGCTCAAATTTTTTCAGCAACACTTTTTGTTTGATTTGAGGTTTAACGTCCCCGTCAACACTGTATAGGTCATTCTGGAGACGTTGCTTCCAAATTTGTGGGACTTTTACCCGACATTGAGATGAAATGATATCTCAAGTCCTGTCGTCCAAAAACCAAAAGGGTTTAAAAGCATGGACGGGCTGACTCGCATCGCTTTGCCTGGCCAGGCTTAGATCCTCTAAGCGGTTTACCAGTACTCGTGTGCAGTGGGTTTCAGCTCTGCGTGGAAGCATCATGCAGCCAATTTATTTCTTCAAGCCCCGATGGGCCGGGGCCGGTTTTCAGCAACAATACCAAATTTTTAGATATTGCACTTGCTAGAACAGTTAACATTTTGATTACTAACGAGCTCATTAAGCTAACGAGGCTTTGAACAACTGGGCCCTGATCAGGAAAGCAATGGAAGGCTTATACATAAGCTGTTGACCGATATCAGCGGAACGGAGAGAATGACCGAGGATCAATTTCCTGGCAAGATTATCGCTGAACCCGGCGGGGTCGACTTCACGACCCCAATTTTTACCAGTCGGACGCGCATCCGACAATATTGCACTACTTGCATACCCATAAACTACCCGTGCAAACAAACACTGTAAAGCGTGACTGCCGGCCCCCGCCCATCGGAGCTTGAAGAAATAGATGGGCTGCATGGTGCTTCCATGCAGAGCTGAAACTGACCGCACACAAGTACTGGTAAACCGCTTAGAGGATCTACGGCTGCCCAGGCAAAGGGGCGTGAGTCGGACCGCCCATGCTTATAAACCCTATTGGTTTCATTGGACGATAGAGCTTGAGATGTCATTTCATCTAAATGTCGGGTAAAAGTCCCACAAAATTGGAAGCAACATCTTCAAAATGACCTATACAGTGTTGACGGGGACGATAAAACACAAATCAAACAAACAAATCAGTGACTGTTTGCCTATAAAGTTTGTGATATTATGCTTGCTTAAGCTCCAAATATAGACTGTGTATGCTTAAAGAGTCGGTTTTAACGAGTACTTGCACTCTCCAAATATAAAATGTGCGTTCTCATTAGACGTCTAAATGAGGCGGCTCTAAAGAGTACTTACAAACTATCTCCAAATATAAATTGTGCGTTCGCATTAGAACGCCTAAATGAGGCGGTTCTAAAGAGGTTCTAAATGAGGCGATTCTAAAGAGTACTTACAAACTATCTCCAAATAAAGACTGTGTGTGCTCGCTAGAACCGCCTAAATTAGGCACCATCAATATTTCTCCGCACAAAATAACAAAAAGAACTCTGGTAGACCCTAGTCAATTTTCACTTATAAACGACGTACAGTAGAATTCCGCTATTAAGACCTAAGACTAATTAATTCGGCTATAAAAAGCTTATTCAGAAGGTTGCAGTTATTCTTTCTTTGTATTTTATGCATACCGTGTCCTCTGGTCAGAGACCAAATTTCAGACTGTTCAAAAGTGGTCTTTAAGACCACTTTTGAACAGTCCCAAAGGTGGTCTTAATATAGGAATTTGACTGTTATCGAAGTAATTGTATACATTTATTTTGTTTCCCAGTTTTCCACTAATACACGCCGTGGTCAAAAGTGTGGAAGACATTAAGCAGGCCGTATTATTCGCCAGGAACCACAATCTGCGGGTAACTGTTAAATCATCGGGTCATGATTTTCTAGGGCGGTCATCTGCTTATAACAGCTTCTGCATTAATTTGATGGAGATGAAGTCCATGACGGTCACTCAAGACAGGACACCGAGGAGTGAATACGGCGAAATCAAAGTTGAAACCGGCGCAACGTGGGGGGAAATTTACCAGGAGGTAAGATGTAGATGTTTTACTTGTTGTGTCATTTAGGCAATTTCGATGTGGTGTGCATGTACGTCCTTGTAAACTCGACTTTGTAAAGCGAAAAGTGGATTTTACAAGGGTATAAATTGTTATCCTTATTTTAGCTCTCATGGATTTTGGGTCAAGCACCCACAAACTATGATTCATTACGAGAAAACGCCTACACAATAACATTGTAACCTTAATCGCCGAAAAAATGAAAATTTTAAAATTTTAAGATGAAAAATTTTGATAATTTTTTAATTTTGATAATTTTTTCTGTTTTCTTTTTTTCTGCTCATATATTTTACTCCCGTAAACCACAGTTTTGCTGTATAGGATCAGAATTGTATAGCTGTGTATTCAACTTGAGATGTTAGAAGCATCTACCATTATGATAACATACCCATGTTACAATGTGCATTTTTCACATTTCCAAAATGGCTACTTTTCTAATGAAAATCCGTCATATTTTTTTATTTATCATGCAAACATAGGTTGTTGGTGCTCGTTTTTTTTATTTATCATGTAAACATAGGTTGTTGGTGCTCGTTAGAACCGCCGCATTGAGGCGGTTCTAACGAGTACCAACACCCTATGTCTTTGAGAAAAAAAATAAGAAAAATAGTGTTTACCCCAGAAACCCCAGATTTCTCTATATAAAGTGGGGTTTAAGGGGGTGTTCATTTCACGGACTTGTTCTCTTGATGTCAAACTCTGTTTTTTTCTGAAAATAAGAACACCGTCAAAAGTTCTCATCTGAAATGTTGTGTTCTAGAGATAAGAAAACGTCATTTTAGCACATTACACGTAATGTGTTATCTGAATGTTGTGATATTTGACCGTTTCGATCCTTTAAGGCTTGCAAAATCAAAACGCATGGAACAGCGCGTTACTTCCACATGAAAGTGTTTATAAAGTGCAGTTATCAATGAATGAAAAAAAAAAAAAAAAACGGTCATAGAAATTGGAAGACTCACTTTGAAAATCGCTACTGGCTGCCAAGACCAGCCATTCAAAATACCCCACAACTTCATTATAACACGGTTCTTTATAACACGGTTATGGATATAACACGGTTGCAGGGGCGATCCAAAAAAGGCTAGATTACATGGGGAAATGATCATAAATGATAATTTTTCTATATAATCTATATATTTATGTTCGAATATAACAAGTTTGTTTATAAGGATATTTCAAACTCAATTGTTCACAACAACCAGTGCGGGCGATGATATCGCATTTTTTTCTCGGATGATTGAAATCTCATGTTTGGCAGAACCTGCATGCGACCAGATAGTCTGAAACATAGCCTGCGATATCCCTGTCATGGTACTGGCCAATCTCAGACTCCCGCTTTAAGCGTTTTATGGGAATTTTCGTGACAAAAATACTGTGGAACTGTATTCAAAATTGTCATTTGCGGCGGTAAATCTGCGGTTTTACGGTCGAAAATTTCGTTTTACGTCGACGCGTCAACAGAGCCGTAAAACTGAATTTGCGACCGTAAAAACGACGGTTTCAATATAGTTATCTCTGTTCTAATGCACATATTTACTTGTTTAGTTTCAAAACTGTCCAGACAAACTGTGCAAAAATCGAATTTCAAGAGATCAGTTCGGCCCATGATCACTCACCTGAGTCCAGGCCCCAAATATCTGTGTAACCGACGAACGAGATCGACAGCAAACGATAAAACGATAAATAGCCTAGGCACTAGGCGTTAAGATGAATAATAAGGTATTAAAATCATCTTCTTTAATAAAATTAACAGAGTTTAAAGGTTAAGCTAGTCTAGTCTCTCTGGCTCAATGATAATATTTAGCCAAGATGTGTATTTAAGACTCCACCAAATAGACTTGTCAATGCTGAAAAGCTGAAAACCTTTTAATAAATAATTTAAAAAAAATGATCAGACTTTTATTATCAGACTAGTTGCTAGTCTTAACGATAAACTGCACGTTCCTAGATCGCATACCACGTGTTACGACAAAGCCTTTTGCACCACAGATCCCCGGCTATGGAACAGTTTACCAACTGAAATTATGTTAAGTGATGCCCTGTTAAACTCAAGAAAGCACTCAAACAATATCTAATCTGTGCTAAATTTGGAATAGTCCACAATATGGAGTGTCTATTGTGATAAACGATACATCACGAACTTGAACACGCCTATATAATTTTGACCCCCTTGAACCCCACTTTTATATAGTAAAACTGGGGTTTTCGGGGGTATACCTTATTATGAGGCGGTTCTAACGAGTGCCCACAATTTATATTTGGAGCAAAAATAAGAAAAATATCACAAGTTTTCGTCATAACATTTTCATTTTTTCGGCGATAAAGGTGGCAATGTATTCGTATAGGCGTGTTTGCGTAATGAGATTACTTATATCCTCGGACGGTTTGGGACCGGTTGGCTGGAGCTGTATTTGGAGGCAAGCCTAGATCTACCACGGCTTGCTGGCCCGCGGTCTCTGAGGTCTTCTCTTATCTAGGGTCCAAAGGTGCCCGCTGTTTTACCTTCTGTTCATTTGCGGGGGCGTGAAGAGACGTACTGATTTACGACCCTTCCCCTTCAACCCACTTGATTGGCGCAAGTTATCGGTTACGACCTCGTTTTTTCCTTCATGTCCACTCTTTTGATATTTTTAATGCCTCGGTACGTGTTACCTACTCCCACGCCTCGGGGCTTTTTGTTTAAGGTGTCTCGAATGAACAAGCCTGCGACCTGTGGAGTAAAATGCTAACCTTACCGTTTAAAGGTTACATGTAAAATATCCATAACTTATTTGGTCTCTTCTAATTTTTGCTAAACAAAGAGAGCGTATATTTTGGACGACGTTTGCGATTTTAGGGACACCAAACTGGTATGGGAGTAGGGGCGTGCTGTTTGGACATTGGTTTTCGCCACGCGCCCATCGCAACAGCCTTGATGGTCAATGTCCTTTAAACTTTTAATGTATATATTAACTTTGTTTGTACCATCAGGTGCGAAACATTTTATCAACTCATATATCTGTTACAATAAGGGCCATATTGGCCCCCGCCCATAGGGGCTTGAAGAAATATATGGGCTGCATGATGCTTCCACGCAGAGCTGAATCCGGTCCGCACACCAGTACTGGTAAACCGCTTAGAGCATCTACGCCTGTCCAGGAACAGCGGTGCGAGGCGCACCGTCCATGCTAATAAACCCTATTTGTTTCATTGGGCGACAGAGCTTGAGATGTCATTTCATCTCAATGTCGAGTAAAAGTCCCACAAAATTGGAAGCAACGTCTCCAAAATGACCTTTATAGTGTTGACGGGGACGTTAAACCTCAAATCAAACAATATGAGGGCCATATGTTAGACTGGCGCTCGTGCCAATATATTATCGTCTTGCAATAAAGTTATTATTATTATTATTATTATTTTATCATATGACGTCGCGTCTGAGAGTGTAATAACGCCATATAATATTTTCGATAATCCACTAGTTGATTAAATATGCTAATTAGCTAGTTACGTTCCGTAACGTTACATGTACGACCTCCTTAACGACGTCGCGTTTACTAATGGCGGAATATTGGCATTTTTGTAAACAATCGTGAATAAAATGCCATATGATAAACAGAATCTTGCATTCGTGCTCATGTATTATTGAAATTATTAAACTCGTTGAGGAAAAGGGATAAAATGCTCGGCAAAGCCTCGCATTTTATCCCTTTTCCTCAACTGGTTTAATGAATTCAATAATACATGAAAACTCATGTAAGATCCTCTATATTATTATTATTATTGCCTGATGCTATGATTAACTCTCTGTGGATCAAACTACTTTTTTCTCGAACAAATCTTCATGGTCCCAAAGGTTTTCGAACCATTGTTGTTTGACGGTGTATAAATTTGTTGTATTGCAAATACAGTAGAACTTCGATGGCTCGAACACCGATGGCTCGTTTACCATTGATGAGTCGAACCCGTTCTTGAGCCCCTAGCGAAATCCTCAACATAAGAAACAGTGGGGATAATTAAGGAGATTTTAGTCTTTTATCTTGCAAATGTATGCTGTGTGTACTCATTAGAATCGCCTCGATGAGGCGATTCTAATGAGTACACACAGCATACATATTCATTATCGAACACTGAAAAGATGTGTAAAAGTGTCTCGTTATACCTCCTGATAATAACCCTCAGTGGCTCGAACTACCCGTGTCTCGAACAAATTTTCGAGGTCCCAAAGGTGTTTGAGCCATTGAAGTTCGACTGTAATACTTTTCTTTCGCATGAAACAGGTTGACAAATACGATCGTGTAGTTGTTGGCGGGAGTGCACAAAACGTGACCCCTGGTGGCTATACTATGGGAGGCGGCCATAGTCCTCTTTCTCCGTCCCTTGGCCTGGCTATAGACAATCTACTGGAAATACAGGTACAGTGTTAACTTAATTAGGCACCTACGCAGGGAAAGCTGCAAAACTGACTACTTAATGGTTTTTGTTTGATTTGAGGTTTAACGTCCCCGTCAACACTGTAAAGGTCATTTTGGAGACGTTGCTTCCAATTTTGTGGGACTTTTACCCGACATTGAGATGAAATGACATCTCAAGCCCTGTCGCCCAAAGAAACCAATAGGGTTTATTAGCATGGACGGTCCGCCTCGCACCGCGGTTCCTGGACAGGCTTAGATCCTCTAAGCGGTTTACCAGTACTAGTGTGCGGGCCGGATTCAGCTCTGCGTGGAAGCATCGTGCAGCCCATATATTTCTTCAAGCCCCTATGGACGGGGGCGGTACTACTTAATGGAGGTGGCTGTCCAGCAGATGTAAAGGTAAAATGCGTGACAAATGAAGACAACTCGATATTGAGATTTGTTTGTTTGAATTGAGATTTACGTCCTCGTCAACACTATTTATGTCATTTTGGAGACGTTGCTTCCAATTTTGTGGGACTTTTGCCCGACATTGAGATGAAATGACGTCTTTATCCCAGGCGCTCAAACAACCCAAAAGGGTGTATATGTAGGGACGGTCTAACTTGTATCATTTTGCCTGGGCAGGCTTAGACCCCTCAGCGGTTTACCAGTACTCATGTGCAGCTGGTTTCATCTCTGCGTGGGAGCATCATGCAGCCCAATATATTTCTTTAGCTCAATATTCATCACGAAAACACTCCTATATAATTTTGACCCCCTTGAACCCCACTTTTATACAGTAAAACTTGGGTTTACAGGGGTAAACCTTATTTTTCTTATTTCTGCTGTAAAATATAGATTGTGGGTACTCGTTAGAACCGCCTCGATGAGGCGGTTCTAACGAGTGCCCACAATCTATATTTTGAGCAGAAATAAGAAAAATATCATTTTTTTTCATCTTCAAATTTTCATTTTTTTCGGCGATAAAGGTGGCAATGTATTGTATAGGCGTGTTTGCATAATGTGATGCGCGAAAGGAATAAAAATGATGGAGATCTTACACCTCTCCATTATTAACCCTTAAGACGCCGACATCTGAAAATGTCGTCTGCTTATGTCGTCTGTTGAAAGTTCTTGCAAACTTTTTAAAGATTTTTTTGCATACAGGCAAATAGTGTGGGCCCAGATCAGACTTCTTCTTGAAGAGCAGTCTAATTTGGGTCCACACTGTTTGCCAAAATGACTTTTAAAGTAACCGGCAGACGTCAAAGCAGACGACAATTGTCGTGATTTGCGTTTTATGGGTTAAATTTTCTTTTCATTAAATATTATTAAGCTTGGAACCAGAATCATGGTAATTTCAAGCGAAATAAACATACCAGAAAAGAAATGATCCAATATGTGGCTGTAACTGTTCAGTCTCTGGCTGTTTAATAAAGGAAATTCAGATTTGGGTATTAGATAATGTTGCCGTTACCTGAAGCAGAGAGGTTGCTGATGAACAGAGGTTAAATATATAGCAAAATGCTTTGAGAGGAAATATTATGGCTGCTGAAGAGAGGCGGCTGCTAAACAAAGGTGACCAGACTAGATGATATCCAGCTCACGAAAATATTACTTCTCCCAAAAACTCAACAAAAACTCAGGTCAGCCTGTGCAACAGCGCATGCTCGCCAGAACCTTTGTTTCTCGCAGACATGCGTATAATCTGATAAAGATATGCTATCTCAGGACAAGTGAGCTTTATCAGGTCAATATGACGTTGCACTTCTATGAACTTAACTGCTTGAAAAATTGGCAAAAATGTAAGAGTGTACAAGGGGATTAACTAATAGATTACCAGATTCGTGCCATTTGATATCAAGTTTATCAGGCTCGCCTTCGAGAACGCATGTAGAATCGCGAGACAAGCCTCGCGATTCTACAAGTGTACTCGAAGACTCGCCGGATAAACTTGATATCAAATGGCATGAATCTGGTATTCTATATTAATCATGCAATATTAAATGTATACAAATGAATCTGTAAAAGAACTATCCTCGAAGAACAAGGGTCCAAACTGCATCCAACACGTGGCTAATATATATATTACATGCATTACGAAGAAATGCCACGATTTCTCAGTGAACTAAAAATGAAAATGACCTCTGGCCTAGGAAGATTATTTCCCTGTAGCCGGTCCTACTTTTCCAATGCAATCGCTAACAGGTTAAAGTAAGACGCGGGAAAGTTTAGTTGACACACCATAAGAAACAGTAGGGCAGCATCTAAGGCCGTTGCTATGATTCTATTCGCAATCTGCTTCCGCCGGTTGGGACTATATTTTGTCAAAAAATATAAGGAAGAAAATCACAAGAACTTCCGGTAATTTATAGGCCATTACATTTTGTTACGAGATATAGATTGGAGAAAAATGAAGGACAGTTAATGAGAATCATCTTTTCTGAGGTCTATAGAAAAGGGTAGAGAGTGTGAAGGCTTAAACCGACTTAGCAGACGCCGCGAAACAACGGCCTCTCAATTTATTGACGTCCAAGTACTTTGATACACATGTTGGGAAAAATGGCACAAAAAATGCTCCCCTCCAGATTAAGATTATTTTTCGCACATTTGTCAATGACATATCAGTCCGTCTTAAGGAATGAGTGGTAGTTGTCGCGAGCGTGTAACATTTAGAAAATCCTTATTCAACTGAGAGCCAATTCTGCTTGGGTTTACGAAGATTACGCATGCGCGTTTCGATATCTTATCAAGTCATTTTTTTCTCGCATGCTTCAGGATTACGGGGGGGGGGGGGGGGGGGACATTGTTTAATATGCTTTCAAGTCTGATGAGTTGAATTATTTTGGTAATCTAACCATACTATAGAGAGAGAGAGAGAGAGAGAGAGAGAGAGAGAGAGAGAGAGAGAGAGAGAGAGAGAGAGAGAGAGAGAGAGACCCAGCCAGCAGAGCATGTCGGACCACGTCGAGCCGACAGCGATACAACGTGTCTGTCCGGGCCGACGTTGGCCCACTATTTTGTGCTAGCAAGAGAGAGAGAGAGAGAGAGAGAGAGAGAGAGAGAGAGAGAGAGAGAGAGAGAGAGAGAGAGAAATCAAAATTAAAGTTTACAGATACGCGTAAGGGATGAACCATGAACCGAAAGAAATGACGAAGAGAGAGAGAGAGAGAGAGAGAGAGAGAGAGAGAGAGAGAGAGAGAGAGAGAGAGAGAGACCATTCTGTCAGTTAAAAAAAATCAGTAGTATGCGGACTTTGATTTAATCGATCAGATTTACTGACGTCATTAAATATGACGTAATTTAATATGATTTCGTCACACCAAACTGTCTACACAGCTGTGTCTTGCTGGTGTAAATATACTGTACATTCAGTGTATTGACATTATATTGTTGATGTAAATAATAAACAAACATGGTTGAAAGGTGGATTGTTCAGTGAAGAAGATGAGTATGGTACCACAAGACTTGTATTCCACTCGCTTTTCATTCGTTGTTATAGAATACAGGGGAAATCTGTGAGTTTCACTTAAATCAAAACCAAACCACAGGAGCTCGGTTGTAATTGTATGAGCTACATAAACTTTAGATTTCCACACCCACATATTTCACACATTAAGTTCGATAAAATCCATTATATTCGTTGTTATAACTGTTTTATCAGCCCATTTTTACCTTTGTCCTATGAACAAACATTAAATATGTTACACAATCACTACAGCTGATGTCTAACTCAATGTTTAACATTTATCAACAATGCGCCATATAGTAGAAAAAACACAAGGAAAGACAGTCGCCATCTTTTTCGCAACGTTTCCAGCCGCTCAAGTGCGTCACAAATTTCTTGGTACCCGGTCAACCTTACACCGCCTATGACTTCGGGTACCAGCAGGCAGTACGTGTTACCGTTACAGCCTTGATACCTTTCTTTCTTTCTACTTATACTGCGATCGGTCACATTTGACCATTACTCGCAGGTGTACATTACATACACACCAGGTTTGCAGGATGAAAGCCTACACAGTAATCATGTAATTACGGTAGGGGTCTTTAACCTGCACAGGGGATGACTCTCCCTGCACAGAGGGCCTCCAGATGCAAACCGGCATCTTTAAACATAATTAAATGATTTACCACGAATACAAGTTGAGCCCTGAAGACATAATGTATATTTCTTTCTATATCTTGTCAAATCAATTGAATTCAATTATCTATCGGTCATGGGAACTTTTGAATTTGAGTTTTTACCGCGATACGTACTACCTGCTGGTACCCGAAGTCATAAGCGGTGTAAGGTTGACCGGGTACCAAGAAATTTGTGACGCACTTGAGCGGCTGGAAACGTTGCGAAAAAGATGGCGACTGTCTTTCCTTGTGTTTTTTCTACTATATGGCGCATTGTTGATAAATGTTAAACATTGAGTTAGACATCAGCTGTAGTGATTGTGTAACAGATTTTATGTTTGTTCATAGGACTAAGGTAAAAATGGGCTGATAAAACAGTTATAACAACGAATATAATGGATTTTATCGAACTTAATATGTGAAATATGTGGGTGGGGAAATCTAAAGTTTATGTAGCTCATACAATTACAACCGAGCTCCTGTGAACCAAACCTGCCATTTTGGAGAGAAAAAATGCTTTTGTACACACGTTTCGACCGGAAGTGGGTAGAAAAAAATGGCACAAAAAATGCTCCCTCGCCGATTTTAGCAAAAATTTCAAGGTGACCAGATTAATGTATGCCGGAATTGATGATATAGGTGAGCATTATCGCGAGGAATATTATAATAGTCTATTTTTGGTTTTCCCGATGGTACTGACATGGTTGAAAATTCGCCATTTTCAAACCCTTGGTCTGCACACACAAAAATGCTAATTCAGGTTTTAGTCTTTATATTGAATACAGCAATATTTATATATATCGCTTTTATCTTTGTCAAAGCTGATAAATAAACGATAATCACGTAATTTGATGATAAAATAGTAAGTCGAATGGGAGCATCAAAATCGGAAGTAGTCCCATCGAATCGACGCACGAGAATTTTTGTTTTTAAATCTACCTACGCTGGCCACTCTGAAGCCCTACTGAAAGTCACACCGAAAAGAATAGTGAGGCCTCTTTCTATAAATTTTGCCACGCCTATCGGGGCTTGGAGAAATAGATTGGACTGCATGATACCTCCACGCCCACCGCACATGAGTACTGGTAAATAAGCATGCCCAGGTTAAATGGTGCGAGTCGAACCGTCCCGTCCTATAACCCTTTTGATTATCTCAATGTGGGGTGAAAGTCACATTAAATTGGAAGCAACCTCTCCAAAATGACTTAAATAGTGTTGACGGGGCCATAAAACCTCAGTTCAAACAAAAACTTTCTATAAATGACCGTTACCTTGATTTCATACAAATTAGTCACGTGGTCATCGACACTGAAAAGCTACTGGTTAGCAACATTGGGATGATTGACAAACAATCGAACCAGTATTCTTTGTGTCCAATTAAAGACATAAGTTTACAAACTTGTCCTTACAAAATAATTAGAGATGGTTGGGTGAGGTAAAGGTGGCGCCACTGGGGTGTCCAACTGATGTCGGATCACAGCTGGACAAGGCTCGTTGTCAATGCAGCAGGTAAGGGTAGAGGGGGGGGGGGCGTTATTACTTCTTCTCCCTCTTCACGTCCAATCAGTTTCCTCTGTCTCCCCTGTCCCACACTTTCATCTCCTCTACTATCTCTTTTATCTCCTTTATCTCTTTTCTCCCTTTCCCTGGGAGACGACGCAAAATGACCAACAAGAGTTGACGTGTCGTTAAACCCCAAGCAATCAAATCAAATCGAACCAAATCATTAAGTACAAACAACATCATAAGAATTGATGTGTTGCTGCTGCTGACGTCAGACACTAAGGGTTACCTACCTTGCTTGACTCTCGGACTTCTCGAGACTTTCGGATGAGTCTATAAGCCGAAGTCCCGTCTCCGTATGACCTTAGCTGATGCTGGGACGTAAAACTCGAACACTCACTCACTCACCTTGCTTAAAGCGAACCAGGCTGGTTTTCAACAGAATCTTAATGTTCTTGTTTTGTTTATTTGATTTCAGGTCCCCATCAACACTGTATAGGTCTTTTCTGAGACGTTGCACCCAATTTCGCGGGACTTTTACCCCACATTGAGATGAAATGACATCTCAAGCCCTGTTTCTTAATGAAACCAACAGGGTTTATAAGCATGGACGGTCCGACTTGCACCGCTTTGCCTGGGCAGGCTTAGATCCTCTATGCTGTGTACAAGTACCCGTAAGCGGTCGGTTTCAGCTCTGCGTGGCAGCATCGAGCAGCCCATCTATTTCTTCAAGCCCCGATGGACAGGAGCTCTTAATGTTCTTTTGGTATTATGTTCTTTGTATTTAGAAGAATTACGTTGAACAATAAGTTTTTTTTCATTATACAGAGAGATTAAATATGACTAAATTTGAAATCCCTAAATATATTCGTCAGTTAGATATGAAGTGATTAAAATGACCAAAAGTGAGCACAAAATATATCGGGTGTCTCAAGGGAGACTAATCTTACGATACTGCATGGTGTGCAACCCCTCTTTGAGTAGGGTATATGTTCTTACTACAGGGCATACATTGTTTGGTTAAAGGGAAGGACTCAGCAAATGAGCTCGTACAATATGACTCATGTGGGCTGCAAACAAAAACTAGATTAGCCTGTAGCGCCGCATCTTGGTCTACACTGTTCGCTTCAAATACAGTAAAATTCCAATATTTACACCACCTTTGGGACTGTTCAAAAATGGTCTATAAGTGGTCTGACCAGAGGGCACTGATTAAAGAAAAAAAAGAATTACAGAAACATTTTATGTACTCTTTTAAAAGGAGGGTTTGTCGTAATTTTAGATGGCCTCAATAGCACAATTTCACAACGTGCATTTTTGTTGTAAAACCTATAATCCAAAACAGACCTGCCACCCATATTACTTGGAATAAACCCATCCAAGGCTATCAGGTGGAAGGTTATATTGCTTAAAGTGGGTTAATGTCTGTTTAACTTTCTTTACTAGGTAGTTCTGGCTGACGGACGTATAAGTACATGTACTAGGAACAAGACCACACATTTATACCCTGATGGAAGGGAAGAAACAGAAAACAAAGGAGACCTGTTTTGGGCACTAAGGGGCGGTGGTGGGGGCACGTACGGAGTAGTTGCCTATTACGTATTTAAACTACACCCAGCACCGGCAGGCATGGTGAAGGTCACTATCTTGTGTGCAATCAATGTCAACACGACGAACATGCTAATAGTGAGGAACGTTTTAAATGGCTACATTGAGTGGGTAAAGACGGCTCCGAGCCATTGGGGCGGATTATTTGCTTTTAATAATTTTCCAGTCCATATTCCAGCGAGTGAGGAAACGCAGTATACCATTTCGGATTTATATGTCACGTTTATTGCAAGGCTCAACAAATTCGGACCCTGGGACGAAAACACACAAAACGAACTTGGGTTCTTGTATGATCTGAAAAACAATTATGGAGACTATTTGATGGAGTTTCTCATTGAAAACAAAACAAGCTTCTGGGATTATGAAAAGGATGTTTTCGATGAAGACCTAGGCCGAATTTATACCCTGGGGTCGCTGATACCGGAGGAGAACCACAATGAAACGCTTACTGATTATTTCTTGGACGAGTTTCTATATAAAAACATCAGAGGTGTCCCGAAGGGTTGTACTATTGCTAGACTAGGAGGTAAGGATTACGGTGAAATTCCACTATTAAGACCACCTCAAATTAAGACCAATTCTGCTGTGAAAACATTATTAAGTTGTTTTCAGTTTTTTTTCTTTGTGTTTTCGGCATACAGTGCTCTATGGTCTGGCCTTCGGTAGAACTGTTCAAAAGTGGTCTTAAAAGTAGAAAAAAAACAAAGATCAGGAATTGATACAATTAACTAACTCCACCCATAAAAGACACCAAAGGGAAAGAAATACAAACATTAAGCGACCAGACCATAATGGAAACCTAAACAAAGGAATTCCCTTTTGAACAGTCCCAAAGAGGCTCTTGATAGAGAACTTTTACTGTACGATACGCCAAATTCTGCAACGGAATGTCAGGTGGTTTTTTGAACCGGTACTCAGGTTTTCGCCTATCTCTGATTTACGATCGCCTTGACATAAGTGGAATAATCTTGAGGGGGCCGTAAAACCAAAATGAATTAAACAAACAAACAAACAAAATAAATAAATAAATAATGAATAAAAATAATATACAATGACACATCCGTTTAAAAACAACCCGTCTGACAGTACATCGTTCCATATCTCATAAACGCTTATTTTTCCGATGAAAAATTGTGATGTTTATCTCACTATGCCCCTGCAGTTTCCAGTAAGAAGCCTCCGTGGCCTAGTTGATAAGAGTGCTGACTCTTAACCAGTGCTTCAGCTGAAGTGCACCACCCGCCGGATGCTTTTAGCTTTATGAGTGTTACCATATATGGGTATGGTGGCCATTTTGGTCATGTGACCAGGACCTAAAACGGTTCCCCCAATAAATGCACCTTATCGTAAGTAGCAAAAATATATCTTATACTTTAGTACTGTATTATGAATCGTTTGCAGGATAAAATGCATTCTCACTTTTCCAATACAAAAGCATATGTGTCAAAGTTTGACCTAGGCACAGAGAAGGTCAAGGTCAACCCAGGGTCACCATTTTAGCAATTTATGATGGGCCTACGTCCAAGATGCTATTTATCAAGTTTCGTGGAAATCTGCCCAGTGGTTCTGGAGAAGACTATTTTTGAAGGGTTTTTACCATATATGGCTTGGCGGCCATTTTGGTCATGTGACCTAGACCCCATGAGCAAATTTTGGTTTCCCCCATCCTATAGAGGCTCCATATGTAATTTGAATTCAATCGGCCCAACGGTTTCCGAGGAGAAGCAGTTTGAAAAGTTTCACATTTTTCGCCTCGGCGAGGCTATACTAAATGGAATGTAATATTTCGAAAGTTCATTGGTTAGATCTCATTGATATCTATCAGTATGCCAAAAAATGTTTAACTATTCCAAGCGGTTAAGTCACTATCACCAATTTTCACAAACGGGTTACGGACGGACAGACAGACAGACCATATATGGCTTGGCGGCCATTTAGGTCATGTGACCTGGACCCCATGAGCAAAGTTTGGTTTCCCCATCCCACAGAGGCTCCATATGAAATTTGACTTCAATCGGCCCAACGATTTCCGAGGAGAAGCAGTTCGAAAATTTTCACATTTTTCGCCTCGGCGAGGCTATACTAAATGGAATGTAATATTTCGAAAATTCATTGGTTAGATCTCATTGATATCTATCAGTATGCCAAAAATTGTTTAACTATTCCAAGCGGTTAAGTCACTATCACCAATTTTCACAAACGGGTTACGGACGGACAGACAGACAGACCATAAATGGCTTGGCGGCCATTTAGGTCATGTGACCTGGACCCCATGAGCAAAGTTTGGTTTCCCCATCCCACAGAGGCTCCATATGAAATTTGACTTCAATCGGCCCAACGATTTCCGAGGAGAAGCAGTTCGAAATTTTTCACATTTTTCGCCTCGGCGAGGCTATACTAAATGGAATGTAATATTTCGCAAGTTCATTGGTTAGATCTCATTGATATCTATCAGTATGCCAAAAATTGTTTAAATATTCCAAGCAGTCCATCATAAATTGCTACAATGGTGACCCTGGGTTGACCTTGACCTTCTTTGTGCCTAGGTCAAACTTTGACACATATGCTTTTGTATTGGAAAAGTGAGAATGCATTTTATCCTGCAAACGATTCAGAATACAGTACTAAAGTATAAGATATATTTTTGCTTCTTACGATAAGGCGCATTTATTTGGGGAACCGTTTTAGGTCCAGGTCACATGACCAAAATGACCGCCATACCCATATATGGTAACACTCATAAAGCTAAAAGCATCCGGCGGGTGGTGCACTTCAGCTGAAGCACTGGTTTTGGTATATCTTGGGTTCAAAAACACTGTAAGCAGTAAATGGGATAGCAATAACGAGAACAAAAGGTTTATCAAAAGGTGCTAATTGATGAAATATGTATTGATCAAGACTCAAACAATGCAATTAATTCACACAAACAATTTTCAAACTACAAATGTTCAAGTAATAAGGTCAAAGTAACAGTAGATGAGACAATAAGACACAAAAGAATGAGGATCAATTCAGAAATACACTCAAATACTATTTCATGCAAAAGAGAAAATACAGTTCCGAAAATGAAAGGATCTGTCTAAAGCAAAAAATATTGACACTATTTCAAAAAGATAATTCTACAAGGAATAGGAATGATAAAAAATTCCACAATAACAACTATTCACAGATACGTCATCAACATGAAATGCTCTGTCACTCAAATCAATAGATAGGATAGCAGCAGTAAGAACAGTAAGAATAGCCAATCACAATATATATAACAATTTAACAATGAAATGTAGTCACAAAAATTTTGTTGATACAGCAGCCTGTTTAGCTTAAACAAAAGTCAGTAACTAAATTGAAAAAAGCTGAAGCAAGAGGTGGAACCATGCTTGCACAAATTGCCCCTCCACTCAGAATCACAAAATGGCAACAGTTGAATATCTGAATACAACAACTGAGCTGTTGTTCTAAACAGTTACAACTAGATAATTGACTGTACAGTTACTTTATTACATTGACTGCCAATTCAAAAATGTGATAGGTTCTCATTAAAGAAACGACACGCATAAAGGATGTAAACTTTCTACATACGAGTGAAACATCAACCTTAAATGTTATTTACAAACATAACTCCCTTCATACAGCAAACATACAGTTTTCTTTCGAAAATATTTTACAGCTTTACAGAAAAGAAAGTCTTTAGCTTGTTTACTAAAAACAATAATGAATAAGCGAATAGTGAATGATTGAAGTCAAAAACAAATATGTGCTACAAGAACTACGTATAGGCTGATACAATTTACAGCATTACCTTTAATGTTCTACATTTCCAGAACAGTGATAGATTAACCACGGAACTAAGAGAATCGAAAGCAAGATTTGTGAACACAATAATGAAATGTATTTCATAGAAATAGTTTTTGTTTGGCTATTTTATGCATAGCTTCAACAAAAGGTTATTGCTAGACAAGACGGGAATATTTCGTGTCACATGTGTAGAAAACAAGGATGAAAAAAGAAACCCTCGATAAAATCTGAAAGAAAACTGAGAAGGTGACCTAAAACACAAAACAGAAGAATAGGAAAGCTTCAATACTAAATTGACTATTGATATAAGTCTTCAAAGACAGACACAATGAATGTTACAATTGCTTATATAAAGATAAGATGAATGTATAGAGAAACCAAAATATGTGTGAATACATAAAAAAATTAGGTAGCCTTTGTTGGGTGTATACATGTACTATTAAGAAAAGTGTTGGGTGTATACATTTATCGCAGAAGATATGCACTTTTCCAGAATTTTATCATTCTTGTTTGAAGGAGGCTCGAAATGATCGTACTTCTGTAGAAGCAAAGCAGCCATAGATTAGGACAAGCAATGCGTCACCCTGTCTGACATTCTGACTGACAATTAAATGACAAAGGCCAAATGTTTGCTAATGATTTTAAAATCGATATTTTAGAGGATTTTGGTTGCTCTGCAGTAGCTTTATAATATTTATGACTGAAATCATGTAATGGTTTATTTTTTTCATGATTTTTTTATATTTTTGGAAAAATTGCAATTTTGCTCAAAACCGACATAAGCACATATATTGGGTATTAAACCCATTATATGTATGTTGCCGGCTTCAAAATGTCATGGTACCCATTATATGTATGTTACCGGCTTCAAAATGTCATGATATTTCACACATCGTGAGAAGACATATGTGGCATATTATTCAGAAAAAAATAGGTTGACAAGAATGGGAACATGCCTAATTTTGAATATGAGTTCAGTCTTTTAATTTTTAACTAAAATTTTAGACATTTTAAAATAAAACATTTGATAATATGAATACAGAAACGAAAACAAATGAGCTCATGATATTAAAATACTCCGTGATAAAGCCCTTCAATAATACGATGGACATTTTTGAAGATCAAGTTGAACTGTACTTTTAAGACTGATAATTTGTGTAAAGGGTATAAATCTGAGCAAGGAGTAAATCAAGGAGCACTCCTGAGACCCATGTTGGCAACTTTGCTTCCCTCTTTAATTGCACGCCGGTGGGTCAGGCCTCAGATTCTATGACGGCTCCAACGTAAAGGCTTATTGAGAATTAGAGAGATCTAATTCAAGGTAATGATGGTTGGTGCCTGATGCTCTGTCTCTGGTCGGGCCCATCGGAGTATAACTGTTGGTTTTCTTTTGCTCCAGCATTTCAGTGGTTTCTTGCTGTCGAGTCCTCACCGTTGTCTCACCTCTGTGGTTCTTTGATTTTCTGTGAGATGTTGCACTGATGAGTTAGGAGGCCTTCATGCGGACTGAACAAATTATTTGTCTAAATCGCGACGGAAGTAAGGGCGAGGATTGTGGCCTCGTAAAATCGATTTAAGCCCCCCAGTGGAAATCATTCCACTGACCGTTCCAAGGCGGTTCTTCTGTGGCGACCTATTTGTGATGTTGTTTGTTACTTACTGTGTGTATCACTTGTGTCTTTTTATTTTGGATGGCCATTTGGCCATTTTGTGGGAAAGTAACTGTCCTT
>CAUZLF010000269.1:192093-274117 GCA_963580285.1 Lucinisca nassula | reverse complement strand
GTAGGGTAGGGTATGCTAGGGTAGGGTGGGGTGGGTAGGGTATGTATATAAAACTAAGCATGCATGTATGTACAGAACAAATGCAATTATCCTAACCAGTAACAACTTTTTTTGTGTGTGTGTGGGGGGTGGGGGGGGGGGGGGGGGGGATTTGTTTATGTGTTTTACGAAGAAAAAAAAAAATAATTTTTTTTTCTATTTTTAGCTCTATTTTTAGCTCTAGTGGCCACTGATTTTAGCAATTTTTGAAAAAGGGTCACCTAATAAACATTCTTTGAAATAATTTTGAAATCGGGCCATTAATCCCAGAGGAGATGTTGTTTAAAGAAATTGTTGACGGACGACGGACATCAACTCACCTTGAGCACTTCGTGCTCAGGTGAGCTAAAAAAAGAACGAAAAAAAAAAAAAAAAAAAAAAAAAGAAAAGAATTTCCATGCCTGTGCATGCATGTATGTATTATTACTAGCAACTATCAGGGGAGGAGATAATAATTGTTCATATGTGTTTATGGAGAGATGAGTGAGTGCTTGAGTTTTACGTCCCACCAACAGCTATGGTCATATGGAGACGGACCTCGGTTAAAGACTCATCCGAAAGTCTGGAGAAGCCCGGGATCGATCCTGCGATCCCTGGTTTACAAGTCGAGTAGCGGTAACCACTACACACGGAGGCTTCTATGTGTGTTTATGGAGAAGAAAAGAAAAATAAAGAAAAAAAAGAATGACAAAAGAAAGAAAAAAAAAAAAAGAAAAAAAAAAAAAATGTCTCCACCGGGGTTTGAACTCACGCCCTCAGATTCATAGTCAACAATAGGATCCGTAGTCCAGCACTCTATCCACTACACTGGCATTTGAAAAAAGGTTAACCAAAAGGTAAACTGAAAAACGCAAGTTTGAAAAATGACAATTTCCGCCAAAATTTTAGTCTTTTGCGCCATTTATGGATAATACATGAAAGCTGGTACCTCCACTTATGCATCAGTCCTGATATTAAAACAATCTGCTGCAGAATAGATGAAAAATATCACTTTGAAAAAAGGTTAACCAAAAGGTAAACCTGGGACGACGCCCGCCCGCCCGCCCGTCCGCCGCCCCGCCCGGACATCGCTTTTTTAAGAGACGGATTTTTTTTAAAAACCCGCCCAAAAATGAAAATTTCAGATGAAAAAAAAAGAAGATATTTTTCTTATTTCTGCTCAAGTCGGTTCTAACGAGTATCCACAATCTATGTGTTTAAGAAGAAATAAGAAAAATAATGTATACCCCTGCAAACCCCAAGTTTTACTATTAGAAAGTGGGGGTTATAGGGGGTCAAATTGTCGTGATGGTCTGCCGCAGTCATAATTGACACCTTAAGAGTTAACACTACACCAATATACAGTATATTGTATAAGATATTTCCTGAATAATTAAAAGGACGCCATAAAGTAACTTATAGGTAAACACATTTTGAAAAATGTTGTCTTCCCAAGTCATGATTGACACCTTAAGAGTTAACACTACACCGATATACAGTATATTGTATAAGATATTCCAGATATTCCCTGAATAATTGAAAGGATGCCATAAAAGTTACATAATGTGTAAACACAGATAAGCCTATTTATTTATTTATACGGGCCTCCGTGGCCTAGTGGTTAAGAGCGCTGACTCTTGATCATTAGGTCTCTCACCGCTGTGTTTCGAGCCTCGCTCGGGTCACATGTGAGACGCCAAGTTCTGCAACGGAAGGTCAGGTGGTTTTTCTCCGGGTATTCTGGTTTTCGCCCACCTCTGATTAACGATCGGCTCGATATGAGTAAAATAATCTTGAAAGGGCCGAACCCCCCCCCCCCCCCCCCCCCCCCCCCCCCACAAAAAAAATGTATTTGTTAATACAAGGCCATTTAACTCATATTTGAATCGGCTGTAATGTTTTGTCCTAAACAATTTTAACACAAGTTCGAAAAATGTTGTTTGTCGAGCTATGGTTGACACTTTAAGAATTCAAGAAAGATATAAAAAGTGCCTTAAAAGTCGGTCACAGAAGGTGATTACAGATACGGCATATTTATTTATTTATTTATTTATTTATTTATTTATTTATATATTTATTTATTTATTAAAATGAAGCATGCAATTAATATGTGAATGGGCTGCAATAGTTTTATGATCAAATCACAAAAACACCCCATATTACCCATTTTTATGTAGTAAAATATGGATCATTATTTTTCTTATTTCTGCTGAAACATGTATTGTTGTATGTTGTAAGAACCGCCTCGCTGATGTGGAACTAACGATTCCATCAATTTATGTTTCGAGAAGAAATACGAAAAGTAACAATTTTTATTTTATCTGAATAATTACATATAAACGAAAATAGCAGACTCGGTTTCATTGAGTCTGTTCATGACCAGTACTGAAATGTGCAACACCGGCCACGCCCTCTAGCACCGGATTCAGCAGAACTCTATTTTCAAAATGATTCTAAATGAACCCAATGATTCCAAAGGACCAGAAAATATAATCTGCACTATGATGGATGTACGGGGAGACTTTTTACGGCCGCCACTTGGCACAGCACCAGCTGCAGTGAAGATAAATAAGATAAATATTTTTTCTTATTTTTTTATCAAAACAAAGATTGTGGATACTCGCTAGAACTGCCTCACCGAGTTCCTATAATCTATTTTTGGAACAGAAGTATGAAAAATAGCAGAATTTTCTATCTAAGCATTTTCATTTTTTTTTGTGGTAAAATGTATGGCGTGATTTCGTAATGTGAATTTAGACAATTCCATTTTTATTGACGGTGGTTTAGTCAAAGTCATCAACAGAATTGCAAACAGTGTAGATCTGTAGAAAAGACGGCGCATCCTGAGCAGTCGCACCATGCTCTACACTGTTTGCAAGTAACTGTGCGGACAGGCAGAGTTGAAACTCATTAACAGAAATTAACAGAATAGCAAACAGTGGTTTGTTCTGCACAAAACATTGATTGTTGGTGCTCGTTTGAACCCCCTCGATGAGGCGAATGTGCACTGTACTGGTTAACCGCTTACGTATAAGCTTGCTCAGGAAAAGTGTGGACAGGTAAACTGACCGGCTCAAAACTGACCTAAATAGTGTTGACTGGACCGTTAAACTCCAATACAAACAAACAAAATCAATCACTGGCTTCAGACTGCCAATTAACTTTTCATGGTGGTTTTAATCGCCATTTAATCGCCATTTCACAGTTAATGATTTCGACAATTTTTGTCCTTTTGACATATTTGCCGCTCATTCATAATGAATGAAAACATAAATGTAACAAAACTGAGACAAAATAAAATAAAGAAATCCGAGAAATATAACCACTGTATCAAGTATATTATCCGCATGTTGTTTATTACTAGTAATTTCAAAATTAATACAAAAAAGCTTTACAGGTTTGATACGATTTCTGGTACATATAATGTGGACTTAGCGATTTTCGCATCAATAACTGCAGTACTGAAAAACAGCTTATAAACGATTTTTAAGCTCTCGGGGAAGCAATTTATCATTTTTCAGTAGAAATAAACTTTATATCATCGTAAACTTTGAACAACAGTCTAACAGTATATAACAGTGACTTAATTCCAAACAAATCATTTCTATTTAATATTGGCAACCAAACATGGCAATCTGAACGTGTTTTTAAAAAATGCATTGCCGTCTATGGAGCATATAGGCATGACATTAAATTGCAGATGGAAGCAATAAGGATTAATTATTCATCATTTTGAAATGCACCAAATAAAAACTGAATAATTTTCTTACATGAGGATAACAGTGACTTTTTTTCTAGTGTTAAGGATAAAGAAGATACGAGGAGTTAAGATTTTTTTCCTTCATAATTTTAATATAAACAAGAAATATCTTTAAAAAAGATATGCGGCGTAGATTTAATTGGAAGGTTGTTTAGAAACCAGTGCTTCAGCTGAAGTGCACGACCCGCCGGATGCTTTTAGCTTTATGAGTGTTACCATATATGGGTATGGCGGCCATTTTGGTCATGTGACCTGGACCTAAAACGGTTCCCCCAATAAATGCGCCTTATCGTCAGGAGCAAAAATATATCTAATACTTTAGTACTGTATTCTGAATCGTTTGCAGGATAAAATGCATTCTCACTTTTCCAATACAAAAGCATATGTGTCAAAGTTTGACCTAGGCACAAAGAAGGTCAAGGTCAACCCAGGGTCACCATTTTAGCAATTTATGATGGGCCTACGTCCCAGATGTTATTTATCAAGTTTCGTGGAAATCTGCCAAGTGGTTCTGGAGAAGATTATTTTGAAGGGTTTTTACCATATATGGCTTGGCGGCCATTTTGGTCATGGGACCTTGACCCAATGAGCAAATTTTGCTTTCCTCCATCCCATAGAGGCTCCATATGAAATTTGACCTTAATCGGCCCAACGGTTTCCGAGGAGAAGCAGTTCGAAAATTCACATTTTTCGCCTCGGCGAGGCTATACAAAATGAAATGTAATATTTGGCAAGTTCATTGGTTAGACCTCATTGATACTATCAGTATCCCAAAAATTGTTTAAATATTCCAAGCGGTTAAGTCACTATCACCAATTTTCACAAACGGGTTACGGACGGACAGACAGACAGACAGACCATATATGGCTTGACGGCCATTTGGGTCATGTGACCTGGACCCCATGAGCAAATTTTGGTTTCTCCCATCCCATAGAGGCTCCATATGAAATTTGACTTCAATCGGCACAACGGTTTCCGAGGAGAAGCAGTTCGATAATTTTCACATTTTTCGCCTCGGCGAAGCTATACTGAATGGAATGTAATATTTCGTAAGTTCATTGGTTAGATCACATTGATATCTATCAGTATGCTAAAAAATGTTTAAATATTCCAAGCGGTTAAGTCACTATCACCAATTTTCACAAACGGGTTACGGACGGACAGACAGACTGAGAGAATGACACGGTGATTTTAGGGCACTCTTAGAAAATCAACCGACTTCAGTCGGTCGCTTTTTCTGCGGGTCGTGCAATATGAGCTACAGTAGTGACAGCAACAATTGTCTAGCTATGAACTGGTTTACTGTATTCAAACAATTCAGATGTCACGCGAGGAAAAATAGCTTTGCAGAGGGCGGTGTCCCGCCTGTTTGAGCTAAGGTCAATGTAAAAAGGTCAAGGTTAAAAACATGACCTCATTTTAAGAGCATATGATCTCAAGTATATGTACAACAAATAAGAAAACGTTATCATTTACTGTTTTTGAACACAAATTCTATGGTTAACATTTAGGGTTGCCGCTATAGTGATCGTAAACGCATAGGCGGACGAACAAACGGACGAGCAGACAAACGGACGGAAACTTGATCTTATGTGCACCTAATTAAAACTCAAATTACACATTCCTTTTTAAGAATTTATATAACATTAATGATATTCGAAAATGTCCATTTTGTGTTAAAATGGAGGACATAAAGTATGCTGAAGACAAATGATTCACTGCAACTTTTATTTAGCATATATTGTAAATTAAACATCTGTCAATTTGTAATGCGATTATTACATGTTTTTGTCATGCTATATCTCTTTATTGGTTTCATTGGGCAACAGGGCTTGGGTTGTCATTTCATCTCAATGTCGGTCCCACAAACTTGGAAGCAACGTCTCCAAAATGACCTACACTGTGTTGATGGGGACGTTAAACCTCAAATCAAACAAACAATTCCTTTCGCAGGAAATTCTTCCTTTCGTGAAAGGAACCTTCCTTTCGCGAAATGATTCCTTTCGCTATATAGACCAACCACGTGAAATTAGGTCAAAATAGCTATTCACCACAGCAGTTACAGAATTCACTAGAAACACAATTATACATATGACGTATGATCATCAAAGGACAAGACGGTGAGCAAGCCGAAACTGTATATATTTTTCATTCATGTCTCACATAAAAAACGAAACATTTCCTAGGTTAAAACTTCAGTAAACTGTCGTATTTTTGAGTAGATTTATTTATGCAAATCATTGACCAATGAAATGGTCATCTCCTTGGACATGTGGTTTTATTTACCAATGGAATAACGAAAAATGTAGGACAAAAGCAAAACCATAACGGCTTCGCCGTAAAAACCTTCAAAATATACAGGTAACTTTAACTGCCGATTTCCTACGGAAATCGATATTCAACTCGGTAATTTCCGGCGAATGAAGGAAAAAGTTCAACATGTTTATGTCCCCACCAGATCTGCTGACAAAAAGACTATATAAAACATGGACAAATTTGACGCTATACAAAAACATTCTATGTGATCAGGTCAAAGGGAGAAATCACCTAATCAATTGTCAAGACAAGAAAAATAATTACAACATTTGTGGTAAGAAACCAAAACAAACAAACACAAGGAATTACAGACGATACAAGACTACTTTATGTGTGGTAAAGGTTGCACTCGAGATATTAACATACCCAACTTATGTCTGTAGATAAATTAAAAATCATGGGTAAATGTAGGCACTACGGAGAAGACCGATATTTTCTGAAAAAAAAAAAAAAAAAAAAAAAAAAAAGACGTTGTGACCCTGACCCCTAGCTCTTGACCATAATAACCCTGAGCTGAGGTCCAACATAAAATCCATCAATAAATGATGTAGGTTCTACCGATATGTCAATGTTTTTTTTTTCCAGAAATAGCCACAGTGATCTTGATCTTGTGCCTAGGACCCTCAGTCCACGTTGCTAGAAGGCCCCCCGCGCCTCTGGGCTTGAAGAAATATATGGGCCGCACGATGCATCCACGCAGAACTGAAACCGACCCACATACGAGTACTGGTAAGCCGCTTAGAGGATCTAAGCTTGCCATGGAAAAACGGTGCGAATCGGCCTATCCATGCCTATAAACCCTATTTCCGGATGGCAGGGCCTGAAATGCCACCCCATCCCAATGCCGGGCAAAAGCCCCACAAAACGGAAGCAACGCCTCCAAAGTGACCTTTACAGTGTTGACGGGGACGCCAAA
Source organism: Lucinisca nassula (assembly GCA_963580285.1). Lineage (NCBI taxonomy): Eukaryota > Metazoa > Mollusca > Bivalvia > Lucinida > Lucinidae > Lucinisca > Lucinisca nassula. Next base: position 267,107 of record CAUZLF010000269.1, on the reverse strand, counting down.
CCTCAAATCAAACAAAAACAACATTGCTCGAGATACATGTATTATCCTACCGAACATTTATGTGACGCTATGTCAAAAACCATCAATAAATTTAGGCGCAAGAGCAACAGAGTTGTTTTAAAAATAAAAATAACAACAGTAGCCTCGACCTTGAGTCTAGGATACTCAAGATTTTATCGTACCTAACCTTTACGGGAAGTTATAGCAAAAATCATCAATAAATGTCGGAATTGGGCAAGCATTGTCAAGGTTTTCCTAAAAATAGCCATTCAGACCCATGAGAGTCAAGCTCAGTCAAAGTATTATCATATCCGACCACATCAGCACAGTAACCACCCTGCATCAATGTCACATGGGCCGGGTAATTATTTATCTTCATAACCGCCCCCCCCCCCCCCACACACACACACACCCAAAAGATAAAGTGTTTGTGTAGGCCTCTGTGTGTTTTTATATGTTTCTATCTTCTTTCAGGAAGAAAAGACTTAATATTGATCACAGTCTTAAAGGTGCATTATTGAGCTATTTGGAAAAAATGCCTCCAAAACCAAAACACACACACAGCCGGCACTTCTCTCCAAAACAACACAAATGAACGCATTTTATGCAAAAATGCGAACAATCACGACGACAGGCAAACGAGCCCGAGAGGGACTCCCCATCTAGGTTTCTAACACCAGCTAGATCTATCCCCAGTTCGCGACAAAAATAGAATCCCATAAGTGACGTCATGCGACGATTACCTTTTGCCTTGCTTGCCCAGGCCATGCATGAATCATAAAAAAAAAAAAAAAACACGACCCCGAACACCATGCCATAAGTAACGACACTCAGAGACGATACTGTCGCCATGTATGTGTAAAGTGACAGATTTATTTTTAGAACAGAAATTCCGAACACATGTTCAGTGCGAATGGTAAACATGAATGGAAACGACCACTCTCACAAAGTTCCTAAGCCGCACCCGGCCCCAAAAGCGTACACATGACAAAGGAGTATACATTGAAGATAAAAACCAGAAAAAAAAAATTGAGACCCGGTAGCTCAATAATGCACCTTCAAAAAGATAACCAGGAGTTCTGAGGCAAAAACATCACTCCTCCTAGAAGGGGAGGGAAAGAGAAGAAGAAGAAGAAAAAAAAACACATACACACTGACGAGTGTACAACACAATGATAATTATTTTTAGCTCCTTACGTCATTTAACCTCAAAATACCAAAAATATCTTATCTCTGATTGGTCCGTTATGGGGGAATACCTGTATCGATACCTTCAGCATTTTCTTTCAATGAGTCAGATATAATCTACAGTACATGAGCAAAAGTACACAAGTTCTACAAAAAATAATAAAAAACAAAACAAAAAAAAAAAAAAAACAACAAAAAACGTAAGGTCAATACATAAACAGAACAAGAAACAGAACATACATGTATACATTAATATGACCCTATTTAGGGTTTATTATTCATTTATTGAATCTTAACCTGTTCTGTATCTTAACCCCCGCAACCCAAATCTTAGTTTATTTTGCATTGCAGTCTAGATGTGTGATTACTATATACCTTAATATCGTGTGACTTTGCTTATAAAGATATTTATCATGTGTAAAAAAATTCTCCTTCTTCCTTGTTTTTCCAGAAGTCTCAAAGAAAATCATTAAAAATAGATTTTTTTTCTATTCCGTTTTTTTAATTCTTAATTTGTTTGTTTGTATTGGAGTTTAACGACCCGGTCAACACAATTAAGGTCATTTTTAAGCCGGTCAGTTACCTATCCACAGTTTTCCTGGACAGGCTTATACCAGTTAACCAGTACAGTGCACATTGTTTCGCCAGAAACTGACAACTGCCCTTCTTGGATCAGCGGAAGGGAGAGAATGACCGTAGAAAAGATTTCATGATAAGTCTCCACAAAAGAATGTTGCCGACCCCAGCAGGAATCGAACCCGCATCCGACTGAGCTACCGAGGCCGGCTTTTTAGTTTCTTAAAGGGGAGTTGTTTATTTGCAAGAGCAGCAATACAATGGTTCTCATATTATTCTCAACACAATACAATGGTTCTCATATTATTGGAAATAATTTATTTAGTATAAGTCATGGGAAAAAGAACACCTCTCAGCAGCACACCTGAGTTGTATTACAACTAATAAGCTTGAGACTTGCTTGGCAATTTTTATGTGTTTTTTAATCCCGACCAAAATTTAGCAGGACAGCTTATGGGAGTCCTGATCTTCTGGTTATGGATCAGGCAAGGGTCTGCTGTGCTCGGAGCATATGCATTGTGGGAGTATTTTCATATCTTGCGTAGTATACCTTTCCATACTGTCGAAAACACATCGGAATTTACTACCAGGACGCTCACATAATACTACTGTTTATTTTTTTAGAATGTCTAAGTCTTTTCAGCGACAGCAGGCTTAACTGTTGGGTTTCCCTATTTGGTGACAAGAAGTGACAAGAGGTGATAAGAAGTGACAAGAGCTATTTTATGGTGACAAGAAACTTTCTAACAAATAATTAAACTATATTATTGCTTAAAATGATAAATTTAATGTTATTCTTGATTTAGAAATTGATTTTGGTCAAATTTAAAGACGTTTGGAGGGAAAAGCAACATGCTTTATTCAGAAGTTTAACCGCATTTACCGACAAGAAATTTCTCTTATAATTTCAGGTTTATATACGAAGACACCTCATTTTATAAGCAGAAAAGTGAATTTTACGTGGGTATCTGTGACTTTCTTTCATGTTTTTTTTTTCTTTCTCTGCTCATAAACATACATGTAGACTGTGGGTACTCTTTAAACCCGAAAAAGGGGGCTAGCCGCATTTACCAACAAGAAATTTCTCAAATAAACTAGAGCTCAAACACAGTGTCATCTCATTTTATAAATAGAAAAGCGGGTTTAATCTGGATCTATGTGATTATGTGTTAAAGCCCATTATATATATAGAAAACTCGGCTTACCATCTCGAAAACACGCCTATATATTTTTGACCACCTTAAAACCCACTTTTATACAGTAAGACTGGGGTTTACATGGACATCATTTTTCTTATTTCTGCTCAAAATATAGTTTGTGAACAGTCTTAGAATGAGTTGCGGGTTTAACCTTTGGTACTGTTTTAAACACGTGCATTATCATACACACGTGCATTATCATACACAGGTGCATTATCAGACACGGGTGCATTATCAGACACGGGTGCATTATCAGACACGGGTGCATTAACAGACACGGGTGCATTATCAGACACGGGTGCATTTTCAGACACGGGTGCATTTTCCGTCACGGGTGCATTTTCAGACACGGGTGTGTCACGGGGAAGATTTGCCGTCATGGGTTGATGGATTGATTGGATTAAGGTGGTTGTGGCCACATGATGAAGATGTTGTTTCAACGTCAACGTTATAACTTCTCCCGTATCTCAAGGGGGTTCGGGGTTCAAAGGAAGACAACTCTATTGGATGTTTCCATGTTTTTGAGAGATCTTTATGATAGAACCTTCTCCCTCTCGACCTCGTTCATCCTGAATAATATTATAAATATCCTAAGCAAATAGGAATAATATAAAGATGGTGTCCGTCAGGTGGTCGTGAGACCTACCCTCGCCAGGGACAAAGAAAGACTGACAAAGGCTGAGGTAAGAATGTGCGCATGCGGTGTTAATCAGTGACGTGAAAAGCGCGCGAAACTTACATAAGGACACCGGAAATTGATATACGCTACTCAGGAATGCTTAATGCTTAATGAAATATGAAATATATGAGTATATGACGTATGAAAAATGACGATCAATAGGGGAAAATAACTGGAAATGACTAGAAAGTCCTACGCGCAAGCGCTCCTCCAGTTTCCATAATTTCACCCTGTGACATTCTCCCCCTCTTCGGGAAATGTCGTCCCGACATTTAACTTAACAAATTACTTGAATGAGTTTAAACACAAGTTTAACTTCACCTTTACAATTATTTGTATAAATTTACCAGATGTATAGTTTGTTTATAAATACCAATCTGATAATAAAATAGGAACCGAAGCTATTGCTTCTAATGTTTGTCGAGCTAGTGAAGTTAAACATACCTAACACTTTGCCAGGTAAACCCTTATCAAAATCCGCTGTCATAAATGCTGCACAGTATGCACAGCGCAAAAGATAAAACTTTATATACAGAACTTAGAAGAAAAAAAAACATTTATTGGTTGCGCGTACATAAGAGACACTCCTTTTTGGTTTAGACTGAAACTGCTAAACATTAAAAACAGGCTAAAATTGCTTAATGCCCTTATCTTAAAAACACAACTGAAGTGTCATATGAAACAAAAATTATTTACGCGCTGGACTGGAGAGAGGAAATATAACAGAACTATTCAATTCTTACGAAATTATCCACCCTTCCACGAAAGCACAAGTCAGAAGCACGAACCGGCCACGGTCTGATTGGGATAGCCCCCACCTAGGTTGTAACCAACCCATGTCCAAGCAAGCGCGAAATCATGTCAAGGCGAATTTTTTTATTTTTTTAGAACTTTCTTACCAGTTTGCAGTCAAGTGCACCACGTATCAACGGCACTCTAACAACACACAGTCTCTCTAGAGACGCCATGATAAATCATGCACCGTCAACCAACTGCAACCAAGCAGAAGCTGAACTTAAGAAAAAAAACAAAGGGTCAGCAGAATTGCATTCCAGTGCGGCACGTGCCAAGAGCACTCTGACAACATACAAGCTCTCCAGAGACGCCATGACAAGCCATGCATCGTCACTCGACTGCAACCCAGCAACCCGTTTAAATGAAAACTTTTTTTTTTGTTTCGAAGCCTCTCTCCAGAATATATTTAGCGTAATTGTCACACGCTCCCCTCCCCCTCTGTGAAAAAATGTCGTCTCGACATTTCAAATAAAAAAAAAAATAAAATACGCGCACAGGAAACCAGGAAACCATGTCAGCTGTTAATTCAGTTAAAAACATTCGAAAATTTAAAATAACCAGTCCCCTCCTGCCTGCCACCTTGGTTTCTGCCTATGCCTTGTTGGACGTGTTTGAGGTCGCAATTCTGGTTGAGACCCAGGAGCAGGACTGAAGGGTTTCGCCAAAGGATTCAATGACGATCTCTCTGGGGGTATCACCACACTAGGGGATACCGGTGCATCCAGCATGTTCGCACTATCTGGAACTGCAGAGTCTGGTGCAGGTGAGGCTGGACTACCTGCCGCTCCACTCGGAACATTGATATCACCGGCAGTTGTACCCTCAACCGGTGACGGTTGAGAACTGCTATTTGGTGATATATCTGTATCCACGGAGCGTTGTTTGGATGCTGGAAGGGCCATGAATGGAAGAAGGAGATTCCTGTGCAGCATCCTTCGGATGCTCCTCCCATGTTCACGTTTGACAACGTACACCGGAACCTCTGTATTTGGCTGTTCAACAACCAAGTACACATCTTTCTCCCATTTATCTGCCAGCTTGCACTTTCCCCTCAGTCCGACGTTGCGAACGAGTACACGATCACCGGGCAAAAGCTGGGCATCCCGAGCTTTGAGGTCATAAGTTTCCTTATGCCTTCTGCCCTGGCGACGGGCCTCCTTGGTAGCTGTCTTATAGGCAAAGTCGAGCCTCTTTTTCAGATCGGCTGCAAACTTTGTCTGGTTAGCATGCCTACTCTCTGGATTTATGCCTAGAAAGGCATCAACCGCCAGTCTAGGGTGTCGCCCAAACATTAAATAATGCGGGGAAAATCCAGTGGTCTCATGACGGGTTGAGTTGTAGGCATGAACCAAGGGCGCAACGTAGGACTTCCAGTTAGACTTCTGGTCATCCTCCAAAGTACCCAACATATTGAGCAGGGTCTGGTTAAAGCGCTCAGGCATTCCATTACCCATGGGATGGTAGGGTGTAGTCCTAGACTTGTCAACGTTAGCAATGGAACACAGCTCTTTAATAACCTGGCTCTCAAAATTGCGGCCCTGGTCACTATGTAAACGGGTTGGAAACCCATAGTGACAGATGAAGTTTTCGAAGAGAACTTTAGCGGTTGTCTTGGCCGTTTGGTTCTTGGTTGGTATGGCCTGAGCATAGCGGGTGAAATGGTCTGTAATTACCAAGATGTTTTCGTAACCACCCGCTGATGTCTCAAGAGACAGAAAATCCATGCATACCAAGTCCATGGGATAAGTGGACTCTACAGTCACAAGTTTTGCTGGAGCCCGCTCTCGAGACTTTCTTCGGATGCATCTGGGACAGTTTCGGACTTTCTTTTCAATGTCACCATCCATCCCAGGCCAGTAAAACCGAGATTTTACCAGGGACATAGTGCGGTCTCTGCCTTGATGGCCGGCCTCATCATGCAGACCATTAAGTGCTATCTCCCGGAAAACCTCAGGCAATACCAGCTGGTTTACAGAGGTGCCATGTAAAGAGTGACGACGGTAAAGTACCTCGTCTTTGAAAAATAGACTGTCCCAATCCTTCAAGATTTTTTGACATTCTGTCTCCTCAAGAGCAATCTGTCTCTTGGTAGGTTTGTGTCCAGAGGCCAAAATGGTCTTCACTCTGTTCAACGTGCCGTCAATGGTTTGTTCAGCACGCCAGTCAACTTGACTGAAATCTGAACCAGAGTCAGAGCCAACATCTTCACCAGTAAGATCAAAATGCTGTGCAACCAATACACATTCAACTGCCGGCGCCTCCTCTTTAGGGGCTAATACCGCCTGGCAGATGGCCTTAATAGCGTCATTAAACAGGACCCCTTTATCAGTAGATGGTAATCTACTGAGGGCATCGGCATCTTGGTTTTTCTTGCCGGACCTGTAAATGAGCTTAAAATTATAACTGGACAGTGCGGCTAGCCAACGATGGCCTGTGGCATCTAGCTTAGCCGTTGTTAGAACATACGTCAATGGATTGTTGTCTGTTCTAACAGTGAATTTATTTCCATACAAGTAATCATGGAATTTATCACACACTGCCCATTTCAAGGCCAAAAATTCAAGTTTATGTGCAGGGTAATTGCACTCACTGGCTCTAAGACCTCTGCTAGCATAGGCTATGACACGTTCTATACCATCTTGTTCTTGGTATAGAACAGCACCTAGCCCATCACCACTAGCATCGATGTTCAAAATGAACTCTTTGCTATAGTCTGAATATGCCAAGACTGGTGGTGATGTAAGCTTTTCGATTATTGTATCGAAAGCTGTTTGTTGATCAGGCCCCCAAGACCAAGGAACTGCAGACTTAGATCGCTTGGCTTTCTTGGTTGTTGGGTGTCCTACTAACAGGTCATTGAGAGGCTTCGCAATTTTGGAGTAATTACAGACAAAGCGTCTGTAATAACCCGCAAAACCGAGAAAACTACGCAATTCTTGTATATTGGAAGGGGCAGGCCATTCTTTTAACGCTGCAATTTTGTCAGGATCTGTCTGGACACCCTTATCACTGACAATGTGGCCTAAGTACTGCACCTGGGTCTTGAAAAACTCACACTTGGAGGCTTTGAGCTTTAAGCCGTGCTGCTCAAGCTGTTTGAACACATTTTGCAGCCTGGTGATGTGTTCATCGAATGTCTTACTGAAGATGATTATATCATCTAAGTAAATGAGACATTCCTTCAAGTGTAGGTCCCCCATACAGCGCTCCATAAGCCTCTGAAATGTGCTAGGTGCATTGGTAAGACCGAAGGCCATCCTATTACATTCAAAGAAGCCTAGGGGGCCGGCAGAGAATGCAGTCTTATGTTTATCCCCTTCTTTGATTCCAACCTGCCAGTAGCCAGACCTAAGGTCAAGTTTGGAGAAATATTTCGAGCCAGACAATGTGTCAATGGTCTCTTCTATTCTTGGCAAGGCATAGGCATCCTTAATAGTCTTGTTGTTAAGTTTCCGGAAGTCAATACAAAAACGTAAGCTATTGTCTTTCTTCCGGACAAGAACAATGTTGGAAGAAAATGGGCTTTGAGATTCTCTAATAGCCCCTGCATCCAACATTTCCTTTAAATGTTGGCGTACCTCCTCAAACATTGCAGGAGGTATACGCCTGTAAGGATCCTTGAAAGGAGTAGGATCACTTAAGTTGATCTCGTGCTCCACCAGGTTGGTGAAACCAAGATCTGTAGGGCCAGTGGAAAAAATATGTTTCCATTGGCTTAGTAAATTTGAAGCCTGTGTGTGCTGTTGAGGAGTTAAGTTCTCCGCTGACAGATCTACTTCGATTTCCTCAGCGTGACTATCACTAGTACTAGCCCGCTGAGAAAACGAAGTAGAAAACGGATTAACATTTTCAACAACCTTGACTTCGTGCAAATCACAAAGTTGACTTCTGGGTTTAATGGTAATAGGCCTGGCTGAAAGATTACAAATTCTTACAGGAATTCTAGCTGTCTTTGCATTTGGTTTAACAGACACCAAACGAGGACAAACATTAAAATCCGAAGTTAAAATATTATTTTCTGTAACACCATTTTCCATGGTGGAAGTATTTCTAACTAAACCCGTTAATGTACGAGTTTCATTAGGTTTTAAAATAACTGGTGTTTTGTTTGTAGATTTAACAAACCTTGTCTGTGAATACGAAAGAGCAGAAAATGCATTATTCCATGCAGACGAAATATTTGGGTCCGATGCAACATCTTCCCTGAGTGAACCAATAATATTTGTACCAACTATCAGAGGAACTTGGCCAGAGTATCTGGTAGTCGGCACAACTAGAACTGGAACAACCAAAGGAATATGTTCTACTTCAGGAATTTTTATCTCTGCCTCAATGTATCCCAAATAAGGTATTTTTGAGCCACTTGCTCCACTTATATTCAAATTAAAATCAGACATATCTTTCAGCTCAGGCCTTGGGTCCATTTGTTGATAAAAATCATCACAAACTGTTGTGATCATGGACCCAGAATCAATAAGGGCTAAACAAGACTGACCATTAATAAAAATCTCTGATTCATTTGTTGAACCAACCATACGTGAAAATAAGGTTGGATCAGTGTTGGAGCTATCAGAGTTCAAAGGGGAGTCCTTATTTTGCTCCGCAATAAAGACCCCTTCTAGTTTGAATGATTCAAACCAGAGTCAGTCTGTGTATCAGCACTTTTAAAATTGTGCTGATTAGCCCCTTGTTGTTGGTATTGGCCTCTGCCAAACGAGCCTCCACCTCTATGGTAAGAGCCACCTCTTCTCCTTGGAAAAGAAGAGCCCCTACCACGAGGAAAAGAACCCCGCTGAGCAGAGAACCCACGTTGAGAGAAGGAACCGCGTTGGGCAGGAGGGGTAGGTGGTATACTTTGACTAGGTGAAAGGGTGGATGGGCCCGGCGAGTTAGAAGCAAGGCATGCCTCACTAAATTTCTTCTCAAGCCCATCCATCCTTTCTCTAAGCAGTTTCATCTGACTGGCAATATTGTCTAACTTCTGACCAGTAGTGTCAGAAGAAGACTGTGCCATCTGTTTTGACTGTTTGTCAACCTTGACATGCTGGCTGTCACTGACAGATGATGTCAAAGTTGACATCTGCTTTGTAATGGCAGATGTACTCAGATCTTGTTCTATTGATCTGATTGACTTCAGCAGGCTGTTGAAGTTTTTATCAGCTTCAAACTTAAACCTGCTGGAGTTCTTTAAAAGTGGGTCTTTCAGGCCATTCCAAAGTTTTGAACAGAGCATTTCATTCTTAATTTGCTCATCAATAACTCTGTTTTGTGTGGCTTGCCTCAAAAGATTTTCAATTCTTACACTGAAATCAGCAACTGATTCATTTGGCAGTTGTGATTCCAGGTAGAATTGTTGAAGTAAGACTTCACAGGAGGAAACATTGCCATAGATGCCCTCAAGTTTAGTTAAAATATCTGTAGGTGAAGAAGTTTCACCAACTGTGAGTAAAATCTCTCTGGCTTTGCCTTTGAGAGATTTTCTCACAGCTTGTAAAATAAAAGAATCAGGGTAAACTGATTCTCTGATGAGGCAGCTGAGCTCAAACTTCCACACTTCAAAAGAAACATCTCCTTTCTGATTTTCACCAGAAAAGAAAGGAAGTTGTGGCACCCGCATGCCTGATAACAAAGAGTTATTGAGGGTACTATTAAAAAAATCTTGACCCTGTAATGAATAACTTGAGGGTGGCAAAGTATTTAAAGAAGGAACATAATTCTGGTTTGACAATGGTTCCTGTTTTATTTCCAGAGGGGGAGGTCGTGTAACATAGTTACATTTTGTAGATTTTTCCTTTTGATTTAATTTTTTAGTTTTCTGATGCGAAAAAGTTTTATCAAATGGCGGAGGAGAAATATTTTGTTCCTCCTTCACCACTCGCGTATTAGGGACATTATATGCTTCCCTTCTTGAGTGGTGAAAGGGAAGCTCGGGACTAAAAGTCACCCTGTTGCCCTGCTTTTGGGGATACCTGGGCTCATCTCGGAGGGGATTGGGAGGATATACTGATGATGGCTGAACAGATGGGTCTAGCCTATCATGGGAATATGAATCCCTAAAATGAGGGTCAGGGTTGTACTCCTGTTTGATGTTAACAGGAGAACGAAGTATACCTGCAGGCTGTGGTCTGGGCAATAGGTGTTGGAACTCTTTAGGGTAAGGGGGTCTTGCAGGTGGGCTGGGAGAGCGTTTGCCAATAACAGGTCCTTGGTTTGACTCCTGGTATTTAAGTGGGGATTCTTGGGGTAGGGCTGGGGTTACTGGGGTCATTGGTTTGAGTGTGGGTGGGACAACTGGGTTGATTTGTTTGGGTGGGGGAGGGAAGACTGAACTCCTTTGTCTGGTTGTGGGTGGGGCAACTGAAGACATTGGGTTGGGCTGAGGTGGGATATGGGACCTCCGTATGGGTGTGGGTTGGTGAACAACTCTAAATTGGGGCTGGGTGGTAAAAGCAGGCACCACAGGTGTGCTAGTAGCCCCTATGTATTCAAGCTCAGTAGCTTGAGTTTTATCTTCTTCTTCTTCCTCTTCTATCTCTTCTCCTTCCTCTTCTTCTTCTATTTCCTCTTCATGGCGAGGAATTATGTCAAAGCGGCCTGTACGCCTTAACATCTCGACCATGAAGTCTATGTCCTTTTCAGGCCATAAAGATTTCAAATTAATGCCTTCACCTCCTTCTGCCATGATTCACTATAAACAATTGAAGAAAATTGAACAAGTCAAAAAATAAAAAAAATTAGAAATAATTTATTTTTATATTGACAAAAGTTCAAAATATCAGGGTTTACCTGTATTCCATGGACATCACCATAGAAAGTCTTCGTCCAAAATGGCAGCAATGCAAAATACTCATTAGGCAGGGGGAAAATGTGGCAGGTCGACCGTGTGGCTCGGTAGCTCAGTCGGTAGAGTGTTCGCACGGTATGCGAAAGGCCCTGGGTTCGAGTCCCGGTCGAGTCATGTTCTTTTTCCACCCCTGTGACATTTGGTGGCCAGTGTGGGTCCAGCACCGCGTCTGAGGGCCTTAAAATATGAAAATAAGTCTCGCAGCCGGACTGGATAGGACTTAGAGATTCGGGACGAATCTCATTAGGCAGGGGGAAAATGTGGCAGGTCGACCGTGTGGCTCGGTAGCTCAGTCGGTAGAGTGTTCGCACGGTATGCGAAAGGCCCTGGGTTCGAGTCCCGGTCGAGTCATGTTCTTTTTCCACCCCTGTGACAGGTGCATTTTCACACAGGAATGCAGCTTCAGACACTGGTGCAGCTTGAGAAACGGGTGTATTCTTCCTCTTGGGTACAGTCTTATATCGAATTGCAGTCTTAGCTTTCGATAATGTTTTAGACATGGGAAGCACTTGGGATAGAAGTCTTCCATCTTTCCTTCCTTAATCGTACGTGCGCCACTCATTAAGATAATTGTTGTCACGCAGTTTTGAGTTATCTCGGTTGATTAATCACAAGCTTGTGTTATTAGCATTATTTTGATTCCCCTTGCTAAACATAAATTCATAGTTTTGACACGAGAGTAAAAATAAATAAATAAATAAATAAATACAAAAATATATAAATAAATAAATTTTAATTTGTTTAAAATTAAATCTTATTCTAATGATCACAGTCATTCTGTCTATTTAACATGCACGCACGCACGCTCTCTCTCTCTCTCTCTCTCTCTCTCTCTCTCTCTCTCTCTCTCTCTGCATGTTTTCCCAGAGAAGACTCAGCCTGTGCATCAGTCTGATATCCGAATCACTGATCTCTGCTGGGTGTGTGTGTGTGTGTGTGTGTGTGTGGTGGGGGGGGGCTTTATACATTTTATAGAAATTTTATGTGACACAATGATAGAGTAGATTATCACATACACGTATTTTGACTTTATTCCCGACGAGAAAATCTGAAGAGGCACTGAAGCGTCGTCGAGCATGTGTGCCTAGAAAAGACTTGGATCAGCCTGCGCATATGCGCTGCCTGATATTTGAATCTCTGCTAGGGGCTATGCACATTTCATTGGAATTGAGAGTGACAGTGCGACACATTGTGTATATTCGCTTGTCACCAACTTGAATTTATTCCCGACACGAAAATCTGAAGAAGCACTGATATGTTTCTAGTGGGTCTATTGGGGTTCTAGTGTCTTATATTGTATGAAATTCATTTCCAGGTATGAACACAGCATTTGCCTAGTCATGTTACAATAAATAATTTGGTTTATGATGGGGATGAAGTAATATGCATGCGAGCAATTGCGTTTCTCTGGCTCGATTACTTAGCTGCAGCGCAACATAGGAGTCTTAAAAGGAATTAAAACGCTTGCAAAAATGTTTAATATATCATATTTTACTGCCCCTGCCCATAGGGGCTTGAAGAAATATATGGGCTGCATGATGCTTCCACGCAGAGGTGAATCCGACCGCACGCTAGTACTGGTAAACCGCTTAGAGGATCTAAGCCTGTCCAGGAACCGCGGTGCGAGGCGGACCGTCCATGCTAATAAACCCTATTGGTTTAATTGGGCGACAGGTCTTGAGATGCCATTTCATCTCAATGTCGGGTAAAAGTCCCGCAAAATTGGAAGCAACGTCTCCAAAATTACCTTTACAGTGTTGACGGGGACGTTAAAATAGCTCTTTTCACTTCTTGTCACCTCTTGTCACTTCTTTGCACCTCTTGTCACTTCTTGTCACCAAATAGGGAGGCCGTAACTGTTACGTTGCCTTGGTCGCAAAATTTCATTTAACCAAAATGCAACAATACTTTGGTAAACATTATTTTACCAGATCGGCCTGTTTACTGCGATCAAGTGAGCTATTGTTGCTTACAAATGATTCAAGGTTACATCGTTTTTCTTAATATCTTTCATCATTAGAATTGTCTTTGTATATTGTGTGATTTATCCGTTTTTACATATCATTAAGCAAATGGTAAAACTTACATGTGTCCATTTTAATTGAGCCAAACTTAAGTTGCATAATACTTTACAACTTTTTCTCTTCTCTGTTTTATTCCGCTAGATCTGAGGTAATTTTTCTCTTATGCTTCTTAACTACTTCCTACTTCTTTGTCATTGAAAAGTCTTGTTCGTTTCAGATTACGACATTTTAGTCATCGTAAGGTGGTACCTTACAATACCAGAGTACAATGGTGAAAAACAATGCTTTTTATTCAGCATTGGGTCTAGTGTCAGCTGTAATGCCACGAGCCAACCAGTCTCCAAAAACGCACATTGGATTGACCCAAATTTAACTTCAAGGCGCCGCACCTGAATAGACATCGAGTTCATAAACGGAGTCCGATTCCGACGCATTTAGAAATCAACAGAGTCCATCTGAGGCCAAACAACAATCGAAACAATGGAAGCACCCTGGCTCGCCGCTACCAAATATGGCAAAGACTGTTCCATCAGCTGGGAAGGTTATGACCTCGGTTTTCTGGGATGCAAATGGTATTCTCCTGATAGATTATCTCCAAAAGGAACAAGCAATCAATGGCACATACTATGCATCTCTTCTGACGCAATTACGTAAACATCGCCACAGAAAGCTCACTAAAGGTGTGTTGTTCCATTAGGACAATGCTCCTGTTCACAAGTCTGTCATTGCTATGGCTGCCATTCACAATTGTGGCTTTAAAAATATTGAACATCCAGCTTTTTCACTTGAGCTCGCTCCATCAGACTTTCATCTATTTCTGAAACTTATTATGGCTATTGCAGGCACCCACTTTCTGTCCGATGATGACGTCATGTATGCAGTGGATGACTTTCTGAACACCCAAGAAAAGGAGTTCTGTAGAAGTGACGTTGAGGCCTTTAAACACAGCTGGCAAAAGTGTATAGATACTGAAGGGGATTATGTTGAAAAAAAAAAATACAGTGTGTCCGACAAAATTCAAATACTTCAATATGAGGCTCACAACATATCAATCATCCCTCGTAGGTATCTCAGTTTGTCTTTGCGTTCCCGTTCCAGTAACCTTTAAAGGCAGGAAAAATCATACGCAGATGAAACTGTGACTAAAACCATCAAGGATTCAGTAGCAGGAAAACCACTCAGAAATACAGAAAATAAGATAAAAAAGGTTTAACACCACAATCTCAACGTACGTTTAGGACAAGAAAACCAGCCAAAAATTTAGAGAACCAAAAAAAAAAAAAAAAAAAAAAACGGAATGGGCACGGATCAGACGTAAATGTAGGGATAGTAAGAGCTACATTAGGTAAAACTACTCAAACTAAGTCGAAAAGAACTAAATAACCTGCAATGAGCTCAGGCAGTTTAAGGCAGAAACTAACCATTGTACAATGGAATGCCCGCGGTCTCTGTCGGTTTTCCATGCAACACAAAAAGGCAGAATTTTACCATGTTCTTCTTTCTTTTGAAGAACTCCCAGAGATTATATGTACTCAAGAAACTTGGAATAAATCAAACCAAAATCTTTTCTTCTTAAATGGGTACAAGGTACCCACATCATATAGACGCAAGGACAACCAAAGTGGGGGTGGGGTAGCAATTTTTGTGTAGGAGGGCTGAGATTCTGAAGAAATTAAATACCAACAACAAAATGACAATGTAGAGGCAGCATTTGTAAGAATTTTCGGTACTAATTCTCAGCTTGATATAATTGATATCTATACTAATGGAAAGAAGTTCATATATAAACAAGATTATGAACACCTAATCGGACCTGTCAGCAAAAATTTCATAATGGTAGGGGATTTTAACTTAAGGGATAGCCTCTGGGATGACGCATACACCATGCCTATCGATCTGAACGAAGAAAAGGAGTAAATGCCGAGAAGGGTATGTCAGAGCTTTTTGAGGTCAAACTGTCTTCTTCAGTTTTTAATTTAGTTCAATAATCTATCTTTATCCATGAATGTAATACGTCATTCCAAATTTCATTTTTGTTATGTACCGCTAAACGCTTAATAAATTCCATTCCACGCTTTAATTGTATTTTTACATTACAATATTTTGATTAAAAAATGTGCTTATACTTAGAATCGTTCGTAACCAGTCTTCTTATCCAAGTTGATTTCAAAGCTGATATATAGTTATTTAAATTGAACATTTTTAATCTACCATATCTCAATCTTGCATAAGAATTTCTCTTTTTATTCTGTTCGTCCCTGATTTCGAGATGAAATTAGAAACCTTTTTTTTCTAAATTATTTATAATTCTTGTGGAGGATTCGGCAGAGATATAAACATATGGTTTAGTAATGCGGCCAAAGTGTGTCAATTTCTTTTTGTCCATTGTTTTAATTTTTTCTCAATTTATGTTATTTTTTCTTTAAAATTTAGCTCAATCATTTCTTCCAAATTACATGAAAAATTAATTCCAAGGATCGTAAAATTATTTTGTGTCCAGTGTAGTTTAAGCCTATGGTTGAACGTTTCTTCACAAAATATTCTACTCCCGATCAATACAGCTCTCGTTTTTGAGGTATTAACTTTCCATCCCGGCAATAATGCAAAAACATTTAAAACTGCAAGTACCTCTGATAGGGACTGCTCTGATCCATCTAATAGAATTGTAGTGTCATCAGCATATTGAGAAAGTTTATGTTCTATACCACCAATATTTGTTCATTTTAAATTATCATTGCTTTTTAACATTATTTCTGCACAATGAATAAAAATGTAAGGAGATAGAGGGCCACCTTACCGACAACCTCTTTGAATAGGAAAGAACTCTTAAAAAAAAAAAACACTTAGTATAACTGAAGACGTTATGTCGTTATAAAAAATCAGCGTGAATATTCTGAGAAATCGGAAATAATTATTGGTTTGGACTGATATTCTAGACATGTTTTTAATTATTTGGACCCCATTTTGATTTATATCAGTCTTTGAATCGACTGCCTATTCGAAATTCGCAAAATTGCAGTAGGTTTCCTCTGGCTTTCTTTGCCGGATCATTACAGGGTCACTGATGAGGCTTTATTAGCCGAAACTACGTAGTATGACCAATCTTCTTTCTTATGAATGTTTCCATTGCTCTTAAAGGAACTCATTTTTGATTTTTATTTGCCTTCACTGCAGCTGGTGTTGTGCCGTGTGGCGGCCGTAAAACGTCTCCCCGTACATCAACCATAGTGCAGTTTATATTTCACTTTTAGTCCTTTGAGATCAGCGTGAATATTCTGAGAAATCGGAAATAATTATTGGTTTGGACTGATATTCTAGACATGTTTTTAATTATTTGGACCCCATTTTGATTTATATCAGTCTTTGAATCGACTGCCTATTCGAAATTCGCAAAATTGCAGTAGGTTTCCTCTGGCTTTCTTTGCCGGATCATTACAGGGTCACTGATGAGGCTTTATTAGCCGAAACTACGTAGTATGACCAATCTTCTTTCTTATGAATGTTTCCATTGCTCTTAAAGGAACTCATTTTTGATTTTTATTTGCCTTCACTGCAGCTGGTGTTGTGCCGTGTGGCGGCCGTAAAACGTCTCCCCGTACATCAACCATAGTGCAGTTTATATTTCACTTTTAGTCCTTTGAGATCAGCGTGAATATTCTGAGAAATCGGAAATAATTATTGGTTTGGACTGATATTCTAGACATGTTTTTAATTATTTGGACCCCATTTTGATTTATATCAGTCTTTGAATCGACTGCCTATTCGAAATTCGCAAAATTGCAGTAGGTTTCCTCTGGCTTTCTTTGCCGGATCATTACAGGGTCACTGATGAGGCTTTATTAGCCGAAACTACGTAGTATGACCAATCTTCTTTCTTATGAATGTTTCCATTGCTCTTAAAGGAACTCATTTTTGATTTTTATTTGCCTTCACTGCAGCTGGTGTTGTGCCATGTGGCGGCCGTAAAACGTCTCCCCGTACATCAACCATAGTGCAGTTTATATTTCACTTTTAGTCCTTTGAGATCAGCGTGAATATTCTGAGAAATCGGAAATAATTATTGGTTTGGACTGATATTCTAGACATGTTTTTAATTATTTGGACCCCATTTTGATTTATATCAGTCTTTGAATCGACTGCCTATTCGAAATTCGCAAAATTGCAGTAGGTTTCCTCTGGCTTTCTTTGCCGGATCATTACAGGGTCACTGATGAGGCTTTATTAGCCGAAACTACGTAGTATGACCAATCTTCTTTCTTATGAATGTTTCCATTGCTCTTAAAGGAACTCATTTTTGATTTTTATTCACCCATCTTTTACTTGATTCACCGACGTTAAAGAAATGTGAAACCTTTCTAATAAATTCCCATGATATTGAGTCAAATGCTTTTTCGAAGTCCACAATTAAAAGTAATCCCGGGATATTCTCTTCTTCAGTATATTTCAGAATGTCATAAATGAGCCGGGTATTTTCCCCTTTATACCGTGCCGAAATAAATCCAGTTTGATCACATGAAACTTATTTTGACAGGGTGCGTTTGATTCTTTCAGCAATACAGCCTGAAGCTATTTTATAAATAACATTAAGTAGAGTAATCGGTCTCTAATTATGCATATAATGTCTTGATGCCCTGTCTCTGTGCAATAGATAAAGTGCCCTTCCGATAACCTTTATTTATTGCACGATTTATAGAAACTTTCAAATCCTTAAAGAAAAATATAAAAACAATCCTGCTGTAAATCCGTCTGATCCAGGGTTTTATCGTTTTTCATTTTCTTTAGCACATAAGCTATTTCTTCTTACCTAGCGCATGTTTTTCTTCTTCTGTTAGTGTAGGACAATTGTGAAAATTCAAAATTTCTGTATATTCTCTTCTTGTTCTTGATGTTTAAATGAATAAAGATTGAAGTAAAACGATCTAGCTTCACTTAATATATCTTCGTGTTTTGATATTACTGAACAAATCTAGATCCGGAGCTTCTTCTAATGTATATATTTCCTCATGTAGTTGTTCCTCTCTAATATTTCTTTTTTTTTCTTATATGCCCCGTGTGAAATTGTTTCACCTCGAATTTCGAGTAACAGAGTCTCAAAAAATGCTGATCCGAAATAGTAAATTGTAAATCATTAGAATTTATATTTTCTACAAACTCTGTACTATAAATTGGTATCATGTATTGATGTTTTACTTTCTTAATACATTATTTAACATTTTCAATGTTTTCTTTATCTTTTAGTATTGAATTTCCATTGACCTTTTCCCTTAGTAGAACAGATAATACAACCGAAGAATGATCAGATCTTAGCTTGGTAGAATCTCAACATTATCTACACTGGCCATGAAACTCTCATGAATTAAAAAGAAGTCAAGACGAGCTTGTATTAAGGTGTGGGGCTTACGCCATGTATATTTTCTTGCCAAATCGTTTAATTCTCTAAAAGGGTCGACTAAATTAAATTCTTCTGTCATTGATAACATATATTCCTTTGCTTTTTGATTATTAATATATAAATAATTGTGAGTATCTAGTTCCTGATCTTTTACTTAGTCAAAATCACCACAGAGAATACAGGTATCATTATTTAGTTCTTCTATTATCCCCGCTATAATAACGTAAACGTCTGGTGAATCTTCATTTGGGCGGTAAACATTAGTAAGAGTTATTTTTGCCATCAATTTCCATGTCCAGAATAAAACAAATCCATCCCTATCCTGCTTTGTTTTAAGTATTTTATAATCCAGTTTGTTGTTTAATAAAATGCAAACCCATCTTGCATTTGACACGACTACTGGTAAACCGCTTAGAGGATCTAAGCCTGCCCATACAAATCGGTGCTAGTCCATGCTTATAAACTCTATTGGTTTCATTGGGCGACAGGGCTTGAGATGTCATTTCATCTCAAGGTCGGGAAAAAGTCCCACAAAATTGGAAGCAACGTCTCCAAAATGACATTTACAGTGTTGACGGGGACTTTAAACCTCAAATCAAACAAAACAAATGTATTTGAATTGAATATTACTTGTGCGCCCCATTCTGCACGGATAGAGGGTTCATATGTTCTGTAAAATGTGTTTCTTGTAAATAATATATACGAGGGATGTTCGAAAAGAATTGCTTATTGTCCTCTAGCTCGATATCCACGCGGGGCACGATCAAAACCAATACATACATGTATAGGGCTATTCAATACCTACATAATGGTATATAAGTGTACATGTAAGACTAATGTAAGACATAATATATGCCATTTGAATACACGCAGTCATTGACCACTGCAGTAAAAATAGTTGGCAGAAGCGTCAACTTAAAAGATGAAATACGGGCTTACATCAAAGCTTGCTCAAAACTTGGTTGTTCTTCGAAGAAGCTGATGACAGAAATTTCTGCTGCTTTTGGACCTTCTTGTGTGTCTTATGAAAAAAGAAATTGATGGAAAAAGACATTTGAGTCTGGTGTAGAGTGCATCACAGTAGAAGTAAAACAAAGATCAGGATTTGATACAATTAACTTACTCCACCCATAAAAGACACCAAAGGGTAAGAAATACAAACACCAAGCGACCAGACCATAATGGAAACCTAAACAAAGGAAGGCCATAAGGACAGTTACTTTCCCACAAAATGGCCATATGGCAGGCCAAAATCTGCATCCCGTAAAGAAATCGTTTCCAAAATAAAGGAAATCATTGAAGGAGATGCCAGATTTACAGTTCGTGATATTAAACGAAAGGTAGGCATATCACTATCAACGGTTCACTGTATTTTGAAGAAGCATTTCAAAGTCAGAAAGATTTCTGCTAGATGGGTATCACATCTGTTGACTGACGAGCAAAAGAGGCAACGAGTTAAAGTGGCCAAAAGGCTGCTTCAAATGTTTCCAAAATATGACAAAAAGCAGTATGCCAATATCGTCACATGTGATGAAACCTAGGTCTATTATTTTGAGCCCGTCAGAAAGGTTACAGATAAGATCTGTGCCTCTAAACACAGCAAACGCCCATTTATTTTTCAAACGTTCTTTGAGTACAAAGAAGATTTTGTATGCAATCTTCTTCTCAGGTGAAGGAGTTGCAATAAAAGTGCCGGCGAAAAAGGGCAAAAGCATCACCGGAAAATACCACAAAGACGTAGTACTGAAGAAACTGAATAAATAATATCAGAAACGACGCCCTACCACTGCTTTTAAACATGTCCGTCTTCTACATGACAATGCAACCGCTCATACCTCCGCAATAGTTACGGCGTTTTTGAAGAAAGACAAAGTAGACGTTTTGTCTTACCCAACCCACCACCACCACCCGTATTCCCCAGACCTTGCCCCATGTGATTTCTTTTTATTTCAGAAATTGAAATCATACCTTGCTTGGCGGAAATACCAGTCCCGACAAGCACTTGGATCTACCATTCATCAGTACCTTATTACTGTGCAAAAATAAGCGTACCGCGACGCCTCAAGAAGTGGATACATCGGCTGAAACTTTGCATTTCTAGCCACGGGGAGTACTTCGAGGGCATGAAATGAGCACTTTTGGGCTAACTTGAAATTTGAAGTCTCCAGATAGAAATAAGCGATACTTTTCGAACATCCCTCGTATGATGATTCATGTTTCTAAGATGGCAAAACAGATGGGCTGCATGCTGCTTCCACGCAGAGCTGAAACCGACCCGCACACGAGTACTGGTAAACGGCTTAGAGGATCTAAGCTTGCCCAGACAATGCGGTGCGAGCCGGCCCGTCCATGCTTATAAACCCTATTAGTTTCATTGGGCGGCAGGGCTTGAGATGTCATTTCATCTCAATGCCAGGTAAAAGTCCCACAAAATTGGAAGCAACGTCTCCAAAATGTTCTTTGCAGTGTTGACGTTAAACCTCAAATCAAAATACTTTGGCGTACTAAATTTGTGTTTGTTTGTGTTGTTTACGTCGCGAATCAACACCAGTGAACGTCATTTTGGATACATTGCTTCTGAACCGGATTTGTCTTAATATTACCCGACATTGATCAATCAATCAATCAATCAATCAATCCTTTATTTCCTCAGTATGCAAATACATGAAATGCAGAAGTTACATGCAGGCAAATTCATTATGACGGCATAGGGAAGATAATAATAATAATAATATATAGAGGTAATAATAATATATATAGGTATGTATATGCAAAACCGGAAGCTTTATAAAATAATTAGCCTTGATGCTGTCGGTTTTTGTAGGTTTTGTGTGGGTGGGATATGTTTCGATAAATAAATACACGTATAACCGTTAAGCAACCAACTCTCGTTGTTTGCCAAACAACTCGTTGGTTGGTTGCTAATAATAATAACTAGAAATATTTTTAGAGGAAAACATTGTCCACCCCCACCTCACCATAAATTTATCTTAAACACGCATTTGACTTTATTAACTAGGTTAAGGTCACCAAAATAAAAGCTGCAAACAAGCAATTTTTGGCCAAAAAAAACTGATAGTTTTCGGGAGCCTATGACCTTAAAAAAAGGCATTAAAAAGCTCAGCTCACTAGGACAAATTGTACCGATTTTGACATTAAAAAACAAAACAAAACAAAAAAAAAAAAAAACAGCCATTAAAAAGCTCAGATCACCATACAAATTTGGTAGACAGTAATTAAATATTGTACTGATTTTGACCAACAATCATCAATTCTTAAATGATATAGGGTACAAATGACCCATTTTTGGCCCCAAAAAGAACAAGTTTGGGGAGCCCTTGACCTCAGAGTGCAGAAAAGCAATTTTTGGCCTAGAATTGAATGTTTTGGGGGCCTGTGACCTTGACAAAAAGGTCAAGGTCACCAAAAACTATACAAACCTGCGGCATGTTGTAATGATATATTGTACTAAGTTTGAATAAAATTAATCAATTCGTTTATGAGAAACAAGCCATTTTTGCACAAAATTGACTGTGGTATTTTGTAATGATATATGGTACCAAGTAGGACTAAAATTCATCAATTCGTAAATGAGATAGAATGCAGACAGGCCATTTTTTGGCCCAAAATTAACAGTTTTTGGGGTCTGTGACCTTGAAAAAGATGTCAAGGTCACCAAAATCAAATAAAATTTGCTGTATGTTGTAATAATATATTGTACCAAGTTTTACTAAAATTAATCAATTCGTTAATGAGATAGAGTGCAGACAAGCCATTTTTGGGTCCCAAAATGAGTGTTTTTTTCAGGGTTTGTGACCTTGAAAATGAGGTCAAGGTCACCATAACCTAACAAATCGAGCGTTTAGAGCAGGAAGGTTATAAGTGCACTTTTTACACTTTTGAGATATTTAAAATTTTAAAGTTCAAGGAATAGAAAATTTCGTCTTTTACACAGAAACCAGTTTAAAACTTATTATATTGTGAAGGGGATATAAAGATCTTTTAACAGAAACTATTAAGGCCCAAACAATTTGAACCATGACAGAGTTATCTGACCTTTAATCACTTGTTACCTTTTTGCACCAACAAATTTTAACATTTGTTTGAATGCAAACGGTATCATTTGGCATTTATAACCTTTCTGCATTCGCTATCATGGCAACTTTTCTTGTGTATAAGGTAATATATATCAAATAAAACCCTTTTGCATGAGGCATTCAGTGTAATTATTCCAACGCAGAAGGTATCAACTGGCATTTGTAATGTTTCTGCTCCAAACAAAAAGTCATTTTTTCCTAGGTATCAGGTGCAGTGAGAACGTTTTCGCACACAGTAATGAGTGTTGGTAGTAAGCATAATGTACCGGGAAAGCTCGAAGAGAAGTCATTGCTTCATATACTCAGATTCACTAGTACTATACCTCAAATTTTAATTGATTCGCAACATTTCTAGTAATTGATCACGTTTAATGGAATATCAATAACTTATCTACAGACTCACTACAGAGATATAGCATTTCAATGGATGCAGAGATACAGAGAAACAAATAAGTCCACACACCCGAAAAATCAAAATCACATATCTTAATACCGGGTATGTGCACCAAAAACATCAAGTGTTGCTTGGCATCGACGCCTCATGCTTCAAATTAATTACGTTGCATCTGGTCTTGTGTGATGTTTTCCCATTATTTCTCAAGCGCCATGACAAGCTGCTGAGGGTTGATTGGCGGTTGACGTCGGCTGTACACACGTTTTCCGAGCCGGTCCCAAAGGTGCTCAGTAGAGTTAAAATCCGGCGAAATCACAGGCCAAGGAAGCACACCATTTTGATGGTAAAAGTCCATGGTTAGCCTTGTAGAATGAGCAAGTCCTGTTAGAAAAGTGTAAGGTCACCATTATTGCGTAAAAAGGATACCAGCTCAGGCCCTAAGTTTTCATTGATGTGCCGACGTGCAGTCAAATTGCCATCAACAACGATGAGTTGGGTTTTGTGGCACGATGATATTCCTTCCCACACCATAACACTACCACAACCCCAACTTGACACATGTTTAACACTATAGTCCTTAAATTGCAACCAACGTCGACGACATACTTTCGCCGCCTATCAAACATTTTAGCACAAAAACAGGTCTCGTTCGTGAACAGTACATCACGCCAACCCTATTGTGTCCATCGGATACGCTGTCGGCACCAATTAAAGCGACTAATTCGACGTTCAGGGCATTTTCCACAGACGTCCTGAATCGGTCGCGTAAATGACTCAAAACAATATACCGTTCCTGCTGACGTGTAGTAACATGTTCACGTCCAGGGCCTTATCTATTGTTCACAGACCCTGTAGCGTAGTGCCTTTCAACCAATCAAGAAATCGTACCATACGCGCTGCAACTTCGCCCACCGCAACCATACCGACGGCACGATGACGATTGACGTTATTTGGCTTGTTCTTAGATAGCGTGTCTATGTTGAGTAAGAAGTGTAGTATCAGGGGCACGATTTTTCATAATGTTCTTACCAGAGAAGGATTTTGTTCTTCACAGTCTTTCCTTTGTTTCTGTTCTGATCACAACTGCAATCCTAATGGTTAGAATCTAGTTTTGAAAATAGTAAAGAGAAACAATCGGGGACTTGTACAATCAGGGCCCAAATCCTCCCCTCAGTATCACAAGGGGAAGAAGTAGGACAGTTAACGAAACAGACCACTGGTAAACCGAGTCAGCAGCTCTTTCCCAAACAGGCGGTGACTCGGAATATCCATTCGGTGAAAGTATATTGCATGTTAATGCCAACATTGTTACATCGTCACAAATTGTCTTTCTCATTACTGAAGCATTTCATTTATCATTAAGTGTTGATATACAGTTTCAAATAGTTTCCATTAGAGGGAACAGACTCCCTTTTCAGCTAATTGCTAGCCAACATGTTAATCGAGCTGCTTCATATAGTATTTTCGCATTTGTTCCTTAATGGTTTATAATATTTGCTTAATCGTTTGGCTTTTGTGAACCTGTTGCATTTCCAAATTAAAGCAGTTCTTCTTTTCATCCCTTTCTTCAGTATTCTCCTTTTCAGTGTTTCATGTTAAAGAGTATTTCTAGCAGTTTGAGCGTTTCCTAATTTTGAGCTATATCTTCATCTGATTACAAAAGATAATTCGCAGACATTATACAACACAAGAGCATCGGGGAAACCAAGGGATGCTCCCCGAAGATGCGCAGTAGTAGGAGGGTTATTTTAGTGAAATGATCCTATACACTTTGAATTTTGATAAGATTTGTTTCAAGACAAAGGTTATAAGTACTCGTTACAAGCGTCTGAATGAGGAGTTTCTAATGAGTTCAAATAAAGAAACTAGGTTTGATTTTGAATAAAGAATGCCAAAAAAAAAGGAGGAGAAATATAAGGCCCCTTCCCTGCAAGGGCCTGTAAATCTTAAACCATAAGGCTAAGAAACTCAGTTTTGTGTTACATAGTAAGTGATTTTCAATGGAAAATGTCACAAGGAATACACATGTGAAACATGAAAGCCCTATTACCAATGGTTATGAAATAACAGGAGATATTTTTGTTTTTAAAGAGGAGACAATTCAGTGAAAATAAGCAATATAATTATGGCCCTTTGTCAGAATGTAGGTTTTTGTGATGTAAGTATGTGTGTGAAGTTTCATGAGAGTAGGACAAATTCTTTTAAAATTTTGACCGGAGTTTAAGTTGTTTGGGTATGGCCCGACAAACACACACCCAAAAGCAATTTGTCAGGATGTAGCTCTTCTGATGGTAATTATGTGTGTGATATTTCATGAGAGTAGACAAAATACTTTTGAAGTTATCACCGAGGTTAAGGTTTTTGGTTCTGGTGTGACAAACACACAAGTTATTCTCCTTTGTCAGAATGTAGGTCTTGTGATGGTAAGTATGTGTGTGAAGTTTCATAAGCGTAGGGTCAATTATTTTGAAGTAATGACCAAGGTTAAACTTTTTGGTTAAGGCATGACAAACACGCCTTCCGTGGCGTCTGATCTGGGCCTGCACTGTTTGCCACTTACCCCCTTTGGGGTTTCCGGTACCAAATGGGTTTAACCAAAAGTCTAAGAATTCCCTAGTTAGTGATTTTCAACAAATACTGCAAAAATAAGGAGAAATGTAAGGCCCCTTCCGTGCAAGGGCATGTAAATCTTAAACCATAAGACAAAGAAACTCAGTTTTGTGTTCCCTAGTAAGTGATTTTCAATGAAGAATGTCACAAGGAATATATATGTGAAATATGAAAGTCCTATTACCCAAGATTATGAAACAACAGGAGATATTTCATGAGAGTAGGACAAATACTTTTAAAATTTTGACCGAGTTTAAGTTGTTTGGTTATGGCCTGACAAACACACACCTAAAACAATATAGTTATGGCCCATTGTCAGAATATAGGTCTTGTGGTTGTAAGTAAGTGTGTAGTAAGTAAGTGTGTGCAGTTTCATGAGAGTAGGGCAAATACTTTAGAAGTTATGACCGAACTTAAGTTTTTGGGTTAAGGCGTGACAAACACACGGACAAAAGCAATATGGTTTGTCAGAATGTGGGCTTGTGATTGTTAGTAGGAGTGTGAAGTTTCATGGGAGTAGGGATAATACTTTTAAAGTTATAACCGGTTTAATGTTTTGGTTTAGATTTGACATTGACTGACAAGGAGATTACTATAGGGCACCCAAAATACTGTGTGGGGCCCTAATTAAGAAGGGAAGTTTATAGCCACCTGTCAGTGTATCAAGTTTCACTAAATTACCTTTAAAACTGTTAGAGATATGCTCCGGACAAGCTTAATATAGCAAAAACTAAAAAGGGAAATAACTCTGTAATTATGTGTGATAGAGTTACAGTTCTTGCATTCTGCACTTCCTCTGATGGCCATCTATCAAGTTTCACTTAAATCCCTTCTATACTTTCAGAGATATGCTCCGGACAATCTTTTCATTGAAATAGTTAAGAAGGGAAGTAACTCCATAAATACTGGTGACAGGGTCATGGTTCTTGTATTCTCCGATTCCCCTCACCGCCCTCTATCAGTATGTCAAGTTTCACTTAAATACCTTTAATACTTTTAGAGATATAGAGTGTTACGGACGGACGGACAAAGCGGCGACTATATGGCTTCCCTTCGGGGAGCATAAAAAATAACAGTAAAAGACAAACACCAAAACTGCCGCCTTAGAACGGTCGGCAGCATATGCCTCTGTGTGTGTGTGGGGGGGGGGGGGTGGGGGGGGTGGTGGGGGGGGGGGGGGCTTAAAGATCTTTTACCGCCAAATCTTCGCCCTAGGTTAGGCTTTTGTACCCATCAATAAACATGAAGTATTCGATTTGCATTATTATTTCCTAACTCCATCAATGCATTATCACTGAGACATAAATCAAATTCAAACACTGAGATGAAGCAAAGATGAGGGTTGCTAGCCGATCCTCCTTACACTGTTGGTCAGAGCTTGAGAAATCATTAGTTAAACTACGATGGGCCCACCGACAGACATAGTCTGCATCTTGGTGGAGCCACTTTCAATAATGTTACATGTTGAATGCTGTGTTAAATTATTGAAAAATGTCAGAGCTGAATTGTAATATATGTCAAATGGTACCAATTAGTCTTTTGTAACAAAAAAAAAAAAAATAAAATAAAATAAAATAAAACAAATATATTTTTGCAAAAAGGTTACATGTGCCGTATGTTACCTTTTGCTTCACAAATTTCATGATATATAACTAAATCTCTTGTGCACAAAAGTTTTAAATGCCAGTTATAACCCTTTTGCACCAAATAATATGTTAGTAATGAAATCAAGATAAAGGTTATAAATGGCAATTATGACCTTTTTGCAGGACTAAAATGCATCTGTTACCTTCTTGCACCAAAATTGTATAACATTATGTACATATAACCATATGTTATTACTAATTATCTTAGGATATATCGCAAATATAGTTACCATCTTTTGACACATGAAAATTCTACCAATTTCTGATTTATTTCCCCCAAATGTCATTTTTGACCAAGGGTGCACTTATAACCTTCTTGCTCTAGACCCTCGAACTGTTTTCCCCATCCTAGTGATGTAAATATGCAAGTTTCGTCAAAATCCATCCAAAGGTTCAGAAAATATAGTGCTTCAAACAAGGTACACCGACGCCGACGCAAACGAGATCCGCATCAAAAACAATATGTCCCCCCACCGGTGGGGGACATAATGATACCGAGGGGGACCTCATACGGTACAGCTGTCTAGTTTTCGGTCCATTGTTTACAATCGACCCAATTTACTCAATGGCAAAATCTGAAATCATGTTGTTGTCTTGTTTGTTTTGTTTGTTTGATTTGAGGTATTACGTCCCCGTCAACACTGGATAGGTCATTTTGGAGACGTTGTTTCCAGTTTTGTTGGACTTTTACCCGACATTGAGATTTAATGACATCTCAAGCCATGTCGCTATATCGGAAACCAATAGGGTTTATAATCATGGACGGTCCGACTCCCACCACTTTACCTGGGCAGGCTTAGATCGTTTAAGTGGTTTACCAGTACTCGTGTGCGATCGGTTTCAGCTCTGCGTGGAAACATCATGTAGCCCATCTATTTCTTCAAATCCCGATGGGCGGTGGCCGAAATGCTGTTTTCGACGTGACCATCACTGATTGCAGAAAAACAATATTATGGTTATTAATAGAAAAAGCCTCACTATTACTATCGATGTTACATGTAGGTCAGAGTTATTTGTACCACCCGGACAGGAATCGTGTGCTGCGTTTGACAAACACCGAATACCTAGTTCAGACACCACGGAATGTTGAGTCTGCTGTTCCTGTTGCACAGGGACTGCAGTTTTGCTTAAATAGTGACATGTAAGGGTTGAATTAAATAGTAAAAGAGTGCTTACGTAATGAAAGGAAAAAAACAATAACAGTATCTTAATCTAGGCCACGCTTTCACGTGACGACTTTCGGAACATTCTATTCATAGAAATGTTAGAGTCGAGTGTACAAAAAGTAAACAAAACCTTTTCGCACTTGTGCTAAGAACTTACACCTGTGGACACAAAAGCGTTCAAACTTTGATGAGCGTCATTTCATTCTGTTTTGAAACATCATTCAATATATCCTAACATGCTATCAGTCAGCTGCCAGACAGAAATAAATTTAAAACACAAGGTGGTGTACATTTCATTGTTGAAACCTGCACTGTCCAATCCAAATACATCTCAGATGTCACTCACAAGGTGTTTTCCCAAAATGAGACCAATCAATTCCTTGATCTAGTTTTAGAATTCTTTGATGAATGACATTTGCTTGTCAAACTAACTTGATGCAAAGAGATTCATTGAACGTTATTTCATAGGAGTTTGAACGCTTTTGTGTCCACAGGTGTAAATTTGTTTAAGAGCAAAACTGAGCTGCCTAGACATTAAAAGATGGTATCGTTAAATAAATTAGACAAACAGCGTTGACCCAAATCGGATAGACAGTACATTCCTTCTGTGCATGGCCGGCACTGTTCGCCATATATATAAAGCAAAAGTTTTGAACATGATTAAGACCGTACGAAGACTCTGAAAAAGGGGGAGGGAGCGAATTTCGGGTATTTTGCAAAGAATGAAAAACTGCATGATTTGAGAATTAAAAAAAAACAAAAAAACACGGGCATGGGGTTGGGAATGGGTGTTGCGTTTGCACCCCTCCCCACCCTGTGTGCGGACCTGCGCCAACAGGTAGAATGAACGTTTTTGTTGAAACATATCGCTGAAGGGGCTCTGTTTCTGATCTCTGTTATTCAGTTGCTGGGATGCAGCGATGGGACTGAGCGAGGAGAAGAGAGTGAGAGATGAAACTATGAAAAACTTTGCAGGTTCTGATCAGAAGACATCGATGTATCTACACTGTTTCAGATGGATAAAATGTTATACATGTAATAACATTCCCAGTACAGATTGTGTTGGATATGGGGTTTAGCATTATGAATGCAATATTGTAAATTCAGAACGATGAATCTGTTGTGCTTGTTGAATATACGTGTATACAGAAGGGAAATAAATAAACACATTAAAAATTAAAAGTAAATTGTTGGTTTGATTTGAGGTTTAACGTCTCCGTCAACACTGAAAAGGTCATTTTGGAGACGTTGCTTCCAATTTTGTGTGACTTTTACCCGACATTGAGATGAAAAGACATCACAAGCCCTGGCGCCCAATGAAACCAATAGGGTTTATAAGCATGGATTTGCTTGGTAAGGCTTAGATCCTCTAAGCTGTTTACCGGTACTAGTGTGCGGGTCGTTTTCAGCTCTGCGTGGAAGCATCATGCAGCCTAGATCCTCTAAGCTGTTTATCAGTACTCGTGTGCGGGTCGGTTTCAGCTCTGCGTGGAAGCATCATGAAGCCCATATATTTCTTCAAGCCCTGATGGGCGGGGGCCGGAAAAGTAAATAGTTTGGAAACCTTTGAATACTTTAAAAGTTTCTTATAATGTAGCGTTTTAGCTCGGGGCCCAATCTGTATATGCCCCTTAAAAATGACTCAGGGTATGACAGTAGAATTTTTGTTAAAATAAATAGATAATAGGTTATAGTTTATAAATTGGCATAATGCCAAGACTGAATCAAGGACAGTAACTCCTGAGGCATTGCCAAACTATTTTTTTTTTCAAAACGGAGTCTATATTATTAAATAATTTCAATACATGCAAGAAGTGCATTATGTGAGGATACTTTAGCAGTTATTAAAATCGATAGACTTATCTACGATAGCTTATTAATGTCACGGAATGTATGTGTATAGTTGTTTTTTTATCGATTTCATGAAAGGGTGTTATCAAATGCGATGTTTTCAATATTAATTAAGAAAACAGTGCATTTTTCCGGAATTATAGCCTATTTTATGGTCAAGCAGAATGCCGAAAATCGTGAAATTTTATGACAGCATTGCTTATTACTAGGACAGAAAGTATAACAGTTATTTTCAAGATAATTATTTTCATTTGTTACATTTGCAAGAAAATAATAAAATGAAATGATACTTATGATCACAAGATGAGTATGTATGTTTTACTGTTTCAAAACTATCACCATGAAAGCACAAAAACGTAATATTGCCAACCCATGCATTTAAAATTTATAAGAAAGAAACAACAAGAGCACCGCATGCGGGTGCCAACGCTCGGCTGCAGTTTTTTTTGAAAACATTCTAAGTCGAAAAAGGTGCATAACTGTGCCAAAAATATTTTGAGGGTTACCTCACCTATTGGTATTAGTTCCCTTTTCATAATGATCAACTAGTACGAGTTTCAAGTAAATATATTCAGTAACGACAGAGATATTACAAAATGTCCAAGTTTTTGCACGACGACGCAGATGACGACGCCAGAGCTATGAAATACCTCGTCGTTTTCAATGAAAAATTTAACTTCAAATAATATCATCGTATCTTTCTTCAGCGATTGTATTAATTTATCGTACAAGAAATAAAATGCTTTTTTTAAGATCAAAATTGTGTAAAACCATATTCAATGATCCCAACGCTTTTCGAAGAAAAAGTAGGTGCTGCAATCGTATTTCTTCGCCATCCGTCCGTTGGTACGTTCGTCCGTCTTACCGGAAAACATCTCCTAGACCGTTAGAGATAGAAACTTCAAACCATTTGAACTGATAGATCTTTGGAGAAGAACGTTTTTTAAACATGATAAATATCTTCATGAGCATAGTCACACAGTTTGACTAGCACCTTTTTCGTGTGGTTTATCGTCCTACTAGTCGAGGCACTACCTTCGTCATCTAAAATGGGTATATCTACAACAAAAACAGCAATCCACGTTTTTAATGAAAAAGAAGAAATCTTATCGCATCCCATCTCTCAGACAACATGTCATACGTTCTGGTTTGTTTGTTTGATTTGAGGTTTAACGTCCCCGTCAACACTGTAAAGTTCATTTCGGAGACGTTGCTTCCAATTTTGTGAGACTTTTACCCGACATTGAGATGAAATGACTTCTCAAGTCCTGCCGCCAAATGAAACCAATAGGGTTTATTAGCATGGACGGTCCGCCTCGTACCGCGTTTCCTGGACAGGCTTAGATCCTCTAAGCGGTTTACCAGTACTAGTGTGTTGGCCGCTTTCAGCTCTGCGTGGAAGCATCATACAGCCCATATATTTCTTCAAGCCCGTATGGGCGGGGGCCAATCATACGTTCTGGATACATAAAGTATTGCTTTTTAATACTTATAAGTTCTGCGAATTCGACGAACATAAAATGATCAGTCTTAGTATCGCCCTTGCGTCCTTATGCCCTGTTTTCAGAACTAACAACATGACAAAATGTATCAAACACCAATAAATAGAAATCATTTTGTTTTGCAGTTATACGCTCATTACTACGAGACCATATAATGGCATAGCTTGGACCCCGGCCTATTTTAACGAATACCCACAGTCTACGTTATAAAACTTGATATTGTCCGCGTGAGTATCACTGACCATCTGCCTGCCGCAAAATACAGGTACCGAATTGTTTATAGCGTGTATAGTCGCCTCCCTAAGACGTCATAGCGCTGCGAAAAAAGTAAATTCTGGACTGTGCTCGTGCACTTGGGAATTGGCAAACAGTGTATACCTAATCAGACGCCACATAACAGGGCTACTGTGCTTGCTTAAAATACTGGAATTGAAAGGGTTGAACGCACAGTTCGATTCTCAAATCAAGACCATTTTTTAGACCAAAACGCAGTGACAATCGACCCATCGACCCATCAGTACTTTGCTTCTGGTAAGTGAAATAATATTGAAATATGTGAACATGCAAAATATCGGTCGAATTTTGCAGTAATGAGCACAATAAATAATTTGCTCTCACCACGTGTGTGCATATTGTTCGATGTGATCGCGTTGTTATTTTGTCCAGCTGACGCTAACTAACAGATAGATACAAGCGAACACAAGGGCGCCTGTGTATACATGTATGCACGCGTCCGTACACACAAGTATAAACACACAGATAGAAATGCAAGAGAGAGAGAGAGAGAGAGAGAGAGAGAGAGAGAGAGTCGGTCGGCCTTCGATAATATTTTTTTTTATATATAATTATCTTCAAAGTAACTGATAATATCAATATAAGGTTCGTTTTTCCTGAAACCGATTGTTTGTAAATAATGCAGACCAAGATGCCTTTGACCTGAGAAGAAATGACATCTCGGGCATTACCGCAAAAGAAACCGATCGGATTTAAGTGCCGGTCCGACTCACACCACTTTTCCTGGGCAGTTTGATCTTCTAAGCGATTTCATACTTCTCAATAGTTGAGTTTGTTTCATATCTGCACTGAAGCACAATGCAGCCAAATATATTTCTGCAAACCCCTTGATATGACAATTACATATGACTTGCGATCGAAATATTTAGCAACATGTATACTTAGGCAAATAGTTTCTTGATTTGGTTTCTTGAGATGAAATTATTATCACTAGATTGGTTCCCAAAGTTGTGGTTCTTCAAGAAGAGTTTAAAACAATCCAGAAATAACGCTGCTTGGTTATTAGACAATTACGGCTAGGTTACTAGACTGAACAAATTATTTGTCTTAATGGCGACTGAAGTAAGGGCGAAGATTGTGGCCACGTAAAATCGATAAAAGCCCCCCCCCCAGTGGGTTAGGGTTAGGGTTAGGTTTCCCATGGCCGTTCCAAGGCGGTTCTTCTGTCGCGGTTTATTTTTGTTATGGTTTGTCTTTGGGTGTTTGTGTCGCTTACATTATGTTATTTTGGATAACCTAGATGGGAGCTGTGGGTTAATTGTATCGAGTCTTGATCATTGCCTCCACTTCTATTTTGAACAAGGCGTATAACTGAAAAACAGGGAAAAAGAATTTGAAAGTATCTCAAGAAACGGTGGAGAGACAGTAGATTTATACTCTTGACAATGGTCCAAAGGGTGCTGCTAGCATTCCAACTATGTTCCAAAGGGTACTTATTCCCAAAGTAACGGCTCTTCAGAAATCACCACTTAAGGAGTTTTGGATCTCCATCGTAAGAACAGACATTCACAGGGGTTCATTCTTCCCTAAAACTGTTAGAACTTTGAATGCCCTTGTAAGATTTGATTTCTCTTGGACGTTCGTTTCGAATGTCTTAGCTTAGTTTAATTTCAGGAGGTCTATTAAAATCTGGATTAGTCTGTTTCAAAATGGGGATGAAGCCTGTATACTCCAAAATGGCTTTTTGTCCGACTTTGTTTTTATCTGAATCGAGGATCCAATATCACCATAAACATTTGTATTATGTGCAGAAGTTCTTGGGAAAATGATAAGGAATAATAAAGATATCAAAGGTGTACAAATATATAATAAAGAATATAAATTATCACAATATGCGGATGATACCCAGCTTCTATAAGATGGTTGTTTTGGGTTTGTTTTGAAATATATTTGGCTGCATTGTGCTTCAGCGCAGATATGAAACAAACTCAAACTCAGCTTCTATAAGGTGGTCAACCGTTGTAGGTCATTTTGTGTCGTCTCCCAGATAAAGGGAGAAAAGAGACAGAAGCGATATCAGAATGGATGAAAGTGATGGACAAAGGAAAAAGAGGAAGAAGAATGGACGTGTAGAAAAACAGAAATAACATTTCCACTCGACCCTTACCTGCTGAAAGGATAGCAGGCCTTGGCCAGCTGTAAGCCAACATCAGATGGACGTCCCTGTGACGCATAATACACGTCAGTTTTGTCTCTGCCAACCACCCCGCCCCCTAGTGCTTAATATATGGGACTTGATTAGCCAAGAAGTTGTTTTAAATTAAGAATATACTTAATCTCTCGCTCTTTTTAAGTTCGTACATCTCTTTATTTCTGTGCCAGCGCCGCCGAACGAACTAATAAAGGCGTAAGAAAAAATGTGTTACAAGTTTTTGTGGTAATCTGGACCAGATAGGATTAAAAGAAGAAGTATTGTTTAAAAAACATAACATACGCGGGTTTAAGAACGGTTGAACTAGAATAATATATCAACGCTTTTAAAGTCTCATGGTTACGACGAATAGTACAACAATGAGATGCTGGTGGGTGGAAGGAATAGCTTTTATAAAGTTCTCAAAGAAAATGCACTTAAACTTTCGGTGCCCTCTATACCTTTGTTAGTATGTATGTATTTATGATATTTAAACGCATGTTTAGTGTAAAAAATAATAATAATGAAATATTTGGTTATTTCCTTTGCTGAAGGTGCAGAGGATAGCGCAGCGCAGCTAAGTGTACATGTTCGGTGAGAACTATGGACTAATTTTCTACTTCTTACATGCTTTTCAATGAATGATAGAGATTTCTCAGTAAAATACATATCGATAGTTTCACTGTTTCAATCATTGAAAATACGATTTTTATTGTTCACTCTTTGGGAATCCTCAAAAACAACATATATTATATGCTTGTGAAAAGTCAATAAGCTAGGTGACAGAAATTACGTAACGCACGTTTTCACGTCATTCTGACATGATGTTACTTTTTGCGCCCACGCAAAATATGCACGCGTCGCCAGACAAGCTTAGCAACTGCGGACATTATTTAAATGCACATTTCAAGTGAACCATTTGTTAAGTTACATTCCAAGCTGTTTTCCAGCAAGTTAACCCAATATTATAGCTAAATAACATCTCTAAATCGACGCCAAATCGTTCTGGATAATGTTTTTTCTCTGTGATGATGGATGACGCTTTGAAATTGCGTTACAAATTCCATTTTAAAGTATGAAAGAAACAGAAAATTTGATTTTTTCAGTGTTAGATCAATTTTTATTTCACTCATGAAAATACTTCTTTCGGTGCTTCGCCACTCGTGAAACTATTTCTTTCGGTGCTCATTCGGTGAAATAAAAACCGATCTTATATTGAAAAAAATCCAGTATCCTCTACACCAAATGTTCTGGTGAACGAATGTCACTGGACACCAGTAACAACTTTGATTTCATTTTGAAATGGTTATAGATTTTTGTCAGCCCACCCAGAAATATAAACAACAGAGTTTATGCTGTGACAACACATGACTAATGGACTTAAACAGTGTGGAAAAGTAAACAAGAGGCCCAATGGCCTTATATCACTCACCTGTGTACCAGATAATCATTAGTGAGGTTTAGAAAAAAAAGCGAAACTGAAGGAAGGCGAGACATGTTTGTTTACCTGACGGATATAAATATATCCTTGATCCAGGGTTGTCAATATAGTTGTGCATCAGTTGAACCAGTCGATCTCTTCAGGATGAAATCTTGAATGGCATGATGTAGGGTGTATACAAGACTTCTTGATTCCATGCAGTTAGTCGTTGTACATGCCATAGTCGAATCAATATCTGTAGCTACGGTTTGCTTTTGACACACAACAGTATTGCATGGTATGATAAAATTTACACAAGAAACACTGATGATCTTAAATTGCTGCTTAAATATCAGAAATGAGAGACCAATGTCTCCTAAGTTTTGTCCAGACTGTACATTCGACTTTTTCTCAGTCACACTCATCTGTAAGGCTCATATTATAGATTCATTTACTTCCTATCATAAATATTTTGGTTTATACGTCTATCTTAAACCCACAAAGAATTAATTCTGGATATAATTATGAGGATAATGCATAAACTATGTGCCAAAAAGTCTTTAAGAGCACGGCATCTTATATAAAGAACATCTAAAAAAATATGAGCCACTACTATCCACAGAATACAGATTCATCAACTTATTCTTTTGATAACCAATAAAGCTTTCCCTGATCTTGCACATATGTAGAAAAAGAGTTACTTGAATCTTTTTGAAGAGAATTTGTTTTCAGCCTTTTAAAGTAACTGCAGATTTACATTTCAAAATACTGTTGCAAACAAGAAAACAATATGTTGGAGAAATTCAAAATACATGTTCTGGGTTGAAATTTTTTCCAGGAACAACAGATTTACATGTCAAAACACTGTTGCAGATAAGAATATATGCAGTACGTCATTTTGCAGAATTCAAAATATTGGGAAAAATGGATAGAATGTACAATGTAATTGAATTCTTCTCTTGACAAAGTGTCTTGCTAGAGATCTAATATGAAGGTAACAAATGTTTGTGTATAAGTAAAATAGTTAATATTTATTATGGAATACATCTAACCGAATCCATTAATATTAACCAAAACATGCATCAACAGCAAACACGGAATATAGAATCATAAAAATATACATAAACATGTATAAAACTCATCTTTGAAACCACGACTGTATCAAAAGACTATCAGATGCTTTATGATTTTCAAAATTTATGATAACATGTAGTGTAGTCATACTTCACCCACCCAATATCTTAACTTATAAAAATATATATTTGAGATTTTATACCCTGGCAATTGCAAAATTTTAAGAAAAAGTTTGAAAACAGTGAAAAAAGTTCAGTTGTTCATTCTTGGCAAATTCTACTGACACTCAAAAAGATTTTTTTTTATCTTCTAATCTGAAAGTGAAACAGGGGTCTGCTGAATGGAGCATAAAACAATGTACTAACAAAATAAAATTGTGAATGAAATACTACTAAGGCCATATAAGAATCAACTTTTTCCCATATTATTTTTCAAAGGTACCATATTTCTCCAACAAATAGACTCCGATGGGCCCGACCAGAGACAGAGCATCAGGTACCAACCAACTTAAAAGTAGAAGTATAACAAATATCAGGAATCGATACAATTAACTTACTCCACCCATCAAAGGCACCAAAGGGAAAGAAATACAAACATTAAGCGACCAGACCATAATGGAACCCTAAACAAAGGAAGGCCATAATGACAGTTACTTTCCCACAAAATGGCCATATGACCATCCAAAATTAAAAGACACAAGTGATACACACAGTAAGTAACAAACAACAACATAAATAAATTGCCACAGAAGAACCGCCTTGGAACGGTCAGTGGAAAGATTTCCACTGGGGGGCTTAAATCGATTTTACGTGGCCACAATCCTCGCCCTTACTTCCGCCGCGATTTAGACAAATAATTTGTTCAGTCCGCATGAAGGCCTCCTAACTCATCAGTGCAACATCTCCGTGAACACAAAAAAAAATCAAAGAACCACAGAGGTGAGACAACGGTGAGGACTCGACAGCAAGAAACCACTGAAATGCTGGAGCAAAAGAACACCAACAGTTAGACTCCGATGGGCCCGACCAGAGACAGAGCATCAGGCACCAACCAACATTACCAAGAATTAGATCTCTATAATTCTCAATAAGCCTTTACGTTGGAGCCGTCATAGAATCTGAGGTCTGACCCACCGGCGTGCAATTAAAGAGGGGAGCAAAGTTGCCAACCGTGATTGGGTTAACTACCATGCATGCAGTCTGTCGTATAACATCCATGTTGTACCCAATCTTTTTATATCGAAGAATGATTTTACGAAATTGGGTGCTGAAGTCATTGCGGTTATCTATTTTTCTGAATTTATATACTAAGTCACCATAAAATTCGGGTTCCGATAGACCTTGTTGCAGAAGAGATTTAAGTCCAATACTGAATTTTGAAATTAAATCAGAATGGCGTCTATAAAATTTTGAAAATGCTTTGCGTAGTTTATGGTACCGATAACCCTGATTAAGGAGTTTAGCCGTCCATAATTTATTACGAGTGTTGAAGTCAGTTACATGACTACACACTTTAGCAAATCGAATTAATTGCGAAATACAAACGCCATAGGATGGCGCACGAGGAACATCACCATCCAAAAAAGGAAAATTTACAATCTCAAAATCAAAGTCATCGCGTTTATCATAAATTTTGCACGAAACAAAGTAGAAGTAAAACAAAGATCAGGAATCGATACAATTAACTTACTCCACCCATCAAAAACACCTAAGGGAAAGAAATACAAACATTAAGCGACCAGACCATAATGGAAACCTAAACAAAGGAAGGCCATAAGGACAGTTATTTTCCCACAAAATGGTCATTTGGCCATCCAAAATTAAAAGACACAAGTGATACACACAGTAAGTAACAAACAACAACATAAATAAATCGCCACAGAAGAACCGCCTTGGAACGGTCAGTGGAAAGATTTCCACTGGGGGCTTAAATCGATTTCACGTGGCCTCAATCCTCGCCCTTACTTCCGTCGCGATTTAGACAAATAATTTGTTCAGTCCGCATGAAGGCCTCCTAACTCATCAGTGCAACATCTCCGTGAACACAAAAAATCAAAGAACCACAGAGGTGAGACAACGGTGAGGACTCGACAGCAAGAAACCACTGAAATGCTGGAGCAAAAGAACACCAACAGTTAGACTCCGATGTGCCCGACCAGAGACAGAGCATCAGGCACCAAATCCATCTACAATAGATAGATGTAAATCCAAAAACGGGGCCTCGGTATCAGAAGAATTTGCTTTATTTAATTGAAGTTCTGGGGGGTAAATCTGACTGATCAAACCATCGAAATAGGTATTATCAATATTTAATAAATCATCTAAATATCTAGAAGAGGAGCTAAAAGCTTCAATAATTTCAGATTGGTTATCAATGGAAAGCGACAACATGAAGTCTCTTTCATAACAATACAAGAACAGATCAGCCACAAGAGGTGCGCAATTCGTACCCATCGGAATACCCACAATTTGTCTAAATAACTTAGTACCGAATCTAATATAAATATTG
The DNA here is from genome assembly GCA_963580285.1 of Lucinisca nassula. Taxonomy (NCBI): domain Eukaryota; kingdom Metazoa; phylum Mollusca; class Bivalvia; order Lucinida; family Lucinidae; genus Lucinisca; species Lucinisca nassula. The sequence goes on along the minus strand of CAUZLF010000269.1, from coordinate 227,717 downwards.
TCAAGTAGAAAGGTGAGGGCATCACACACTTTCTGACATGACCAAAGTGTATAATTCTTATGCTCTTTAGAAGTGAAAAATGCATTTCTGACATTACGTGCAAGATAGAGAGAATCTTCTCTGTGAAAAGCCCATTCATTTAAATCATTAAGCCTTTCTTTTATAAGATTATGAGGAAGTGTAGTGTAAAGAGTGGAAAAATCGTAAGTAGACAGACTTGAAGCACAAAAATGTCTGGATTTCAATTTATTTAAAACCTCATTCGAATTTTTTAAAGACCATAACAGATTTCTTCCTGATCTTTCAAAGACTTTATCACAATATTTAATCACATGCGTTTTAATAGCAGTAAGACAGGAAGTTAATAATTTAGAAAGTTCAGTGGTAGTGCAAGAGCTAGAATTTGCAATAAACCGTGCTTTGTAAGGTCTTTTGTGAAGTTTTGATAACCAGTATAGCGTAGGAAGCTTGTCTTGGCCTTCGGTAACACACACAGCAAACTTGGTGGCTGAATGACAAATATGTTTATCTACTATAACTCTCTCTTCAGCTAAAGGCTGAAGTTCATAGGCCTTACCACCAAGCTCCTGCTTAAGCGTGTTAACATAGTGGAGCTGTCACACAACGACGACGTTGTTAGCGGCCTTGTCTGCAGGGGCCAAAACAAACTTCTTATAAAATTCTTGAATACCTAGCTTAAGATGACGTAAAGACGTCTTAGGCTTAGGAGGTAATAAGTTAGTATTTTGAGAATAGAAAGAAATGCGTTTATTCACTAGTTTTAAAATGCTTAGATTCCAGTCCTTAAGGGCTTTATGCTCAACATACTCTCGCTTACACCATCGATTACCGAATTCATTCAAGGAAGCAGCGATTTCATCTCTACATTTACTGAAATCAATTTTAGAAGGAAACCGATATTTTGGTCCTTTAGAAATTACATTCCTTATCCTAGAATCAGGAATAATTTTCAAATTGCCAGTAATTACATGACCAGCAGCAGGATAGCAATACACTGAGTTTTTACAATCACATGAATCAGGAGTATTAGTATCAATATCAAGATCTGAAACAAGTTTATTAAAATTAAAAATGATAGATCTAACAGGTTTGTTATATTTATAGCAAATTATAGGTGTTTCAGTATTTTGAAAATAGGCAGGAATGGAAGAATGCACAGAACTCTCACGGAAGATACTAGGCAAATCTATAAAATCCATACCCTTATTAATGAAGGATATTTTGAAGAAATGGCGTTTATGATTAATTTCAGAATCAATGTAAGGACGGAGAGTATGCTGAGTATAGCCTCTAGTTAAAAGAGCCGCATCATATAACTGATTAGAACTATCGTAGAATTTATTCGCCTCGGTGTCCAGAAGAATTAAAACAGAAACGGGTAATGAACTTAAAAATGAAAGCATAGAGTGGCGTCCATGATTTAATAATATAATAGACAGTCACTTAAGTCTAGTATTGTTTCGTTTAAACGCACGTAATTTACGTGTAAAGTTACCATTTTTCCTGGTGCCGTGAGATCTAGTTCTGCGTTTTCGACATTCCAGGAGCGAGAAAATATCAAAGTCCGGCATTCTAGAAATATTACCCTCCTTTTCGCTGGAACCGTCATAGAATCTGCGGCCTGACCAAACGGCGTGCAATTAAAGAGAGAAGCAAAGTTGTCAACCGTGATTGGGTTAACTACCATGCGTGCAGTCTGTCGTATAACATTTATGTTGTACCCAATCTTTTTATATCGAAGAATGGTTTTACGAAATTGGGTGTTGAAGTCATTGCGGTTATATATTTTTCTGAATTAATATACCAAGTCACCATAAAATTCGGGTTCCGATAGACCTGGTTGCAGAGGAGATTTAAGTCCAATATGGAATTTTGAAATTAAATCAGAATGACGTCTATAAAAGTTTGAAAAGGCTTTGCGTAGTTTATAGCAGGGATAACCCTGATTAAGAAGTTTAGCGTTTCATCACCGTATTTCATCTCTTTGGTTGCTTGATTTTTGTGTTCACGGATATGTTGCACTGATGAGCTAGAAGGCCTTTATGTGGACTGAACAAATTGCACGACCCGCAGAAAAAGCGACCAACTGAAGTCGGTTGATTTTCTAAGAGTGCCCTAAAACCCCCGTGTCATTCTGTCAGTCTGTCTGTCCGTCCGTAACCCGTTTGTGAAAATTGGTGATAGTGACTTAACCGCTTGGAATATTTAAACAATTTTTGACATACTGATAGATGTCAATGAGATCTAATCAATGAACTCGAGAAATATTACATTCCATTTAGAATAGCCTCGCCGAGGCGAAAAATGTGAAAATTTTCGAACTGCTTCTCTTCGGAAACCGTTGGGCCGATTGAAGTCAAATTTCATATGGAGCCTCTATGGGATGGGCGAAACCAAAATTTGCTCATGGGGTCCAGGTCACATAACCAAAATGGCCGCCACGCCATATATGGTATGTCTGTCTGTCCGTCCGTAACCCGTTTGTGAAAATTGGTGATAGTGACTTACCGGCTTGGAATATTTCAACAGATTTTGGCATACTGATTGATTTAAATGAGATCTAACCAATGAACTTGCGAAATATTACATTCCATTTAGTAAAAACTCGCCGAGGCGAAAAATGTGAAAATTTTCATGGGGTCCAGGTCACATGACCAAAATGGCCGCCAAGCCATATATGGTCTGTCTGTCCATCCGTAACCCGTTTGTGAAAATTGGTGATAGTGACTTAACCGCTTGGAATATGTAAACAATGTTTGGCATACTGATAGATATCAATGAGCTCTAACCAATGAACTTGCGAAATATTACATTCTATTTAGTATAGCCTCGGCGAGGCGAAAAATCCGTAACCCGTTTGTGAAAATAGGTGATCGTGACTTAACCTTTTGGAATATTTAAACAATTTATGGCATATTGATAGATATCAATGAGATCTAACCAATGAACTTGCGAAATATTACATTCCATTTAGTATAGCCTCGCCGAGGCGAAAAATGTGAAAATTTTCGAACTGCTTCTCCTCGGAAACCGTTGGGCCGATTGAAGTCAAATTTCATATGGAACCTCTATGGGATGGGGGAAACCAAAATTTTCTCATGGGGTCCAGGTCACATGACCAAAATTGCCGCCAAGCCATATATGGTCTGTCTGTCTGTCCGTCCGTAACCCGTTTGTGAAAATTGGTCATAGTGACTTAACCGCTTGGAATATTTAAACAATTTTTGGCATACTGATAGATATCAATGAGATCTAACCAATGAACTTGCGAAATATTACATTCCATTTAGTATAGCCTCGCCGAGGCGAAAAATGTGAAAATTTTCGAACTGCTTCTCCTCGGAAACCGTTGGGCCGATTGAAGTCAAATTTCATATGGAGCCTCTATGGGATGGAGGAAACCAAAATTTGCTATTGGGGTCCAGGTCACATGAACAAAATGGCCGCCAAGCCATATATGGTAAAAAACCCTTCAAGAATAGTCTTCTCCAGAACCACTGGGCAGATTTCCACGAAACTTGATAAATGGCATCTGGGACGTAGGCCCATCATAAATTGCTATATCACCAATATATCACCAATTTTCACAAACGGGTTACGGACGGACAGACAGACCATATATGGCTTGGCGGCCATTTTGGTCATGTGACCTTGACCCCTTGAGCAAAGTTTGGTTTCCCCCATTCCATAGAGGCTCCATATGAAATTTGACTTCAATCGGCCCAACGGTTTCCGAGGAGAAGCAGTTCGAAAATTTTCACATTTTTCGCCTCGGCGAGACTATACTAAATGGAATGTAATATTTCGCAAGTTCATTGGTTAGAACGCATTGATATCTATCTGTATGCCAAAAAATGTTAAAATATTCCAAGGGTTAAGTCAATATATCACCAATTTTCACAAACGGGTTACGGACGGACAGACAGACTGACAGAATGACACGGTGATTTTAGGGCACTCTTAGAAAATCAACCGACTTCAGTCGGTCGCTTTTTCTGCGGGTCGTGCAATTCGCAATCACGTTAATAACGAAATAAGAAACTCAAAACAAAAAATGAACGAAAAACTGGCTGAAAAAATAAATAGTGGTTCACTAGGTCCCAAAGATTAGTGGAAAACACTTAAACATGTAAGAAAACCAACACTCAAGGATATATATATTCTGACGATATGGACAAAGCAGAAGTGTTAAATAATTTCTTCTCCGCACAAACTATTATAGCCGACACTAATGCAAACTTGCCTGAAAGCAATCCAAACAACATTCAAAATGAAACCCTCCATTCTATTCACCTGTCACCGTCGGAAGTAGGTACCTGTCTGAAGTCCCTTAGCTGTAGGACCCGATGCGATTAACAATAGACTCAAAAAAGAACTCTCTAATTCAATTTCTATTAGTTTAAACATATTTATTTCATAAAGGTAGTGAATAATATGCATCCAAATGTAACACAAGCAATAATAGGATTAGAACGAAAGCACAGGTACTTATATAGTTCTTCTCCTCTCTGTGGTCTCTTCAGCTTCTCGCTATCATCAGGTCAATTTCGTGAGGCATGAAAACTAGCGAACATCACTCCAATTCATAAGAAAAACGAACCTTCTGACCCAGCCAACTACTGCCCTAGTTGGGAAAAGTTCTTGAGAGACTTGTTGGAAAGGTCCCTCAGGACCTTTCCACAGTGTTTATGTGAAATTTGAAGCGTTTTCGCTCCAGTGCAGACTTCTATCTATAATTTGCTAATTGCAATTACATTCAACGTGCAGAAACAATGTGAACCAGTCAAAAATATGCAGGGATACTTCAGTTTTCTATGCAGTGTGTCTATTCGGCGAAATGACCATAAATGAAAGTTACCATTTACAATTACCATTTACAAGTATGAGGTTTCACAAAAAACTTGCCTTACGCTAGCAAGCGGCACCACATATCTTTAATTGAATGTATCCTTATTCCAGCTTCCGCAAATTGTTGAACCGTCTGGCAACGTCCTTTTCGTATGCGTGCCGCTGATTTACAATATATTTGAACTGACAAAAAGCGAAATAAATATAAAGATTAAGATAAAGGAGCTTTATTTAACGTCGCATATCCGAAACAAATAGCATAAGATTTTATTGCGACAAACAAAGTATCCTTTAACAAATACTTACCTGCATTCATTTATCTTTCTAGGACTACCCCTGATAATGTGAGCGTCAGCAAAGGGAGCTCCTAGTACCATTTTTACGCCTTTGGTATGGCGCGGTCGGGGATCGAGTTTTTGTTTGATTTGAGGTTTAACGTCCCCGTCAACACTGTAAAGGTCATTTTGGAGACGTTGCTTTCAATTTTGTGGGTCTTTTACCCGACATTGAGATGAAATGGCATCTCAAGCCCTGTCGCCCAATGAAACCAATAGGGTTTATTAGCATGGACGGTCCGCCTCGCACCGCGGGGATCGAACCCGCGACCTCCCATTCCCGAAGCAGACGCTCTACCACTGAGCTATCGGGGCCGGTATATACCAATAAAGATGGCCAGAAAAGGCGACATCACAGAAAACATAATACCAATGGCACCAACAGGAAGGGCAAACCAAAAGTTTTGATATACAGTAAAAATGCAACGGAAAGGAAAGTAATCAGCTACCTCTTCTTCAACGAGAAAAAGGTGTTTTATCAGCCTTGGGGAATCAATTGCTGAGGCTGAAAGTCACTACAGTTACAGTATAATCAGTTTTACTGGCAAGACGTTGCATTGACGCTGGTACGGCGTTGCATAGACGTCATGTGCCCGCTGGGAAGAACTAATCTTTCTTATGGGTGGCACGGATCCAATATACATATATATATTGTTTCTTGTTAGCGTCATTCAAACGCGTAACACGACCTACGTTTTATAAAAGAAATAAGAAAACTTATGTAATCCCTGTAATCCAAACTTTATTGCAGTTACATGTAACATGATATCGAGTAACTGAAAACAACTACTCGTAATAATAGTAACAAGTACTCTGCGCGGAAATAAATTTGATTGCTCAGGCAGACTAAAGTTGTTGTTAAATGCTCGTATCCAAGTTAATGAGTGCTCCTAGGCATGGTATAATGTGTTGCACGTACGTGTACACGTAAGGCCACAGTCACATTTAGAGAACGGCATTTTGTACGGGTCGAGGTCATCGGATGCGGAGATCGACGAGTTCGTCCCAGGAACTTGGTGGTTCTACAAGCAGCACTTCTGCATTGCTAAGCCAGTAGGAGTTGCTGAGGGCCTGTACCAACATCTGGATCATTGCACACTCATCCTGCCTGCTGGTTGGGAATAGGACTTGGAGCTGTGAATTGTATCGATTCCATGTCATTGCCTCCATTTCTGTTTTGCGGAAAGTCTTCTTCCTGGACCACTAGCCGCTTGTTTCTGTATGGAAACTTGCAAAGCATACTTCATTTGCAGTCCGATGGCCAAAATCGCGCGGTCCCAAAAGAGAGCACCGTTGACCTACTTTCTGCTCTCGAGCACAGTAGAGAAATCGCGATCTTCAACCGATTTGTCACTGATTACTCAACATTTTTGTCTCAATTTAGACTGGCATTCAAAATTTCTAAAACTGGCAGTGCTTCACGTTACTCGGTAGGGCACAGGCAGTCCAACGCGATTAACTCTTGTTGGACAGTGCCGCGATTCGCAGCCAAGAAGCACATAACTCACGTCTCGCTGTAGAGCTATGGAGTTCTGTCCGCTCGACCCTGGCAGACGTAAAATGCCTTAGCTTGAACGAACGCACGTAGCAGTGTCATCATCATTATTATCTGCTCAGTTCTTGAGCAGCTAGTCCAGATCGATATCACAACATGTCTGGATTTATGCAAGAGTATTTCCAGATCCAGTTGTGGCTTTCTTGAAGTCATGCCGACTTCATGGGATTCCTGAGGTGATCACAGGCCTTCAGCACCAGAGTGCCACTGTCGTTTGACGTTAGGATCTGCGCAGTCTAGCCCCCAGCCAGAACCAAGAAGGCAGCTCCAAGACTACGTCAAGCAGCACCACCAGCAGTCTAATTCCAGATTTCTGGCCTGGCCGAGGCAACATATTCAGAAACGGAATGCAGACACATATTGACAAGAAATGACCAGTGAAATTATCTAATGCTTGGTTTCATTATAAATAGCCTCACCGAGGCAATTTTCCACTAACTTGCACCGCCGTATAAATTTCAAACCGTTAGAGATATTTTATACACTTTTTCGGCAAACAGATATATATTGATAAGATATAGTCAACAATGGTGTTTAATGCCTGATTTCTTTATATAAATGGCATTGCCAAGGCAAAATTCACAAACTGATTGCAGGTATATGTTTTATTTTGATAAGATTTGGCAAACAGATGTATATTGACAAGACCGGGTTATCCTTTGGAAGCAAGGAATACACCACAGAACTGGAAAATATGAAATGTACATGTTTTCTGTGCCAGACTAGCTAATTTCGGCCCATTAGGCCTCATCAGTGACCAATTAGGCCTCATCATAATGCCTGATTTCTCCACAAGAAGCCTGGCCAAGGCAACAGTAGAATTATTATCCCCACGCTTTTCAAAGAAAACGTTGGGCTATTGTAATTGTATTCGTCGCCCGTTCGTCCGTCCGTACGAGACGTCCGGGCGGATGATAGGACACTAGTTGGGTAGGCCTTTCTTAGGTACTTGCCGTTTATTCCGTTGTTGTCCATGAAAAGGAGCCAACAAAATTTATTGCTTGTTGTGTATTTTAGGGGCATTTTTGCCGATTGTTGGGTACTTTGAATGGGAAAATTAACATTAAAGTACCCAACAAATGTCCATTCATAGAGATGTCCGTCCGTCCGTCTGTCTGTCTGTCTGTCCGTCCGACGGTTGTCCGTCCGTCTTACCGGATTCTCACTCCTAGACGGTTATAGATAGAAACTTGAAACTTTGGGAACTGATAGATCTTTGGTCTGGGGAATGCATGACAATTTCGGAATTTCGATCACACCCCTAGGGGTGGACCCAGGGGTTTGGGTCCGCGGGGTTCAAAAATCAAAATTTCCAGAACATGGTGGAGTAACATATCAAGTGAGTGAGTTTTAGTTTAACGTCCCACCAACAGCTAAGGTCATACGGAGACGGGACCTCGGTTTAAAGACTCATCCGATAGTCTGGAGAAGCCCGGGGTCGATCCTGCGATCCCTGGTTTACAAGGCGTATAATATGTTAGTAATGAAATCAAGATAAAGGTTATAAATGGCAATTATGACCTTTTTGCAGGACTAAAATGCATCTGTTACCTTCTTGCACCAAAATTGTATAACATTATGTACATATAACCATATGTTATTACTAATTATCTTAGGATATATCGCAAATATAGTTACCATCTTTTGACACATGAAAATTCTACCAATTTCTGATTTATTTCCCCCGAATGTCATTTTTGACCAAGGGTGCACTTATAACCTTCTTGCTCTAGACCCTCGAACTGTTTTCCCCATCCTAGTGATGTAAATATGCAAGTTTCGTCAAAATCCATCCAAAGGTTCAGAAAATATAGTGCTTCAAACAAGGTACACCGACGCCGACGCAAACGAGATCCGCATCAAAAACAATATGTCCCCCCACCGGTGGGGGACATAATGATACCGAGGGGGACCTCAGACGGTACAGCTGTCTAGTTTTCGGTCCATTGTTTACAATCGACCCAATTTACTCAATGGCAAAATCTGAAATCATGTTGTTGTCTTGTTTGTTTTATTTGTTTGATTTGAGGTATTACGTCCCCGTCAACACTGGATAGGTCATTTTGGAGACGTTGTTTCCAGTATTGTTGGACTTTTACCCGACATTGAGATTTAATGACATCTCAAGCCATGTCGCCCTATCGGAAACCAATAGGGTTTATAATCATGGACGGTCCGACTCCCACCACTTTACCTGGGCAGGCTTAGATCGTTTAAGTGGTTTACCAGTACTCGTGTGCGATCGGTTTCAGCTCTGCGTGGAAACATCATGCAGCCCATCTATTTCTTCAAATCCCGATGGGCGGTGGCCGAAATGCTGTTTTCGACGTGACCATCACTGATTGCAGAAAAACAATATTATGGTTATTAATAGAAAAAGCCTCACTATTACTATCGATGTTACATGTAGGTCAGAGTTATTTGTACCACCCGGACAGGAATCGTGTGCTGCGTTTGACAAACACCGAATACCTAGTTCAGACACCACGGAATGTTGAGTCTGCTGTTCCTGTTGCACAGGGACTGCAGTTTTGCTTAAATAGTGACATGTAAGGGTTGAATTAAATAGTAAAAGAGTGCTTACGTAATGAAAGGAAAAAAACAATAACAGTATCTTAACCTAGGCCACGCTTTCACGTGACGACTTTCGGAACATTCTATTCATAGAAATGTTAGAGTCGAGTGTACAAAAAGTAAACAAAACCTTTTCGCACTTGTGCTAAGAACTTACACCTGTGGACACAAAAGCGTTCAAACTTTGATGAGCGTCATTTCATTCTGTTTTGAAACATCATTCAATATATCCTAACATGCTATCAGTCAGCTGCCAGACAGAAATAAATTTAAAACACAAGGTGGTGTACATTTCATTGTTGAAACCTGCACTGTCCAATCCAAATACATCTCAGATGTCACTCACAAGGTGTTTTCCCAAAATGAGACCAATCAATTCCTTGATCTAGTTTTAGAATTCTTTGATGAATGACATTTGCTTGTCAAACTAACTTGATGCAAAGAGATTCATTGAACGTTATTTCATAGGAGTTTGAACGCTTTTGTGTCCACAGGTGTAAATTTGTTTAAGAGCAAAACTGAGCTGCCTAGACATTAAAAGGTGGTATCGTTAAATAAATTAGACAAACAGCGTTGACCCAAATCGGATAGACAGTACATTCCTTCTGTGCATGGCCGGCACTGTTCGCCATATATATAAAGCAAAAGTTTTGAACATGATTAAGACCGTACGAAGACTCTGAAAAAGGGGGAGGGGAGCGAATTTCGGGTATTTTGCAAAGAATGAAAAACTGCATGATTTGAGAATTAAAAAAAAAAAAACACAAAAAAACACGGGCATGGGGTTGGGAATGGGTGTTGCGTTTGCACCCCTCCCCACCCTGTGTGCGGACCTGCGCCAACAGGTAGAATGAACGTTTTTGTTGAAACATATCGCTGAAGGGGCTCTGTTTCTGATCTCTGTTATTCAGTTGCTGGGATGCAGCGATGGGACTGAGCGAGGAGAAGAGAGTGAGAGATGAAACTATGAAAAACTTTGCAGGTTCTGATCAGAAGACATCGATGTATCTACACTGTTTCAGCTGGATAAAATGTTATACATGTAATAACATTCCCAGTACAGATTGTGTTGGATATGGGGTTTAGCATTATGAATGCAATATTGTAAATTCAGAACGATGAATCTGTTGTGCTTGTTGAATATACGTGTATACAGAAGGGAAATAAATAAACACATTAAAAATTAAAAGTAAATTGTTGGTTTGATTTGAGGTTTAACGTCTCCGTCAACACTGAAAAGGTCATTTTGGAGACGTTGCTTCCAATTTTGTGTGACTTTTACCCGACATTGAGATGAAAATACATCACAAGCCCTGGCGCCCAATGAAACCAATAGGGTTTATAAGCATGGATTTGCTTGGTAAGGCTTAGATCCTCTAAGCTGTTTACCGGTACTAGTGTGCGGGTCGTTTTCAGCTCTGCGTGGAAGCATCATGCAGCCTAGATCCTCTAAGCTGTTTATCAGTACTCGTGTGCGGGTCGGTTTCAGCTCTGCGTGGAAGCATCATGAAGCCCATATATTTCTTCAAGCCCTGATGGGCGGGGGCCGGAAAAGTAAATAGTTTGGAAACCTTTGAATACTTTAAAAGTTTCTTATAATGTAGCGTTTTAGCTCGGGGCCCAATCTGTATATGCCCCTTAAAAATGACTCAGGGTATGACAGTATAATTTTTGTTAAAATAAATAGATAATAGGTTATAGTTTATAAATTGGCATAATGCCAAGACTGAATCAAGGACAGTAACTCCTGAGGCATTGCCAAACTATTTTTTTTCAAAACGGAGTCTATATTATTAAATAATTTCAATACATGCAAGAAGTGCATTATGTGAGGATACTTTAGCAGTTATTAAAATCGATAGACTTATCTACGATGGCTTATTAAGGTCACGGAATGTATGTGTATAGTTGTTTTTTATCGATTTCATGAAAGGGTGTTATCAAATGCGATGTTTTCAATATTAATTAAGAAAACAGTGCATTTTTCCGGAATTATAGCCTATTTTATGGTCAAGCAGAATGCCGAAAATCGTGAAATTTTATGACAGCATTGCTTATTACTAGGACAGAAAGTATAACAGTTATTTTCAAGATAATTATTTTCATTTGTTACATTTGCAAGAAAATAATAAAATAAAATGATACTTATGATCACAAGATGAGTATGTATGTTTTATTGTTTCAAAACTATCACCATGAAAGCACAAAAACGTAATATTGCCAACCCATGCATTTAAAATTTATAAGAAAGAAACAACAAGAGCACCGCATGCGGGTGCCAACGCTCGGCTGCAGTTTTTTTTGAAAACATTCTAAGTCGAAAAAGGTGCATAACTGTGCCAAAAATATTTTGAGGGTTACCTCACCTATTGGTATTAGTTCCCTTTTCATAATGATCAACTAGTACGAGTTTCAAGTAAATATATTCAGTAACGACAGAGATATTACAAAATGTCCAAGTTTTTGCACGACGACGCAGATGACGACGCCAGAGCTATGAAATACCTCGTCGTTTTCAATGAAAAATTTAACTTCAAATAATATCATCGTATCTTTCTTCAGCGATTGTATTAATTTATCGTACAAGAAATAAAATGCTTTTTTTAAGATCAAAATTGTGTAAAACCATATTCAATGATCCCAACGCTTTTCGAAGAAAAAGTAGGTGCTGCAATCGTATTTCTTCGCCATCCGTCCGTTGGTACGTTCGTCCGTCTTACCGGAAAACATCTCCTAGACCGTTAGAGATAGAAACTTCAAACCATTTGAACTGATAGATCTTTGGAGAAGAACGTTTTTTAAACATGATAAATATCTTCATGAGCATAGTCACACAGTTTGACTAGCACCTTTTTCGTGTGGCTTATCGTCCTACTAGTCGAGGCACTACCTTCGTCATCTAAAATGGGTATATCTACAACAAAAACAGCAATCCACGTTTTTAATGAAAAAGAAGAAATCTTATCGCATCCCATCTCTCAGACAACATGTCATACGTTCTGGTTTGTTTGTTTGATTTGAGGTTTAACGTCCCCGTCAACACTGTAAAGTTCATTTCGGAGACGTTGCTTCCAATTTTGTGAGACTTTTACCCGACATTGAGATGAAATGACTTCTCAAGTCCTGCCGCCAAATGAAACCAATAGGGTTTATTAGCATGGACGGTCCGCCTCGTACCGCGTTTCCTGGACAGGCTTAGATCCTCTAAGCGGTTTACCAGTACTAGTGTGTTGGCCGCTTTCAGCTCTGCGTGGAAGCATCATACAGCCCATATATTTCTTCAAGCCCCTATGGGCGGGGGCCAATCATACGTTCTGGATACATAAAGTATTGCTTTTTAATACTTATAAAGTCTGCGAATTCGACGAACATAAAATGATCAGTCTTAGTATCGCCCTTGCGTCCTTATGCCCTGTTTTCAGAACTAACAACATGGCAAAATGTATCAAACACCAATAAATAGAAATCATTTTGTTTTGCAGTTATACGCTCATTACTACGAGACCATATAATGGCATAGCTTGGACCCCGGCCTATTTTAACGAATACCCACAGTCTACGTTATAAAACTTGATATTGTCCGCGTGAGTATCACTGACCATCTGCCTGCCGCAAAACACAGGTACCGAATTGTTTATAGCGTGTATAGTCGCCTCCCTAAGACGTCATAGCGCTGCGAAAAAAATAAATTCTGGACTGTGCTCGTGCACTTGGGAATTGGCAAACAGTGTATACCTAATCAGACGCCACATAACAGGGCTACTGTGCTTGCTTAAAATACTGGAATTGAAAGGGTTGAACGCACAGTTCGATTCTCAAATCAAGACCATTTTTTAGACCAAAACGCAGTGACAATCGACCCATCGACCCATCAGTACTTTGCTTCTGGTAAGTGAAATAATATTGAAATATGTGAACATGCAAAATATCGGTCGAATTTTGCAGTAAAGAGGACAATAAATAATTTGCTCTCACCACGTGTGTGCATATTGTTCGATGTGATCGCGTTGTTATTTTGTCCAGCTGACGCTAACTAACAGATAGATACAAGCGAACACAAGGGCGCCTGCGTATACATGTATGCACGCGTCCGTACACACAAGTATAAACACACAGATAGAAATGCAAGAGAGAGAGAGAGAGAGAGAGAGAGAGAGAGAGAGAGAGAGAGAGAGAGAGAGTCGGTCGGCCTTCGATAATATTTTTTTATATATAATTATCTTCAAAGTAACTGATAATATCAATATAAGGTTCGTTTTTCCTGAAACCGATTGTTTGTAAATAATGCAGACCAAGATGCCTTTGACCTGAGAAGAAATGACATCTCGGGCATTACCGCAAAAGAAACCGCTCGGATTTAAGTGCCGGTCCGACTCACACCACTTTTCCTGGGCAGTTTGATCTTCTAAGCGATTTCATACTTCTCAATAGTTGAGTTTGTTTCATATCTGCACTGAAGCACAATGCAGCCAAATATATTTCTGCAAACCCCTTGAAATGGCAATTACATATGACTTGCGATCGAAAAATTTAGCAACATGTATACTTAGGCAAATAGAACATTTGGTTTCTTGAGATGAAATTATTATCACTAGATTGGTTCCCAAAGTTGTGGTTCTTCAAGAAGAGTTTAAAACAGTCCAGAAATAACGCTGCTTGGTTATTAGACAATTACGGCTAGGTTACTAGACTGAACAAATTATTTGTCTTAATGGCGACTGAAGTAAGGGCGAAGATTGTGGCCACGTAAAATCGATTAAAGCCCCCCCCCCCCCCCCCCCAGTGGGTTAGGGTTAGGGTTAGGTTTCCCATGGCCGTTCCAAGGCGGTTCTTCTGTCGCGGTTTATTTTTGTTATGATTTGTCTTTGGGTGTTTGTGTCGCTTACATTATGTTATTTTGGATAACCTAGATGGGAGCTGTGGGTTAATTGTATCGAGTCTTGATCATTGCCTCCACTTCTATTTTGAACAAGGCGTATAACTGAAAAACAGGGGAAAAGAATTTGAAAGTATCTCAAGAAACGGTGGAGAGACAGTAGATTTATACTTTTGACAATGGTCCAAAGGGTGCTGCTAGCATTCCAACTATGTTCCAAAGGGTACTTATTCCCAAAGTAACGGCTCTTCAGAAATCACCACTTAAGGAGTTTTGGATCTCCATCGTAAGAACAGACATTCACAGGGGTTCATTCTTCCCTAAAACTGTTAGAACTTTGAATGCCCTTGTAAGATTTGATTTCTCTTGGACGTTCGTTTCGAATGTCTTAGATTAGTTTAATTTCAGGAGGTCTATTAAAATCTGGATTAGTCTGTTTCAAAATGGGGATGAATAAAAATCAAAAATGAGTTCCTTTAAGAGCAATGAAAACATTCATAAGAAAGAAGATGGGCCATACTACGTAGTTTCGGCTAATAAAGCCTCATCAGTGACCCTGTAATGATCCGGCAAAGAAAGCCAGAGAAAACGTACTGCAATTTTGCGAATTTCGAATAGGCAGTCGATTCAAAGACTGATATAAATCAAAATGGGATCCAAATAATTTAAAACCTGTCTAGAATTAGTCTAAACCAATAATTTATTTCCGATTTCTCAGAATATTCACGATGATCTATATACTCCAAAATGGCTTTTTGTCCGACTTTGTTTTTATCTGAATCGAGGATCCAATATCACCATAAACATTTGTATTATGTGCAGAAGTTCTTGGGAAAATGATAAGGAATAATAAAGATATCAAAGGTGTACAAATATATAATAAAGAATATAAATTATCACAATATGCGGATGATACCCAGCTTCTATAAGATGGTTGTTTTGGGTTTGTTTTGAAATATATTTGGCTGCATTGTGCTTCAGCGCAGATATGAAACAAACTCAAACTCAGCTTCTATAAGGTGGTCAACCGTTGTAGGTCATTTTGTGTCGTCTCCCAGATAAAGGGAGAAAAGAGACAGAAGTGATATCAGAATGGATGAAAGTGATGGACAAAGGAAAAAGAGTAAGAAGAATGGACGTGTAGAAAAACAGAAATAACATTTCCACTCGACCCTTACCTGCTGAAAGGATAGCAGGCCTTGGCCAGCTGTAAGCCAACATCAGATGGACGTCCCTGTGACGCATAATACACGTCAGTTTTGTCTCTGCCAACCACCCCGCCCCCTAGTGCTTAATATATGGGACTTGATTAGCCAAGAAGTTGTTTTAAATTAAGAATATACTTAATCTCTCGCTCTTTTTAAGTTCGTACATCTCTTTATTTCTGTGCCAGCGCCGCCGAACGAACTAATAAAGGCGTAAGAAAAAATGTGTTACAAGTTTTTGTGGTAATCTGGACCAGATAGGATTAAAAGAAGAAGTATTGTTTAAAAAACATAACATTAGCGGGTTTAAGAACGGTTGAACTAGAATAATATATCAACGCTTTTAAAGTCTCATGGTTACGACGAATAGTACAACAATGAGATGCTGGTGGGTGGAAGGAATAGCTTTTATAAAGTTCTCAAAGATAATGCACTTAAACTTTCGGTGCCCTCTATACCTTTGTTAGTATGTATGTATTTATGATATTTAAACGCATGTTTAGTGTAAAAAATAATAATAATGAAATATTTGGTTATTTCCTTTGCTGAAGGTGCAGAGGATAGCGCAGCGCAGCTAAGTGTACATGTTCGGTGAGAACTATGGACTAATTTTCTACTTCTTACATGCTTTTCAATGAATGATAGAGATTTCTCAGTAAAATACATATCGATAGTTTCACTGTTTCAATCATTGAAAATACGATTTTTATTGTTCACTCTTTGGGAATCCTCAAAAACAACATATATTATATGCTTGTGAAAAGTCAATAAGCTAGGTGACAGAAATTACGTAACGCACGTTTTCACGTCATTATGACATGATGTTACTTTTTGCGCCCACGCAAAATATGCACGCGTCGCCAGACAAGCTTAGCAACTGCGGACATTATTTAAATGCACATTTCAAGTGAACCATTTGTTAAGTTACATTCCAAGCTGTTTTCCAGCAAGTTAACCCAATATTATAGCTAAATAACATCTCTAAATCGACGCCAAATCGTTCTGGATAATGTTTTTTCTCTGTGATGATGGATGACGCTTTGAAATTGCGTTACAAATTCCATTTTAAAGTATGAAAGAAACAGAAAATTTGATTTTTTCAGTGTTAGATCAATTTTTATTTCACTCATGAAAATACTTCTTTCGGTGCTTCGCCACTCGTGAAACTATTTCTTTCGGTGCTCATTCGGTGAAATAAAAACCGATCTTATATTGAAAAAAATCCAGTATCCTCTACACCAAATGTTCTGGTGAACGAATGTCACTGGACACCAGTAACAACTTTGATTTCATTTTGAAATGGTTATAGATTTTTGTCAGCCCACCCAGATATATAAACAACAGAGTTTATACTGTGACAACACATGACTAATGGACTTAAACAGTGTGGAAAAGTAAACAAGAGGCCCAATGGCCTTATATCACTCACCTGTGTACCAGATAATCATTAGTGAGGTTTAGAAAAAAAAAGCGAAACTGAAGGAAGGCGAGACATGTTTGTTTACCTGACGGATATAAATATATCCTTGATCCAGGGTTGTCAATATAGTTGTGCATCAGTTGAACCAGTCGATCTCTTCAGGATGAAATCTTGAATGGCATGATGTAGGGTGTATACAAGACTTCTTGATTCCATGCAGTTAGTCGTTGTACATGCCATAGTCGAATCAATATCTGTAGCTACGGTTTGCTTTTGACACAGTGGTTAACACAACAGTATTGCATGGTATGATAAAAATTACACAAGAAACACTGATGATCTTAAATTGCTGCTTAAATATTAGAAATGAGAGACCAATGTCTCCTAAGTTTTGTCCAGACTGTACATTCGACTTTTTCTCAGTCACACTCATCTGTAAGGCTCATATTATAGATTCATTTACTTCCTATCATAAATATTTTGGTTTATACGTCTATCTTAAACCCACAAAGAATTAATTCTGGATATAATTATGAGGATAATGCATAAACTATGTGCCAAAAAGTCTTTAAGAGCACGGCATCTTATATAAAGAACATCTAAAAAAATATGAGCCACTACTATCCACAGAATACAGATTCATCAACTTATTCTTTTGATAACCAATAAAGCTTTCCCTGATCTTGCACATATGTAGAAAAAGAGTTACTTGAATCTATTTGAAGAGAATTTGTTTTCAGCCTTTTAAAGTAACTGCAGATTTACATTTCAAAATACTGTTGCAAACAAAATAACAATATGTTGGAGAAATTCAAAATACATGTTCTGGGTTGAAATTTTTTCCAGGAACAACAGATTTACATGTCAAAACACTGTTGCAGATAAGAATATATGCAGTACGTCATTTTGCAGAATTCAAAATATTGGGAAAAATGGATAGAATGTACAATGTAATTGAATTCTTCTCTTGACAAAGTGTCTTGCTAGAGATCTAATATGAAGGTAACAAATGTTTGTGTATAAGTAAAATAGTTAATATTTATTATGGAATACATCTAACCGAATCCATTAATATTAACCAAAACATGCATCAACAGCAAACATGGAATATAGAATCATAAAAATATACATAAACATGTATAAAACTCATCTTTGAAACCACGACTGTATCAAAAGACTATCAGATGCTTTATGATTTTCAAAATTTATGATAACATGTAGTGTAGTCATACTTCACCCACCCAATATCTTAACTTATAAAAATATATATTTGAGATTTTATACACTGGCAATTGCAAAATTTTAAGAAAAAGTTTGAAAACAGTGAAAAAAGTTCAGTTGTTCATTCTTGGCAAATTCTACTGACACTCAAAAAGATTTTTTTTATCTTCTAATCTGAAAGTGAAACAGGGGTCTGCTGAATGGAGCATAAAACAATGTACTAACAAAATAAAATTGTGAATGAAATACTACTAAGGCCATATAAGAATCAACTTTTTCCCATATTATTTTTCAAAGGTACCATATTTCTCCAACAAATAGACTCCGATGGGCCCGACCAGAGACAGAGCATCAGGTACCAACCAACTTAAAAGTAGAAGTATAACAAATATCAGGAATCGATACAATTAACTTACTCCACCCATCAAAGACACCAAAGGGAAAGAAATACAAACATTAAGCGACCAGACCATAATGGAACCCTAAACAAAGGAAGGCCATAATGACAGTTACTTTCCCACAAAATGGCCATATGACCATCCAAAATTAAAAGACACAAGTGATACACACAGTAAGTAACAAACAACAACATAAATAAATTGCCACAGAAGAACCGCCTTGGAACGGTCAGTGGAAAGATTTCCACTGGGGGGCTTAAATCGATTTTACGTGGCCACAATCCTCGCCCTTACTTCCGCCGCGATTTAGACAAATAATTTGTTCAGTCCGCATGAAGGCCTCCTAACTCATCAGTGCAACATCTCCGTGAACACAAAAAATCAAAGAACCACAGAGGTGAGACAACGGTGAGGACTCGACAGCAAGAAACCACTGAAATGCTGGAGCAAAAGAACACCAACAGTTAGACTCCGGCCCAGAGACAGAGCATCAGGCACCAACCAACATTACCAAGAATTAGATCTCTATAATTCTCAATAATAAAAATCAAAAATGAGTTCCTTTAAGAGCAATGAAAACATTCATAAGAAAGAAGATGGGTCATACTACGTAGTTTCGGCTAATAAAGCCTCATCAGTGACCCTGTAATGATCCGGCAAAGAAAGCCAGAGGAAACATACTGCAATTTTGCGAATTTCTAATAGGCAGTCGATTCAAAGACTGATATAAATCAAAACGGGTCCAAATAATTAAAAACCTGTCTAGAATATTGAGTCTAAACGAATAATTTATTTCTGATTTCTTAGAATATTCACGCTGATCTCAAAGGACCAAAAGTAAAATATAAACTGCACTATGGTTGATGTACGGGGAGACGTTTTACGGCCGCCACACAGCACAACACCAGCTGCAGTGAAGGCAAATAAAAATCAAAAATGAGTTCCTTTAAGAGCAATGAAAACATTCATAAGAAAGAAGATGGGTCATACTACGTAGTTTCGGCTAATAAAGCCTCATCAGTGACCCTGTAATGATCCGGCAAAGAAAGCCAGAGGAAACATACTGCAATTTTGCGAATTTCTAATAGGCAGCCTTTACGTTGGAGCCGTCATAGAATCTGAGGTCTGACCCACCGGCGTGCAATTAAAGAGGGAAGCAAAGTTGCCAACCGTGATTGGGTTAACTACCATGCATGCAGTCTGTCGTATAACATCCATGTTGTACCAAATCTTTTTATATCGAAGAATGATTTTACGAAATTGGGTGCTGAATTCATTGCGATTATATATTTTTCTGAATTTATATACTAAGTCACCATAAAATTCGGGTTCCGATAGACCTTGTTGCAGAAGAGATTTAAGTCCAATACTGAATTTTGAAATTAAATCAGAATGGCGTCTATAAAATTTTGAAAATGCTTTGCGTAGTTTATGGTACCGATAACCCTGATTAAGGAGTTTAGCCGTCAATAATTTATTACGAGTGTTGAAGTCAGTTACATGACTACACACTTTAGCAAATCGAATTAATTGCGAAATACAAACGCCATAGGATTGCGCACGAGGAACATCACCATCCAAAAAAGGAAAATTTACAATCTCAAAATCAAAGTCATCGCGTTTATCATAAATTTTGCACGAAACAAAGTAGAAGTAAAACAAAGATCAGGAATCGATAGAATTAACTTACTCCACCCATCAAAAACACCTAAGGGAAAGAAATACAAACATTAAGCGACCAGACCATAATGGAAACCTAAACAAAGGAAGGCCATAAGGACAGTTATTTTCCCACAAAATGGCCATTTGGCCATCCAAAATTAAAAGACACAAGTGATACACACAGTAAGTAACAAACAACAACATAAATAAATCGCCACAGAAGAACCGCCTTGGAACGGTCAGTGGAAAGATTTCCACTGGGGGCTTAAATCGATTTTACGTGGCCTCAATCCTCGCCCTTACTTCTGTCGCGATTTAGACAAATAATTTGTTCAGTCCGCATGAAGGCCTCCTTACTCATCAGTGCAACATCTCCGTGAACACAAAAAATCAAAGAACCACAGAGGTGAGACAACGGTGAGGACTCGACAGCAAGAAACCACTGAAATGCTGGAGCAAAAGAACACCAACAGTTAGACTCCGATGTGCCCGACCAGAGACAGAGCATCAGGCACCAAACCCATCTACAATAGATAGATGTAAATCCAAAAACGGGGCCTCGGTATCAGAAGAATTTGCTTTATTATCCCCTCGCAACAACGTTGCGAATGGGGATATAGCATCGGTGCCGTGCGTCCGTGTGTCAGTGTGTCTGTGTGTCCGTGTGTCTGTGTGTCCGTGTGTCTGTGTTTCTGTGTGTGTGTCTGTCCGGAACATTGTGAGCAGGATAGAAGACACAGTATTCATCGTAGAAGCATCAAACCTTCCACAAATGTTCACCATGTACAGAGGATGAACCCTATTGAATTTCAAGGTCAGGGGTCAAAGGTCAAGGTCACAATGGACTTGACCTTGAAAACCTTGTGAGCAGGATAGAAGACACAGTATTCATCGTAGAAGCATCAAACCTTCCACAAATGTTCACCATGTACAGAAGATGAACCCTATTGAATTTCAAGGTCAGGGGTCAAAGGTCAAGGTCACAATGGACTTGACCTTGAAAACCTTGTGAGCAGGATAGAAGACACAGTATTCATCGTAGAAGCATCAAACCTTCCACAAATGTTCACCATGTACAGAGGATGAACCCTATTGAATTTCAAGGTCAGGGGTCAATGGTCAAGGTCACAATGGACTTGACCTTGAAAACCTTGTGAGCAGGATAGAAGACACAGTATTCATCGTAGAAGCATCAAACCTTCCACAAATGTTCACCATGTACAGAGGATGAACCCTATTGAATTTCAAGGTCAGGGGTCAATGGTCAAGGTCACAATGGACTTGACCTTGAAAACCTTGTGAGCAGGATAGAAGACACAGTATTCATCGTAGAAGCATCAAACCTTCCACAAATGTTCACCATGTACAGAGGATGAACCCTATTGAATTTCAAGGTCAGGGGTCAAAGGTCAAGGTCACAATGGACTTGACCTTGAAAACCTTGTGAGCAGGATAGAAGACACAGTATTCATCGTAGAAGCATCAAACCTTCCACAAATGTTCACCATGTACAGAGGATGAACCCTATTGAATTTCAAGGTCAGGGGTCAAAGGTCAAGGTCACAATGGACTTGACCTTGAAAACCTTGTGAGCAGGATAGATCACACAGTATTCATCGTAGAAGCATCAAACCTTCCACAAATGTTCACCATGTACAGAGGATGAACCCTATTGAATTTCAAGGTCAGGGGTCAAAGGTCAAGGTCACAATGGTCTAACATATTCAGTTTGGATTTTCATGTTAATGAATGGTATGCAGTTGCGAGGGGATGCTACGCTTGCGTTGCCTTGTTTAATTGAAGTTCTGGGGGGTAAATCTGACTGATCAAACCATCGAAATAGGTATTATCAATATTTAATAAATCATCTAAATATCTAGAAGAGGAGCTAAAAGCTTCAATAATTTCAGATTGGTTATCAATGGAAAGCGACAACATGAAGTCTCTTTCATAATAATACAAGAACAGATCAGCCACAAGAGGTGCGCAATTCGTACCCATCGGAATACCCACAATTTGTCTAAATAACTTAGTACCGAATCTAATATAAATATTGTCAAGTAGAAAGGTGAGGGCATCACACACTTTCTGACATGACCAAAGTGTATAATTCTTATGCTCTTTAGAAGTGAAAAATGCATTTCTGACATTACGTGCAAGATAGAGAGAATCTTCTCTGTGAAAAGCCCATTCATTTAAATCATTAAGCCTTTCTTTTATAAGATTATGAGGAAGTGTAGTGTAAAGAGTGGAAAAATCGTAAGTAGACAGACTTGAAGCACAAAATGTCTGGATTTCAATTTATTTAAAACCTCATTCGAATTTTTTAAAGACCATAACAGATTTCTTCCTGATCTTTCAAAGACTTTATCACAATATTTAATCACATGCGTTTTAATAGCAGTAAGACAGGAAGTTAATAATTTAGAAAGTTCAGTGGTAGTGCAAGAGCTAGAATTTGCAATAAACCGTGCTTTGTAAGGTCTTTTGTGAAGTTTTGATAACCAGTATAGCGTAGGAAGCTTGTCTTGGCCTTCGGTAACACACACAGCAAACTTGGTGGCTGAATGACAAATATGTTTATCTACTATAACTCTCTCTTCAGCTAAAGGCTGAAGTTCATAGGCCTTACCACCAAGCTCCTGCTTAAGCGTGTTAACATAGTGGAGCTGTCACACAACGACGACGTTGTTAGCGGCCTTGTCTGCAGGGGCCAAAACAAACTTCTTATAAAATTCTTGAATACCTAGCTTAAGATGACGTAAAGACGTCTTAGGCTTAGGAGGTAATAAGTTAGTATTTTGAGAATAGAAAGAAATGCGTTTATTCACTAGTTTTAAAATGCTTAGTTTCCAGTCCTTAAGGGCTTTATGCTCAACATACTCTCGCTTACACCATCGATTACCGAATTCATTCAAGGAAGCAGCGATTTCATCTCTACATTTACTGAAATCAATTTTAGAAGGAAACCGATATTTTGGTCCTTTAGAAATTACATTCCTTATCCTAGAATCAGGAATAATTTTCAAATTGCCAGTAATTACATGACCAGCAGCAGGATAGCAATACACTGAGTTTTTACAATTACATGAATCAGGAGTATTAGTATCAAATCAAGATCTGAAACAAGTTTATTAAAATTAAAAATGATAGATCTAACAGGTTTGTTATATTTATAGCAAATTATAGGTGTTTCAGTATTTTGAAAATAGGCAGGAATGGAAGAAAGCACAGAACTCTCACGGAAGATACTAGGCAAATCTATAAAATCCATACCCTTATTAATGAAGGATATTTTGAAGAAATGGCGTTTATGATTAATTTCAGAATCAATGTAAGGACGGAGAGTATGCTGAGTATAGCCTCTAGTTAAAAGAGCCGCATCATATAACTGATTAGAACTATCGTAGAATTTATTCGCCTCGGTGTCCAGAAGACTTAAAACAGAAACGGGTAATGAACTTAAAAATGAAAGCATAGAGTGGCGTCCATGATTTAATAATATAATAGACAGTCACTTAAGTCTAGTATTGTTTCGTTTAAACGCACGTAATTTACGTGTAAAGTTACCATTTTTCCTGGTGCCGTGAGATCTAGTTCTGCGTTTTCGACATTCCAGGAGCGAGAAAATATCAAAGTCCGGCATTCTAGAAATATTACCCTCCTTTTCGCTGGAACCGTCATAGAATCTGAGGCCTGACCAAACGGCGTGCAATTAAAGAGAGAAGCAAAGTTGTCAACCGTGATTGGGTTAACTACCATGCGTGCAGTCTGTCGTATAACATTTATGTTGTACCCAATCTTTTTATATCGAAGAATGGTTTTACGAAATTGGGTGTTGAAGTCATTGCGGTTATATATTTTTCTGAATTAATATACCAAGTCACCATAAAATTCGGGTTCCGATAGACCTGGTTGCAGAGGAGATTTAAGTCCAATATGGAATTTTGAAATTAAATCAGAATGACGTCTATAAAGGTTTGAAAAGGCTTTGCGTAGTTTATAGCAGGGATAACCCTGATTAAGAAGTTTAGCGTTTCATCACCGTATTTTCATCTCTTTGGTTGCTTGATTTTTGTGTTCACGGAGATGTTGCACTGATGAGCTAGAAGGCCTTTATGTGGACTGAACAAATTGCACGACCCGCAGAAAAAGCGACCGACTGAAGTCGGTTGATTTTCTAAGAGTGCCCTAAAACCCCCGTGTCATTCTGTCAGTCTGTCTGTCCGTCCGTAACCCGTTTGTGAAAATTGGTGATAGTGACTTAACCGCTTGGAATATTTAAACAATTTTTGACATACTGATAGATGTCAATGAGATCTAATCAATGAACTTGAGAAATATTACATTCCATTTAGAATAGCCTCGCCGAGGCGAAAAATGTGAAAATTTTCGAACTGCTTCTTTTCGGAAACCGTTGGGCCGATTGAAGTCAAATTTCATATGGAGCCTCTATGGGATGGGCGAAACCAAAATTTGCTCATGGGGTCCAGGTCACATAACCAAAATGGCCGCCACGGCATATATGGTATGTCTGCCTGTCCGTCCGTAACCCGTTTGTGAAAATTGGTGATAGTGACTTACCGGCTTGGAATATTTCAACAGATTTTGGCATACTGATTGATTTCAATGAGATCTAACCAATGAACTTGCGAAATATTACATTCCATTTAGTAAAAACTCGCCGAGGCGAAAAATGTGAAAATTTTCATGGGGTCCAGGTCACATGACCAAAATGGCCGCCAAGCCATATATGGTCTGTCTGTCCATCCGTAACCCGTTTGTGAAAATTGGTGATAGTGACTTAACCGCTTGGAATATGTAAACAATGTTTGGCATACTGATAGATATCAATGAGCTCTAACCAATGAACTTGCGAAATATTACATTCTATTTAGTATAGCCTCGGCGAGGCGAAAAATCCGTAACCCGTTTGTGAAAATAGGTGATCGTGACTTAACCTCTTGGAATATTTAAACAATTTATGGCATACTGATAGATATCAATGAGATCTAACCAATGAACTTGCGAAATATTACATTCCATTTAGTATAGCCTCGCCGAGGCGAAAAATGTGAAAATTTTCGAACTGCTTCTCCTCGGAAACCGTTGGGCCGATTGAAGTCAAATTTCATATGGAGCCTCTATGGGATGGGGGAAACCAAAATTTTCTCATGGGGTCCAGGTCACATGACCAAAATTGCCGCCAAGCCATATATGGTCTGTCTGTCTGTCCATCCGTAACCCGTTTGTGAAAATTGGTGATAGTGACTTAACCGCTTGGAATATTTAAACAATTTTTGGCATACTGATAGATATCAATGAGATCTAACCAATGAACTTGCGAAATAGTACATTCAATTTAGTATAGCCTCGCCGAGGCGAAAAATGTGAAAATTTTCGAACTGCTTCTCCTCGGAAACCGTTGGACCGATTGAAGTCAAATTTCATATGGAGCCTCTGTGGGATGGAGGAAACCAAAATTTGCTAATGGGGTCCAGGTCACATGAACAAAATGGCCGCCAAGCCATATATGGTAAAAACCCTTCAAGAATAGTCTTCTCCAGAACCACTGGGCAGATTTCCACGAAACTTGATAAATGGCATCTGGGACGTAGGCCCATCATAAATTGGTATATCACCAATATATCACCAATTTTCACAAACGGGTTACGGACGGACAGATAGACTGACAGAATGACACGGTGATTTTAGGGCACTCTTAGAAAATCAACCGACTTCAGTCGGTCGCTTTTTCTGCGGGTCGTGCAATTCGCAATCACGTTAATAACGAAATAAGAAACTCAAAACAAAAAATGAACGAAAAACTGGCTGAAAAAATAAATAGTGGTTCACTAGGTCCCAAAGATTAGTGGAAAACACTTAAACATGTAAGAAAACCAACACTCAAGGATATATATATTCTGACGATATGGACAAAGCAGAAGTGTTAAATAATTTCTTCTCCGCACAAACTATTATAGCCGACACTAATGCAAACTTGCCTGAAAGCAATCCAAACAACATTCAAAATGAAACCCTCCATTCTATTCACCTGTCACCGTCGGAAGTAGGTACCTGTCTGAAGTCCCTTAGCTGTAGGACCCGATGCGATTAACAATAGACTCCTAAAAGAACTCTCTAATTCAATTTCTATTCCTCTCTGTGGTCTCTTCGGCTTCTCGCTATCATCAGGTCAATTTCGTGAGGCATGGAAACTAGCGAACATCACTCCAATTCATAAGAAAAACGAACCTTCTGACCCAGCCAACTACTGCCCTAGTTGGGAAAAGTTCTTGAGAGACTTGTTGGAAAGGTCCCTCAGGACCTTTCCACAGTGTTTATGTGAAATTTGAAGCGTTTTCGCTCCAGTGCAGACTTCTATCTATAATTTGCTAATTGCAATTACATTCAACGTGCAGAAACAATGTGAACCAGTCAAAAATATGCAGGGATACTTCAGTTTTCTATGCAGTGTGTCTATTCGGCGAAATGACCATAAATGAAAGTTACCATTTACAATTACCATTTACAAGTATGAGGTTTCACAAAAAACTTGCCTTACGCTAGCAAGCGGCACAACATATCTTTAATTGAATGTATCCTTATTCCAGCTTCCGCAAAGTGTTGAACCGTCTGGCAACGTCCTTTTCGTATGCGTGCCGCTGATTTACAATATATTTGAACTGACAAAAAGCGAAATAAATATAAAGATTAAGATAAAGGAGCTTTATTTAACGTCGCATATCCGAAACAAATAGCATAAGATTTTATTGCGACAAACAAAGTATCCTTTAACAAATACTTACCTGCATTCATTTATCTTTCTAGGACTACCCCTGATAATGTGAGCGTCAGCCAAGGGAGCTCCTAGTACCATTTTTACGCCTTTGGTATGGCGCGGTCGGGGATCGAGTTTTTGTTTGATTTGAGGTTTAACGTCCCCGTCAGCACTGTAAAGGTCATTTTGGAGACGTTGCTTTCAATTTTGTGGGTCTTTTACCCGACATTGAGATGAAATGGCATCTCAAGCCCTGTCGCCCAATGAAACCAATAGGGTTTATTAGCATGGACGGTCCGCCTCGCACCGCGGGGATCGAACCCGCGACCTCCCATTCCCGAAGCAAACGCTCTACCACTGAGCTATCGGGGCCGGTATATACCAATAAAGATGGCCAGAAAAGGCGACATCACAGAAAACATAATACCAATGGCACCAACAGGAAGGACAAACCAAAAGTTTTGATATACAGTAAAAATGCAACGGAAAGGAAAGTAATCAGCTACCTCTTCTTCAACGAGAAAAAAGGTGTTTTATCAGCCTTGGGGAATCAATTGCTGAGGCTGAAAGTCACTACAGTTACAGTATAATCAGTTTTACTGGCAAGACGTTGCATTGACGCTGGTACGGCGTTGCATAGACTTCATGTGCCCGCTGGGAAGAACTAATCTTTCTTATGGGTGGCACGGATCCAATATACATATATATATTGTTTCTTGTTAGCGTCATTCAAACGCGTAACACGACCTACGTTTTATAAAAGAAATAAGACCTGTAATCCAAACTTTATTGCAGTTACATGTAACATGATATCGAGTAACTGAAAACAACTACTCGTAATAATAGTAACAAGTACTCTGCGCGGAAATAAATTTGATTGCTCAGGCAGACTAAAGTTGTTGTTAAATGCTCGTATCCAAGTTAATGAGTGCTCCTAGGCATGGTATAATGTGTTGCACGTACGTGTACACGTTAGGCCACAGTCAAATTTAGAGAACGGCATTTTGAACGGGTCGAGGTCATCGGATGCGGAGATCGACGAGTTCGTCCCAGGAACTTGGTGGTTCTACAAGCAGCACTTCTGCATTGCTAAGCCAGTAGGAGTTGCTGAGGGCCTGTACCAACATCTGGATCATTGCACACTCATCCTGCCTGCTGGTTGGGAATAGGACTTGGAGCTGTGAATTGTATCGATTCCATGTCATTGCCTCCATTTCTGTTTTGCGGAAAGTCTTCTTCCTGGACCACTAGCCGCTTGTTTCTGTATGGAAACTTGCAAAGCATACTTCATTTGCAGTCCGATGGCCAAAATCGCGCGGTCCCAAAAGAGAGCACCGTTGACCTACTTTCTGCTCTCGAGCACAGTAGAGAAATCGCGATCTGCAACCGATTTGTCACTGATTACTCAACATTTTTGTCTCAATTTAGACTGGCATTCAAAATTTCTAAAACTGGCAGTGCTTCACGTTACTCGGTAGGGCACAGGCAGTCCAACGCGATTAACTCTTGTTGGACAGTGCCGCGATTCGCAGCCAAGAAGCACATAACTCACGTCTCGCTGTAGAGCTATGGAGTTCTGTCCGCTCGACCCTGGCAGACGTAAAATGCCTTAGCTTGAACGAACGCACGTAGCAGTGTCATCATCATTATTATCTGCTCAGTTCTTGAGCAGCTAGTCCAGATCGATATCACAACATGTCTGGATTTATGCAAGAGTATTTCCAGATCCAGTTGTGGCTTTCTTGAAGTCATGCCGACTTCATGGGATTCCTGAGGTGATCACAGGCCTTCAGCACCAGAGTGCCACTGTCGTTTGACGTTAGGATCTGCGCAGTCTAGCCCCCAGCCAGAACCAAGAAGGCAGCTCCAAGACTACGTCAAGCAGCACCACCAGCAGTCTAATTCCAGATTTCTGGCCTGGCCGAGGCAACATATTCAGAAACGGAATGCAGACACATATTGACAAGACCTTACCAGTGAAATTATCTAATGCTTGGTTTCATTATAAATAGCCTCACCGAGGCAATTTTCCACTAACTTGCACCGCCGTATAAATTTCAAACCGTTTGAGATATTTTATACACTTTTTCGGCAAACAGATACAATGGTGTTTAATGCCTGATTTCTTTATATAAATGGCATTGCCAAGGCAAAATTCACAAACTGATTGCAGGTATATGTTTTATTTTGATAAGATTTGGCAAACAGATGTATATTAACAAGACCGGGTTATCCTTTGGAAGCAAGGAATACACCACAGAACTGGAAAATGTGAAATGTACATGTTTTCTGTGCCAGACTAGCTAATTTCGGCCCATTAGGCCTCATCAGTGACCAATTAGGCCTCATCATAATGCCTGATTTCTCCACAAGAAGCCTGTCCAAGGCAACAGTAGAATTATTATCCCCACGCTTTTCAAAGAAAAAGTTGGGCTATTGTAATTGTATTCGTCGTCCGTTCGTCCGTCCGTCCGTCCGTACGAGACGTCCGGGCGGATGATAGGACACTAGTTGGGTAGGCCTTTCTTAGGTACTTGCCGTTTATTCCGTTGTTGTCCATGAAAAGGAGCCAACAAAATTTATTGCTTGTTGTGTATTTTAGGGGCATTTTTGCCGATTGTTGGGTACTTTGAATGGGAAAATTAACATTAAAGTACCCAACAAATGTCCATTCATAGAGATGTCCGTCCGTCCGTCCGTCCGTCTGTCTGTCTGTCTGTCTGTCTGTCCGTCCGACGGTTGTCCGTCCGTCTTACCCGATTCTCACTCCTAGACGGTTATAGATAGAAACTTGAAACTTTGGGAACTGATAGATCTTTGGTCTGGGGAATGCATGACAATTTCGGAATTTCGATCACACCCCTAGGGGTGGACCCAGGGGTTGGGGTCCGCGGGGTTCAAAAATCAAAATTTCCAGAACATGGTGGAGTAACATATCAAGTGAGTGAGTTTTAGTTTAACGTCCCACCAACAGCTAAGGTCATACGGAGACGGGACCTCGGTTTAAAGACTCATTAGATAGTCTGGAGAAGCCCGGGATCGATCCTGCGATCCCTGGTTTACAAGGCGAGTAGCGTAACCACTGCATCACGGAGGCTTCTATGTGTAACATATCAAAGCGAACGTCATGATGAGTAGATTATGTAGTGGCGTTGGGATATGCGAAGGCGTGCCATCGACTGCGCGGTTCTAGTTTTGTTAAGTTTTGGCATGCAGAGAGATTGACAAGACCAAACAAATGAGTTTTTCTAAAGGCTGATATCTTTATAATTCGCCTCGCCGAGGCAAAAATTTCACTAACTGACATAGACGTTAAAACTTTCAACCCGCAAGAAATATTTTGATATGTTTTTGCAGGTAGATATATATTGACAAGATCTAATTAATTATATTGTTTAATGCGAAATTTTTTGATACTGACAGCCTCTTCGGGGTAAAATAATAACAAACTGGTTTTAGATATATTATCCGCAAGGTATATTTCAATAATTTTGGCATGAAGATGTATATTGGCATGACCTAACCAATTTTTATAATGCAATATTTTTTTATATAAACAGTCTCGCCGAGGCAAACTTTTCACCAGCTGATGATGGACACATAATTTTCAAACTGCTAGGAATATTTTAATAATTTCCCCCGGCATGAGAAGAATGTTGAGCTGTATGTAGTTTTCGTCCTGTGTCTGTTTTTCTTCCATCTGTTTGTCCTTCTGTCTGTCTTGAAATGATTGTTAACTGGTTTCTATAGAATTATTGCGAAACAGTCACATGCAGTTTTTTCCGTCATACATTCTATCAATTTAACGCTCATTTCATGAGAACAAATAGATTTTTAAGTGACTGTCACACAAAAAAGTGACACATAACGATCTGTCCTGTCTACAAAAATCACATATTGACTGTTTGGTGACAACGCGTGGACGTCCGTAAACACTTAACTTCAAAGTTTTGCTTTAGTTCTAATATCTTGCTAATCACTTGTTTAATACACTTTTATTAGGTATTTGGTTGGTTGATTTGAAGTTTAACGTCCCCGTCAACACTATAAAGGTCATTTTGGAGACGTTGCTTCCAATTTTTTGGACTTTTACCCGACATTGAAATGAAATGACATCTCAAGCCCTGTCGCCCAATGAAACCAATAGGGTTTATTGGCATGGGCGGTCCGCCTCGCACCGCGGTTCCTGGTCAGGCTTAGATCCTCTAAGCGGTTTACCAGTACTAGTGTGCAGACCGGATTCAGCTCTGCGTGGAAGCATCATGCAGCCCATATATTTCTTCAAGCCCCTATGGGCGGGGCGTTTTTATTTGGTATATCGTGTTTCTTTGGTATTGCCTTAAACATGAGTCGGTCACACTCCTGAATCAAGTGACTGGGTTTGGCTAGCGCCAGTAATTAGAATATATAGCGATATTGGTTATTTCCAGATTTATTTTTTTCCTTTAACTTTGCAGTGTGAACTTATAATGCCTGACGGGTATTACTTTTAAATAGACACGTATAGATTATTGTTCCAGTTATGTGGCTGCTGCTGCTGCTGCTGACAGAAGGTCATGGTCGTATAAATTGAATGGTCATTGTATAGTTTTGGCATTCATCGTGTTGATTGGGGTTAGGTATGATACATTATAATTAACAGCAGATAATGTATAGTTACAGTCACGTGGCTGCTGCTCCAGCTGACACAGAAGGTAAAGGGAACAGTGACAGAACTTTGCGTAATATTCATGTTACTTGTTTATGTAATACATTTGATCTCTATCTTTTATGTTATTGGAAGTTGATATGTGGTATTACTGGCCAGCTGACAAAGTACAGTAACACTGATTTGACTTTTGCTGCCAAGATCGCACACTTTGAACTTTGATTGAGATAGTCATGTAAAAGTTTTTATATTGTTGTGGTTTCAACCTACGATTAGGGTTGATATGTAGACACTTTTATGCGTGCAGAAAAGATACTGCTGTCAACAGATCAAGGTCAAATACTTACTATTTAGAAATTGAGATCTTAGGTCTTAAACTTAAAAAATGTGCTTTGCAATACATAGTTGCATCTGCCGATGGTATCCATGACCCCGTGGCCACTTTCTCTATTTTTTTCCTTGCCTTTCGCTGGCAAACGTTTGGCAGCTATTGGTGTATTTGCCAATTCTACCACTGATTTGTTTTGAGGTCTCAGCTAAAACGAAGTTTAAAAACAGGAAATGCAAATTATACAACTTTAGAATTTCTCATCTAAGTTTTAAGTGACCGCTATTGTAAAATAAAAGCGGTTCACCAAATGACAGTGGTATTTGATCATTCTTGATTTTAAGGTTCTAAAGCGAATAATTAAGGGTTGGTCATGTTTGCAAAACACAAATATTACGCACGTTTATTATTATTATTATGTTTATTAGTATTATCATTACTATTGTGATAATGCTCTGTTCATTCTGCTGTCTAGACAGCAGCAGACCTTTCCTTTGGATTCTTTTTAAAGAAGCCAACTTGTTCATAAATATGTTTTCAACTTTTTTCAGGACAACGGAGTTATCACACCACTTCAGTCTGGTTTTGTACCAGGCGATTCTACTGTTAACCAACTAATTGTATATAACTATTTCTGTAAAGCTCTTGATGAAGGGAAAGAAGTAAGAGCCGTCTTTTGTGATGTAAGTAAAGCCTTCTATCGTGCATGGCATAAAAAACTTCTTCACAAGCTAAATAGTGTTGGCATAACTGGTTCTCTTCTCTCATGGTTTACCTGTTACTTAAGTGATAGATTACAAAAGGTCGTTCTTCCTGGGACTATGTCCAGTTGGAAACCAATTAAAGCTGGTGTCGGGTCTTTACATAATTGCTGAAACCCCGATTGAAGCTGCTCAATTCTTAAATGATGATCTAGAAAAGATATAGCAATGGGCAAAAAAGTGGCTAGTCAGCTTCAACCCAACAAAATCTGAATCTCTCCTGCTCTCTCGTAAAATCAATAAACCTTACCACCCACCAATTTTCATGAACAATCAAGCAATATTTCAAGTCAACACTCATAAACACCTAGGCCTTATATTTTCTAGTGTAGCACGAGGCATGAACACCTAGCCGAAGTCAAATCAAAGGCATGAAGTCGAATTAATATCATGCGTAAACTAAAATTTCTATTTGACAGAAAATCCCTTCAGACTGTTTATTTTTCGTTCATTAGACCTCTTCTAGAATATGTCGACGTGGTGTGGGACAATTGCACCCAGTACGAAGCATATGATCTTGAAAAAAATACAGATTGAGGCAGCACGTATAGTTACTGGGGCAACCAGATTGGTTTCTCTAGATCTTCTTTACGCTGAAATTGGATGGGACACGTTGGCCTCCAGAAGAAATAAACATAAAATTGCTATGTTTCACAAAATGTATCATGGTCTTTCTCCAGCATACCTATCTTCACTCTTACCACCTACAGTGGGAGAAAACGTTTCATATAGCCTTCTTTATTCAACCAACATTCGAACTTTTCACGTCACTCACAGCCCTACTTTAATTCTTTTATCCCAAGTGCAGTAAGAAAATGGAACTCTCTGTCTGAAGAGATCAGAAACAGCTCAAGTTAATCACCACTTAAACGTCACCTCAATACAAATTTAAACCCACCCCCGCCTCGTCATTTCAACTTAGGGAAACGTTTCGGACAAATTTATTACAGCCGGCTTAGAACCATATGCAGCTCCTTAAACGAACACCTCTTCTCAAGAAACATTGTCCAAAGTGCTTCATGTGTATGTGGTCTCCTCGAAGACAAAGGACATTTTCTTCTTCACTGTCCTCACTATGCGAACTTTAGAGAAGAAATGTTAAGATCAGTTTCTCAGTTTTGTCAACCAACTCTCGATACACTACTTTATGGCGATCAAACACTAAATTACAATGAGAACAAACAACTCGTCCTCCGTGTCCATTATTTTATTTTAAAAACTATAATATTCCAAAACCAATCATAATTAGGCGATGTACGCACGTATCATCTTCAACCGTATCAGATACACTTTCACTCTGTTTTTGTGTGTGTGTGTGTGTGTGTGTGTGTGTGTGTGTGTTTGTGTGTGCGCTGCTAGATGTCCTTCTTAAATCTACGGAAAGTTTGCTAGTCTAACCAGGCTTTATTCTGCAATAGTCTCCTGCAATTCTCCAGCAGATACACCAAAAGATTTCGATTTGTTACTTCTATTTTGTTTTTGGCGAATTGCTTCGCAAAGTTGATACTTAAATTAACATAAGGCCTTATCCTAACCTTCAGAATAACAAATCTAAACGTTTTGCATTGGAGAAAAATCGTTTTACGTTTTACTTGTACTTGATAAAACACCTTTGATTCGAATGTATCAGGCTTTTAACATGAGAGCGGCAGAAGCCCCTTTTTTCTACCCTGATGGATTCCCCGTGGAGCCCCCCCCACCCCGCCCTCACACACACAGCCCGCTAACTTCACCTTTTCTACTTTGCGTATGCAATAATGCTACAAAAATAGTTTCCGAACATTGTCGCTAAAACTGTACTTACAACAGTTACTGTTTTGCATCGACAACTATACAGATTCAATTCAATGGTCTTATCGCAAATGTTTAGGGACACAGATACACATAAGTCTCTGACTTTCTTCTGAATCCCTTTTTGTATGATTTCACTTTGCTTTGTATTGTACATGTAGAATACGAATAAAATATGTTTAAACCAAATCCATTTTAGAAGGAAATCGATATTTTGGCCCTTTAGAAATTATATTACGTATCCTAGAATCAGGAATAATTTTTAATTGCCAGTAATAATATGACCAGCAGCAGGATAGCGATACACTGAAGTTTTACAATCACATGTATCAGGAGTGTTAGTGTCAATATCAAGATCAGAAACAAATATATTGAAATTAAAAATGATAGATCTAACAGGTTTATTGTATTTATAGCAAATTATGGGTGTTTCAGTATTTTGAAAATAAGCATGAATGGATGAAATAACAGAAGTATAGGGTGCCGGTATGGGGACCAGATTATGGGGACCAGATTATAGGGACTGGTCCCTATAATTTTGTTGGTCCCCATAATCTGGTCCCCATACCGGCACCGCTCGATGTAAGCTTGACTAGGCTAGATTGGGGACTTGGGTAGTTGGTAGTGTGTAAAGTGGATACCTTCCGATATGGACTGAGTGTTTTGTGTTGATTACCTTGGTCCCTATAAATCTTCAATTTCTGAAATTTATAGGGACCAAGTTTGAATTGTCTTAGCCTATGTTTATGCCTGAAAATAACTTAGTTTTTTTGGTGATCTTTCAAGTAGATCCATGCGTTTGTGTTTATTACCTTGGTCCCTATAAATCTTCTATTTCTGAAATTTATAGGGACCAAGTTTGAATTGTCTTAGCCTATGTTTATGCCTGAAAATAACTTAGTTTTTTTGGTGATCTTTCAAGTAGATCCATGTGTTTGTGTTGATTGCCTTGGTCCCTATAAATCTTCAGTTTTTGAAATTTATAGGGACCAAGCCTAAAATGACTTGGTCCCTATAAATCTTCAGTTTTTGAAATTTATAGGGACCAAGCCTAAAATGACTTGGTCCCTATAAATCTTCAGTTTTTGAAATTTATAGGGACCAAGCCTAAAATGACTTGGTCCCTATAAATTTGATGTTGGGTGAAATTATAGGGATCAAGCTTGAAAATAACTTAGTTTTTTGTTGGAAATCTTCAAG
>CAUZLF010000269.1:72500-192070 GCA_963580285.1 Lucinisca nassula | reverse complement strand
GAACGCCTCACGGATTCGGGAGATCTGGGACCGGAAAGCTTCTACATCGTAAATAGTTACGGGTCCCGCAAAAAATTACGGGTAGTCAACCGTAAAAAGTTACGGTTGACTTGGGATTCTAATATATGACATTGGTAAAATGAAAATATACGGAAATCAATATGAATCATATTGATATTTATCAGGTATTTGATTATCATTTATATTATATGAGTCGGGGCATAGCAATTCCTACAATTTTCGTGTTCGCACAGTCAATACTATATTGGCCTGTCCTTCCGCTAAGTTTTCACTGGTCGCAACCAGATTTTATATATTTGGCACACAGGGAAGACTCCAATCAGACGCATTGGATGCGCAGTCCGCTCGGTGCAAATCTAAATTGTAGGAATTGCAGTGTTCCGGCTCATCCATGTAGCCATGTTGTTGGAATAGGGTAGCGTGACGTCATACCGCTCCATCCGGATAGCTCCCCCGGGTTCATACAACGGATGTTTGTTTGTTTGCATTGTGGTTTTAATTCCCGGTCAACACTATTTAGGTTATTTTGTAGACGTTGCTTCCAGTTTTGTGGGAGTTTTATCCGACATTGAGATGAAATGCAATCTGAAGCCCTACCGCCCAAACAAACCAATAGGATTTATATGCAGGGACGGTCCGACTCGCACCACTTTGCCTGGGCAGTCTTTGACCTACGGATGTTAGATTTCATTATATATATGAAGATATATATAAATTTCAATCAAAGATAAAAAAATGCAAACTGAATACATGTTTTAATTGGTTTCTTTTTTTTCTTTTCTTTCGTGTGTGTGTGTGTGTGTGTGTGTGTGTGTGTGTGTGTGTGTGTGTGTGTGTGTGTGTGTGTGTGTGTGTATGTGCGTGCGTGCGTGCGTGTGTCTTTAATTGAGCTTATTTTTGTTTAAACAACTCAACTGCTTCAGTCATTAATTCGAATATTCAAGGTAACTTCTTTCCAACATCTACTTGATCGTGCTCTCACAAACCTACCACAACTTCAATCCGACAACAACTTAAATCTTTACTCGGTCATTCCAAATGATACAGCGGCCCCCGCTCATCGGGGCTTGAAAAAATAGATGGGCTGCATGATGCTTCCACGCAGCGCTGAAACCGGTCCGCACACGAGTACTGGTAAACCGCTTAGATGGTCTAAGCAAACCCAGGCAAAGCGGTGTGAGTGCTTATAAACCCTGTTAGTTTCATTGGGCGACAGGGCTTGAGATGTCATCTCATCTCAATGTCGTGTAAAAGTCCCACAAAATTGGAAGCAACGAATGATAAACAGTAGACCCAAAAATGTTCTTTAGATGTCGCGAGTATATGAACACTTTGCTCCATGTGAACAATATTTTCATGAACAATCATGATGTTTTCATTTTATGTGAAAACAAATCGCACTGACAGCATTGGTGGGTCGTGGTGGGTCGATTGACTCTTAAGTATTGACTGAAAAAATGGTCCTGACCGGGGACTTACACTGTTTCGCTTAATCCTTAAATCCCTGGACTGTAGGCGAACAATCTAAATCCTGATCAGATGCCGAGTTCAGTGGCATGTGATCTGGATCTACATTGTTTGCCAAACCCAACACATGATTCTAGTCCAGGTTCTATAGGTACCTCTCTTATGCAAGACTTTGACCTCAAATATAGATAACCGTTGCCTTGATTCCCTACAAATCAGCGATAGTCATGTGTAGAGCAACATCTAAGAGCTATTGTGCTTAGTAACTATGTAATTGGCAAACAATCAACCCTAAAACAAAAGATGTAACAGTCACATGTTTCCAATGGTATTCAATTTATTTATGAAAGTTTTTAACTTGAGGTCAGTGGGCCTTGTTAGTTAAGTGAGAAGTGCCTCTCTAGGAGCAGTCTGATCTGGGTCTACACTATTTGTCGGACTGTGATCAGTCGATGCCTGTTGGGTCGGCTACATACATCATACAATCCCTTCGAAGCAAAAAAAAAAAGAAAGAAAGGAAAACATCACCCCCCCCCCCCCCTCCCCCACCCCCTCCAGGAAAAGCGTGGTGAGAAAATCCGAAAACCTAGCTATTAAACACAGATAAAACAGACTTACTTCTGTTCCAAAGCATAGGTTATGGGTACTCGTTAGAACCGCCTCATCTTTGAGGCGGTGTTCAGAGCGCCCAAAACCTGAATTTAGAGTCTAAATAAGAAAAAGTATCACATTTTCATCAGAAAAATACCATTTTGGTTATGAAAGAATGCTTACGATGAGTTTATATCGTAATGTTTCATTTTCTCTCTGCATTGAATACACCCTTTAACCATCTTCTGGGTAAGTTGCGTTTAAAAGGGTATACATATTTTTCTTGTCAAAGCGCACTATATGTTATAGACATGTACACGCACAGTAAAAACGGGTTCAATTAAGAAATGAATTTTATTTTTCTGCAGTTCATGGAAGTATGAACGCAGTGGGTCGCGTGCAAAGTAAATGAACCCCGAAGGGGTTCATGTAAACTTTGCTAGCGACCCACTGTCGTTCATACTTTCATGAAAAGCAGAAAAATTAAGTTTATTTTTTATATTTACATTATTTGCCCCAGTGGGCGAAAAAATGCTTGTAGGGTAAATTTTTAAAGCTGAAAAACATTTACACGCTGTGTTTCTACAATGAGCGGAGCAGCGTTGACGTCATCAACGCCCGTAGAGAACAATGGTTTAGAATGACGTCACTTAACGTCACTGAAAATCATGTGATTCGATGCGTTCATGGAAGTATGAACGCAATTGTTTTCTATAGGTTTACATTAGACTTTACACTGGAAATGTAAATATTAAAGCAATGAATTTTATAATTTTCTGATACGCATGAGTTCATGCTTCCTAAATATCAGGAAAAAAACATTTCTTGAAATAAAAGAGGTTTGATTTCATCCAATAGAAAATTACTCGTCTCAAAATTAGTTAACGCTATCAGCAAACCACGCCCACTTTATTCAGCCAATGAGAAAATTTCACACCAACCAATCATTAAATGCACCAGCCGCTGTCCAGCTTACGAGCCAAAATAAGCCATTATACTCTGAGTGAAATTATACTTGATTTCAATTATATATTTATAACATGCGTACTTAAACTCAAATGATCACAGTGTTCAAAATTTCATCACGCCTTTTCTTTTATTAAAAGTGTCAAAGGTCGGCCTTTTTCCCCATACATTCTTTTGCACTCAATTGATTGCCAAAGACTAGAGACTTCATGCGGCTTTGATCGGACTGCGTGCATGCGCAGCTCCCCGGGCCCTTTGTTGGCGCTCGTTTCAATCGGTTAGGTTATTAGCACATATATACAAATGTAATTATCGCCCCACCCATCAGGGCTTGGAGAAATAGATTGGGCTGCATTGTGCTTCCACGATGAGCTGACACTGACCACACGGTAAACAGCTTAGAAGGATCAAGCATGTCCAGGCAAAGTGGTGTGAGTCAGACCGTCCAATGCATTAATAGCCTTTTGGTTTCACTTAGCGACAGGGCGTGAGGTGTCATTTCATCGCAACGTCGGCTAATAACTGGGAACAACGTCTCAAATGTTGGCGGGGACGTTAAACCTCAATTCAAACAAACAAAGAAAACAAATGTAATTAAGATCCCAAAACATCCCGCTATATTAAGTGAGGACAGATCATCATGTAACAAGTGTGTGAGTACCCCCTCTTAACCCAACTTTATATGGAGAAAACAGGGGTTTGCAGGGGATTATATTATTTTGCTTCTTTCTGCTTCAAACATAAGTTGTGGGTGCTCGTTAGAATCGCCTTGATGAGGCGTTTTAAACAAGCACCCACAACCTATCTTTGGAGTCTAAAAAAAAAGAAAAATGTGACATCTTCATCGGTAGCCATTTTCTAGCAATGAAAGAATGCTCTACGATATTGTTTTCTATCTGCTAAACTAGCGATTGTACTCGTAAGAGCCACATCGGACATATGCTTTGAGTTAATAAGATGATTATTTGTTTGATTTGAGGTTTAACGTCCCCGTCAACACTGTAAAGGTCATTTTCGAGACGTTGGTTCCAATTTTTGTGACATCTCAAGCCCTGCCGCACAATGAGCATGGACGGGCCGACTCGCACCGTTCTGCCTGGACAGGCTTAGATCTTCTTAGCAGTTTACCAATACTCGTGTGCGGGTCGGTTTCAGCTCTGCGTGGAAGCATCATGCAGCCGATATATTTCTTCAAGCCCCGATATGCGGGGGCCGAATAAGTTGATTAATCAGTAAGAACATTGACGCGTTTTCGCGGTACAGTAATACAGTATTAAAGGCCTAAAAATAGCCGTGTTTCCGCTCGGCCGACCGACCCTGATTTTTTTGCGGCCCTGCAAATTTTATGGGCACCTAGAAAAAAAAATCATAAAAGCAAAACTACATGTTATACTTAAAACCGTGTTCTGTTGCTTTGATGGTCTGTAGCTCATTATTTGAATGTTTCTAGTACGTAATATAGTTGGGATTGTTTTATCCTTTGATAAATTAAACAGTTCACACAATGTATATTTCTTTCCAACCTTCCGACTTAATTCTTTACAACATGTTAGCGGACACAGCTTTTCTTTTTTTTGCCTAATGAATCTTTTCAAATTCCAGCATTCAGTAGTCGTTTTGTTTTTGTTTGTTTGTTGTTGTTTTTTACCTAAAATGTGTTACAAAGAATGAAAATCGAAATTTAGATACAAACTATGTCCAAATATAACTGAAATTAGAACTTGCAAGGAACACTCCAAATTTATCGTTCAGTTTCGTCCCATTTTTTTCAATCATATACAACAATGGGATCTAATCATCTATAGTGTCCATGTCTCGTTTTGTTTGTGGTAAGTTTTACAAAAAGGAATGTTCTTTCCGCCAGTGTCATTTGTTATCTGAGAGCGTTGTATAAAATTGATATACATGTAATTAAATGTGACATAGTAAAATTTGAACGTAATAACCTTCTAAACAGTAATAAAATCATACTGTCCTAGAAAAGTCGAACCGCATTACGAAAACACGTTCATTAACCCTTTTGTACCAAATGGAATCTTCCTCCTTATATATAGTCCATTTTAAAATTTAGGGGTATCATGTTGTGTTTTCTTCAAAATTGGAAAATGGCTGTTAGCAAACAGTGGAGGCCCTGATCAGACGCCACGTTCTGCGGCGTCTGATCTGGGCTTGCACTGTTTGTCAAGTACCCCTTTAGGTTAAACGATTCCGGTTAAACGTTTTAAAAACAAAAAAGTAATTTTCCATAAAACATAGATTGTCGGTACTTAGTATATGTGGTTCGAACGAGATCACAGTCTGTAAGAACCGCCTCGTGTCCACAATCTTCTTCAGAGCAGAAAAATAAAAAAATGCATACCTATTCAAGCCCCAATTTTACTATATAAAAGTGGACTTTAAAGAGGTCAAACTTATATCAGTGGTGTTTTCGTGATGCAGACAATAAGGGGCCACCGCTTGTGTATAGATATATAGCCACCGGCCCCTTCGCAGCAGGGAATGCAATCTACATAGGGCACCGAAGAAAACATATCTCTCGGTGCTCTATGAAGTACACATGCCTAGCGGCAGTATCAATCGAGCAAGAGCACAGCATTATATAGCCACCGGCCCCTTCGCAGCAGGGAAGGCAATCTACATAGGGCACCGAAGAAAACATATCTCTCGGTGCTCTATGAAGTACACATGCCTAGCGGCAGTATCAATCGAGCCAGAGCACAGCATTATATAGCCACCGGCCCCTTCGCAGCAGGGAATGCAATCTACATAGGGCACCGAAGAAAACATATCTCTCGGTGCTCTATGAAGTACACATGCCTAGCGGCAGTATCAATCGAGCCAGAGCACAGCATTATATAGCCACCGGCCCCTTCGCAGCAGGGAATGCAATCTACATAGGGCACCGAAGAAAACATATCTCTCGGTGCTCTATGAAGTACACATGCCTAGCGGCAGTATCAATCGAGCCAGAGCACAGCATTATATAGCCACCGGCCCCTTCGCAGCAGGGAAGGCAATCTACATAGGGCACCGAAGAAAACATATCTCTCGGTGCTCTATGAAGTACACATGCCTAGCGGCAGTATCAATCGAGCAAGAGCACAGCATTATATAGCCACCGGCCCCTTCGCAGCAGGGAATGCAATCTACATAGGGCACCGAAGAAAACATATCTCTCGGTGCTCTATGAAGTACACATGCCTAGCGGCAGTATCAATCGAGCAAGAGCACAGCATTATATAGCCACCGGCCCCTTCGCAGCAGGGAAGGCAATCTACATAGGGCACCGAAGAAAACATATCTCTCGGTGCTCTATGAAGTACACATGCCTAGCGGCAGTATCAATCGAGCCAGAGCACAGCGGTCCATCCAATTACCCCAAACCAGGACATTTGCCACCCAGGACATTTGCCCCCCAATGATTTAATCTAAAAATGGACATTTGCCCCCCAGTTGAAAATGTGACCTGGACATTTGCCCCCCAGAGCTTATTTTTGGTATGGACATCTGCCCCCCAGTGCTTATTTTACAGGTGGACATTTGCCCCCCACTGCTTATATCAGAAAGGGACATTTGCCCCCCCCCCCCCCCCCCCCAGATAGACCAGGGCTAACACAAAGGAGGAAAAAATGTATATATTGGTTTATTACCACCAGAAATACAAAATGTTAAGCAATAAATTACTCCATAATAACAATCTGCTGTAAACGGCAACCCTACCTTTACAAGCAGTATAGATCCAGATCAAAACAAAATGTTAGGCAACAAATTACTCCATCTATATAAATATTAATCCCATAATGACCCGCTGTTAAGGACAACCCCTACCTTAGAAAGCAGTATAGATGCAAATAAGATGCCATCTGATGAGGATCTATACTGTTTGTCATGCAGTTTGTTAAGTTAACAAAAACATACCAAGAATGTGATGGTTAATAGTCTACAATTGGAGATGCTTAATTTATTCAGCAGGATAAGGGTTAAGCAAGTCAGATACAGAACCATATATTGAGTTTGTGCCTCACTTAGGGTCCAATGTCAGATGCCTATTTCTGCAATGGAAACTCAAGTGGTTTTTACACGGGACACACTGATGGTTAATTCTTGAAGTAATTGAAATGATCTTGAATGGGCTGTAAAACCATAACCAAAACGTTACCATGTATATTATGTAGCTATATACAAGTCTGTATAATGAATATCCTTGCAAATTAATGGTAATGCAAGACTTAGAGATAATACAAAAATATGGAATGGGAGATGTATCAAGCAGCGGGTTGGGGGGCAAATGTCCCTTTCTGAAATAAGCAGTAAGGGGCAAATGTCCACCTGTAAAATAAGCACTGGGGGGCAGATGTCCATACCAAAAATAAGCGGTGGGGGGCAAATGTCCGGGTCGCATTTTCAACTGGGGGGCAAATGTCCATTTTTAGATTAAGTCATTGGGGGGCAAACGTCCTGGGGGGGCTAACGTCCGGAGACCCCCCAAACCACATCAAACCACACCAAACCACCCCAAAACACACCAAACCACCCCAAACCACACCCCAAACCACCCCAAACCACTTTAATTATATATATATATATAATACATGGATTGCACTTCCATGGTTAATTTGCATTAGGGTTAAGACATTTAAAAGCTCATTTGCAATATACATGTTCCCCTGAAAAAAATGATGGTAAAATTTCCGTAATGAAATACTAAAAAAAAGGTATCACCAAAAAAATATTATTGTTCAAACCAAAAATTCTGATTTTTCACATTTCTGTTCCAAAAAGCTAGATTAGAACCGTCTCGGCCAGTAGAAATAAAATATAGTGTATATCCCCGAAAACCAAATTTAATTTTACTAAAATGGGAACGGGAAACGCTGTTAATACTTCAACATCGGATGGCATGAATTCTACCAAATATAAGCAGTCATTAAGAGCATTATAACAATTAGGGATTATCGCATCACGTTAACACGCCTATTAAATTTTGAACCCCTTGTCTAAAACGGTGTTTACATGGGGTATACATTATTTTTCTTATTTCTGCTGAAAACACTGGTTAGAGCCACATCGAAAAAAAAAAAACACAAAACAACTAATATCCTCTGCAAACCCCAATTTCACCATACAAAAGTGGAAAAGGGAAATGCTGTTAATGCTTCAACATAAGAAGCTTTGATTACGATCCCAGCAGCCCGTTAGTTTCTGCGGCTATATATAAGTATTATTATTCTCGGCAAGGGTTATGCAAATTTATACATATAGTCAGAATGTCACATCAATCGGTCAAAATTATATATAGGCGTTTACTCGCACACAGTATAAAAAACACACATATTAACCCAAGTTTTATTTTTAAACTGGCAGGGATATACATTAATTTTCTTATTTCTACTGAAAATATTGTGGATACTCGTAGGAATAGAGATTTTAGGCACATCGCCGAGTCATTTCTAACGAGTACCCATAAAATGTTTTGAGCAGAAATACAAAAAAATATTAGAATGTTTTGCCTGAAAAAATCTTTTTGGTAGAAATAAGAAAAAATAATATATACCCCTGTAAACCCTTATTTGACCAGTTAATTGTGGGAACAATAAACACTGTTAATAGTTTAACATAAGAAGCTAATTTCGACGCTAGCAACCCGTTAATATTCGCAGTTAAAAGTTGTGTTAATCTTTTTTATTTATTTTTTTAAGTGTCAGATCTTACATGAGAAAAATCCCAATAATCCGTAATTTAGGGTGTACGAGAGTCAAAATTATATACGCGTGTTTATCACGTCGCTCGAAAACACGCCTATGTAAATGTGACCCCTTCAAACCCCACGTTTAGCAAAACTTGGGTGTACAGGGTTTACATACTTTTTCTTATTTATGCTTAAAACATAGATTGTGATTACTCGTTAGAATCGCCTAGTAAAACATAACATCATGAAAACACGTCTATATAATTTTGACCCCCTTAAACCCCACTTTTATATAGTAAAACTGGGGTTTACAGGGGTAAACCTTATTTTTCTTATTTCTGTTCAAAAATATAGTT
This sequence comes from Lucinisca nassula, assembly GCA_963580285.1. NCBI lineage: Eukaryota > Metazoa > Mollusca > Bivalvia > Lucinida > Lucinidae > Lucinisca > Lucinisca nassula. Next base: position 182,980 of record CAUZLF010000269.1, on the reverse strand, counting down.
TGTGGGTACTCGTTAGAACCGCCTCAACCGTCTATTTTGAACAAAAATAAGAAATATATAAGATATTTTCTGATAAATCGGTGTTAAATCGGCCCCCGCCCATCGGGGCTTGAAGAAATAAATGGGCTGCATGATGCTTCCACGCAGAGCTGAAACCGACCAACACACGCCGATTAGAGAATCTAAGCCTGCCCAGGCAAAGTGGTGCGAGTCGTCCGTCCATGCTTATAAACACTATTGGTTTCATTGGGCGACAGGGCTTGATGTTATGTTATTGAACAGAACAGAACAATTCCTTTGGTCATACAATGGCATATGGACAATAGCACGTTAAACGTATAAAAATGATGCACAGTGATCAACAATGTTTTAGTGATATATCGTGTTAAATATTTGACATTCTGAATTTCGGACCAGCGTTCTTTTCTTATAGACAAGCGTTCGATACAAAAGGAAATACATGGTGCGTATGGGTGGGGGTCAATCGTAGCAGTCGTTAGTACATTCAATAATAATAATAATAATAAATATATGCTTATTAAACAAAATCTATGGTTCGAGTTCCTACAAGTTCCGTGGTTCAGCTATTCTCAGGGTCATCCGGAGTGGGGCCAACTAGTGCTTATTAGGTAACTACCACTAGCCCCAACCCGTACTTTAGCGCTAGTACCATATCTCCGTTAACCGGCCAGTGTCGTTTATCATGCAACGATGGGGCCCGGGCAAGACGGCGCCGATGCGCATGTCGTATGTTTACGGTACCTCTCTTGTACGAGCTGACTCAACAGGTATCCAAATCACATTATGCTCTTTTTTTCTTTTCTTTTTCGCTAAAATCGCGCTAATCCATCAGGCAAAGTACACATTTTGCTATCACAAAAACTGGACATATTGATTATAATAATAATAATAATAATAATAATTATAATAATAATAATTATAAAGTTTTAAAAGAAAAAAAAAAAAACGTCAAGAAAACAGGCGTATATAATTTGGGCACCCCTAAACCTCACCCCAGTCAATAAAACTGATACGCCTCGTGAAGCTTCGTTGGAAACTCCACACCAAGGCCATTCTGGCGAGTACCCAAAAACTGTTTTTTGTGCAGAATATTGGAATTTTTATCAGAACCGCAAAAAACTAATGGTGGTAAAATTTGCAATACATTTGACGTAATGAAATATTTTGAAAATGCTACGAACTAAAATGGAAGTAAAAAAAATAAATTCTGACATAAATAATGTTTCTGCTAAAACATTGATTATAGGATCACGTTAGAACCATCTACAAGGCGATTCAATCAAGTACCCGCAAGATAATTTTGTTAGAAATAAGAACTAATATATACCCCTGTAAACTCCAATTTCACCATATAAAAGTGAAAACGGTTAACGCTGTAAGTAGCTTTGATTACGATCCCAGCAACCCGTAAATATCTGCGGCTATCCTCTGTTACGTTTTTCTTCCTTTTTTTTTATTAAAGTCAAATATACGCAAGTATAGTCACAACAACCCGTAAAGATGAGTCAAAATTTATTGGCGTGTTTATCACGTCACGAAAGCAAGCAATTTCGACCTCCTCGAACCCCAATTTTATAAAGTAAAGTTGCTGTTTACCGGGGAATACATTAGTTTTCTTATTTATGCTTAAAACATAGATTGTAGGTGCAAATTAGAACCCCTCTTGAAACATGAATTGTTGGTACTCGTTGGAACTGCCTGTCGAGGCGAATACCCACAATCTATATTTGAGGAGAAATATGAAAAAAAAGTATCTGAAAAAAAAATGAAAAAAAAAAAAAAAAAAATCCACGGCACTTCTCCTCGTACACCTGTAAAGTCTTGTAGATCTCTGCAAGGCCACTGCTCCGGATACACCTGTACAGTCTAGTTGCTCACTGCCAGGCCACTGCCCCTGGTACATCTGTACAGTATTGTAGCTCACATAAGAAGCTTTGATTACGATCCCAGCAACCCGTAAATATCTGCGGCTATCCTCTGTTACGTTTTTCATATTTATTAAAGTCAAACATACACAAGTATAGTCACAACAACACGTAACGATTGGCGTGTTTATTACGTCACGAAAGCACCCCTATGTAATTTCGACCTCCTCGAACCCCAACTTTATTATATTAAGTAAAACTGGTGTTTACGGGGGTATACATTATTTTCCTTATTTATGCTTAAAGCATAGGTTGTAGGTGCAAATTAGAACCTCTCTTAAAAATGAATTGTTGGTACTCGTTGGAACTGCCTATCGAGGCGATTCTTACGAGTACCCATAATCTATATTTGAGCAGAAATATGAAAAACATATCTGAAAAAAATATGATAGAATTGGCAATGTATTTTAAAAGGATTTTTTTCCAAAATGCAAAATTTGAAAATACTACTACCTAAGAATGAAAATATTTTTTACATTTCTCAGTACGTTTGAACCGTCTTTAACAAAAAGAAACAAGAAGAATATATAGCCTGCAAACAATTTTACTAAATGTGGGAACGGTAAAGACTGTCAATACTTCAACATAAGAAGCATTGATTTCGACCCCAGCAACCCGTAAATATTCGCATGTAAACCTCTGTTACCATTTCCGTTTTTCCTAAGTCAGATGTTACGCCTATTAATACATGAGTATAACCACAAAACCCATAACAATTAGTGTTTAAGAGAGTCAAAATTATATAGGCGTGTTTATCAAACCATGTAAATTGTGACCCACTTTAATTTAGCAACGTGTGTTTACAGGTTCTTATTTATGCTTAAACATTGTGATTGTGAGTACTCTTCAGAACCGCCTAGTAAACATAGATTGTGGGTACTCGTTAGAAATGCACCACGAATGCAGTTCTGACGGGTACACACAATCACCTATGCTTTGTGGAGAATATTGGAATCTTTATCTAAAAAAACAACAACACATTTTTGGTGGTAAAATTTCCAGTTTTAATAGGCGAGTTTCCGTAAAAAAACTTTCATTTTTAGGCGGTTCAATCAAGTACTCGCAACATATTTACGAGCAGGAATAAGACATAAATATAATATCCCCATGTAAACCCTAATTTTACCGTATAAAAGTGGAAACGGGAACGCTGTTAATATTTAACATAAGAAGCTTTGAATACAACCCCAGCAACCCGTAAATATTTGCGGCTATTTGCGGCTATTAAGTGTTTTATACTTACCCACAATCTATATTTGAGGAGAAATATGAAAAAAAGTATCTGAAAAAAAAAAAAATGAAAAAAAAAAAAAAAATTCCACGGCACTTCTCCTCGTACACCTGTAAAGTCTTGTAGATCTCTGCAAGGCCACTGCTCCGGATACACCTGTACAGTCTAGTTGCTCACTGCCAGGCCACTATTATGTCCGTTCCATTTCTCCTATACTGTTGGAAGGAGTTTTATTAAACTTTGGTCAAATAGCCCCCTCAGTGAGCTGATGTGCAGAACCTATAAATAAACCAATTCGAGACAAGGTCAAGGTCACAGTTGAAGGTCACATGTTTGAATCTTCAAATTACTCTCGTCACATCTACGCCTGCCAGCGCTGTTCCTACTGTCGTCACATCTACGCCTGTCAGCACTGTTCCTGTTGTCGTCAAATCTAGGCCTGTCAGGACTGTTACTACTCTCGTCACATCTACGCATGTCAGCACTGTTCCTACTCTCGTCACATCTACGCCTGTCAGCACTGTTCCTGTTGTCGTCACATCTACGCCTGTAAGCGCTGCTCCTTCTCTCGTAACATCTACGTCCCTCAGCGCTGTCCCTACTGTCGTCAGTTCTATCAGCGGTGTTCTTATTATCGTCAAATCTACGCCTGTCAGCGGTGTTCATACTGTCGTCACATCTACGCCTGTCAGTCATGTTCCTACTCGTCATATCTACGCCTGTCAGCGGTGGTCCTACTATCGTCACATCCACGCCTGTCAGCGGTGTTCCTACTATCGTCACATCCACGCCTGTCAGCGGTGTTCATACTGTCGTCACATCTACGCCTGTCAGCATTGTTCCTGCTGTCGTCACATCTACGTATGTAAGCGCTGTTCCTACTCTCGTCACGTCTACGCCAGCCAGGGCTGTTCATACTCTCGTAACATCTGCGTGTCTCAGCTCTGATCCTACTGTCGTTAGATCTACGCCTGTCAGCACTGTTCCTACTCTCGGCACATCTACGCTTGTCATCACTGTTGCTACTCTCGGCACATCTACGCATGTCAGCACTGTTCCTATTATCGCCACATCTACGCCTGTAAGCGCTGCTCCTTCTCTCGTAACATCTACGTCCCTCAGCGCTGTCCCTACTGTCGTCAGTTCTACGCCTTTCAGCCATGTTCCTACTCTCGTCATATCTACCCTGTCAGCCTTGTTCCTACTCGTCATATCTACGCCTGTCAGCGGTGTTCTTATTATCGTCAAATCTACGCCTGTCAGCGGTGTTCATACTGTCGTCACATCTACGCCTGTCAGCCATGTTCCTACTCGTCATATCTACGCCTGTCAGCGGTGGTCCTACTATCGTCACATCCACGCCTGTCAGCGGTGTTCCTACTATCGTCACATCCACGCCTGTCAGCGGTGTTCATACTGTCGTCACATCTACGCCTGTCAGCATTGTTCCTGCTGTCGTCACATCTACGTATGTAAGCGCTGTTCCTACTCTCGTCACGTCTACGCCAGCCAGGGCTGTTCATACTCTCGTAACATCTGCGTGTCTCAGCTCTGATCCTACTGTCGTTAGATCTACGCCTGTCAGCACTGTTCATATTGTCGTCACATCTACGCCTGTCAGCACTGTTCCTTCTTTCGTCACATCAACGCTTGTCAGCGGTGTTCCTACTCTCGTCACGTTTACGTCAGTCAGCGATTTTCCTACTCGCGTCACATCTACGCCTGTCAGCGGTGTTCCTACTCTCGTCATGTCTACGTCTGTCAGCGCTGTCCCTACTCTCGTCACATCTACGCCTGTCAGCTGTGTTCCTGCTTTCGTCACATCTACTGCTGTCAGCGGTGTTCCCGTTATCTTCACATCTACGCCTGTCAGCGCTGTTCTTTCTTTCGTCACATCTACGCCTGTCAGCAGTGTTCCTACTCTCGTCACGTTTACGTCAGTCAGCGGTTTTCCTACTTGCGTCACATCTACGCCTGTCAGCGGTGTTCCTACTCTCGTCACATCTACGCCTGCCAGCGCTGTTCCTACTGTCGTCACATCTACGTCTGTCAGCACTGTTCCTACTGTCGTCAGTTCTACGCCTGTCAGGACTGTTCCTAATCTCGGCACATCTACGCTTGTCAGCATTGTTCCTACTCTCGTCACATCTACGCCTGTCAGCACTGTACCTATTGTCGCCACATCTACGCCTGTAAGCGCTGCTCCTTCTTTCGTAACATCTACGTCCCTCAGCGCTGTCCCTACTGTCGTCAGTTCTACGCCTGTCAGCGGTGTTCCTACTCGTCATATCTACGCCTGTCAGCACTGTTCCTACTCTCGTCATATCTACGCCTGTCAGCCATGTTCTTACTCGTCATATCTACGCCTGTCAGCGGTGTTCTTACTATCGTCACATCTACGCCTGTCAGCGGTGTTCATACTGTCGTCACATCTACGCCTGTCAGCATTGTTCCTGCTGTCGTCACACCTACGCCTGTAATCGCTGCTCCTTCTCTCGTAACATCTACGCCTCTCAGTGCTGTCCCTACTGTCGTCAGTTCTACGCCATAGCCATGTTCCTACTCTCGTCATATCTATGCCTGTCAGCCTTGGTTCCTACTTGTCATATCTACGTCTCTCAGCACTGTTCCTACTCTCGTCACATCTACGCCTGTCAGCACTGTTCCTGCTGTCGTCACATCTACGCCGGTAAGCGCTGCTCCTTCTCTCGTAACATCTTCGTCCCTCAGCGCTGTCCCTACTGTCGTCAGTTCTACGCCATAGCCATGTTCCTACTCTCGTCATATCAACGCCTGTCAGCCTTGTTCCTACTCGTCATATCTACGTCTCTCAGCGGTGTCCCTACTGTCGTCAGTTCTACGCCTGTCAGCGGTGTTCATACTGTCGTCACATCTACGCCTGTCAGCCATGTTCCTACTCGTCATATCTACGCCTGTCAGCGGTGTTTCTACTATCGTCACATCTGCGCCTGTCAGCGGTGTTCATACTGTCGTCACATCTACGCCTGTCAGCATTGTTCCTTCTGTCGTCACATCTACGTATGTTAGCGCTGTTTCTACTCTCGTCCCGTCTACGCCAGCCAGGGCTGTTCATACTCTCGTAACATCTACGTGTCTCAGCGCTGATCCTACTGTCGTTAGATCTACGCCTGTAAGCACTGTTCATATTGTCGTCACATCTACGCTTGTCAGCGCTGTTCCTTCTTTCGTCACATCAACGCCTGTCAGCGGTGTTCCTACTCTCGCCATGTTTACGTCAGTCAGCGGTTTTCAAACTCGCGTCACATCTACGCCTGTCAGCGGTGTTCCTACTCTCGTCATGTCTACGTCTGTCAGCGCTGTCCCTACTCTCGTCATATCTACGCCTGTCAGCTGTGTTCCTGCTTTCGTCATGTCTACGTCTGTCAGCGCTGTCCCTACTCTCGTCACATCTACGCCTGTCAGCGGTGTTCATACTGTCGTCACATCTACGCCTGTCAGCATTGTTCCTGCTGTCGTCACATCTACGTATGTAAGCGCTGTTCCTACTCTCGTCACGTCTACGCCAGCCAGGGCTGTTCATACTCTCGTAACATCTGCGTGTCTCAGCGCTGATCCTACTGTAGTTAGATCTACGCCTGTAAGCACTGTTCATATTGTCGTCACATCTACGCCTGTCAGCGCTGTTCCTTCTTTTGTCACATCAACGCCTGTCAGCGGTGTTCCTACTCTCGTCACGTTTACGTCAGTCAGCGATTTTCCTACTCGCGTCACATCTACGCCTGTCAGCGGTGTTCCTACTCTCGTCAGATCTACGTCTGTCAGCGCTGTCCCTACTCTCGTCACATCTACGCCTGTCAGCTGTGTTCCTGCTTTCGTCACATCTACTGCTGTCAGCGGTGTTCCCATTATCTTCCCATCTACGCCTATCAGCGCTGTTCCTTCTTTCGTCACATCTACGCCTGTCAGTGGTGTTCCTACTCTCGTCACGTTTACGTCAGTCAGCGGTTGTCCTACTCGCGTCACATCTACGCCTGTCAGCGGTTTTCCTACTCGCGTCACATCTACGCCTGTCAGCGATGTTCCTACTCTCGTCACATCTACGCCTGCCAGCGCTGTTCCTGTTGTCGTCACATCTACGCCTGTCAGGACTGTTCCTATCTCGGCACATCTACGCTTGTCAGCATTGTTCCTACTCTCGTCACATCTACGCATGTCAGCACTGTTCCTATTGTCTCCACATCTACGCCTGTAAGCGCTGCTCCTTCTTTCGTAACATCTACGTCCCTCAGCGCTGTCCCTACTGTCGTCAGTTCTACGCCTTTCAGCCATGTTCCTACTCTCGTCATATCTACGCCTGTCAGCCATGTTCCTACTCGTCATATCTACGCCTGTCAGCCTTGTCCTACTCGTCACATCTACGCCTGTCAGCGGTGTTCCTACTCTCGTCATGTCTACGTCTGTCAGCGCTGTCCCTACTCTCGTCACATCTACGCCTGTCAGCACTGTTCCTTATTTCGTCATATCAACGCCTGTCAGCGGTGTTCCTACTCTCGTCACGTTTACGTCAGTCAGCGGTTTTCCTACTCGCGTCACATCTACGCCTGTCAGCGGTGTTCCTACTCTCGCCATGTCTACGTCTGTCAGCGCTGTCCCTACTCTCGTCACATCTACGCCTGTCAGCTGTGTTCCTGCTTTCGTCACATCTACTGCTGTCAGCGGTGTTCCCGTAATCTTCACATCTACGCCTGTCAGCACTGTTCCTTCTTTCGTCACATCTACGACTGTCAGCAGTGTTCCTACTCTCGTCACGTTTACGTCAGTCAGCGGTTTTCCTACTCGCGTCACATCTACGCCTGTCAGCGGTGTTCCTACTCTCGTCACGTTTACGTCAGGCAGCGGTTTTCCTACTCGCGTCACATCTACGCCTGTCAGCGATGTTCCTACTCTCGTCACATCTACGCCTGCCAGCGCTGTTCCTGTTGTCGTCACATCTACGCCTGTCAGGACTGTTCCTACTCTCGGCACATCTACGCTTGTCAGCATTGTTCCTACTCTCGTCACATCTACGCCTGTCAGCACTGTTCCTATTTTCGTCACATCAACGCCTGTCAGCGGTGTTCCTACTCTCGTATAGGATACCAGGGTTATGCCTAGAGTACCATCCTGCACCTGTAGGATACCAGGGTTAGGCCTAGGGTACCGTGCTGCACCTGTAAGATACTTATTTCAGTCCTGGGATACCGTACTGCGCCTGTAGGATACCAAGCCAGGCCTGGGTAACCATGCTGCAGCTGTAGTATACCAGGGTTAGGCCTAGGGTACCGTGCTGCCATGCCCGAATCCCTCCACTGCTTAAAAGGCCTTGCATCTCAGAACCATACATATCCCCACTGCTATACCATATATGTCTCTGTTTCTTTTGATAAGACACATTTATTGACACCAACCAGGGCTCCATTGGGTCCATGCCCCACCCTCTTTACTTTATAAAACACCTGATATTTCAGATACAGTCCACATGGGTGCTCATTTCGGTATGGGGTTTGTTTGGGAGACTTTATAATAATTATTTATTGGTATATTAAAATCATATCATGTTATAATACATGTCTGCCATTGGGCAGTGTCCACCTGAGCTCTAGTTTATGAAATTTAGCTCTTTGGTTTGTTTGCTATGCCAAGTTAAGAGTTTCCATTGACTTATAATGGCGAAAATCGAAAAATGACATTAATGCCTTTCAAGATATTTTGCCACACTTTCATAGAAATGTTCCTTTAATAACGTTCCTTTTGGCCTGTTTGTTGCCACAGATGGAAAATTATCAATTGTCATCTGTTGTCAGGCAACAACACATTCAAGCGACATCAGAATCTAAAGCCACTAGGCTGATTGGATCCAAATTTTATCTGTCTTCCATGGTTAATTAAAATACATTGCTGCCAGTGGGCAGTGGCCCCCTGAGCTCTGGTGAGCATTGTGGCCCATGGGCCTCTTGTTTAGGTCACCAGAGCCGAAGGCTCCGGGGGAGCTTATAGGATAGGCAGTTGTCCGTCGTCGTATGTCGATGACGTATGTCTGACGTCAACTCTTTTAAACGACTTCTCCTCTGAAGTCACTGGGCCGATTGCACCCAAATTTCACCCGTAACATCCTTGAGCTGGGGGATTGAAAGTTTGTGTTTTTATGAGAATCGGCTCTTAGTTTGGTTGCTATTGCAACTTAGAGTTCCCATAGACATAGAAAAATGGGGAACATAGAAAAGTGGCATTTACTGCCAAGTCATTGCAGATATTTTTACAAAACTTTTATGGTAAATTTTGTTAGTAAACTTCTCTTAGTCATATGCTTTTATGCCAACCTGAGGGTTCCGGGATTGTGCTGGGGCCCTGCCCCACCCCTCCACTTCATAAAAGGTCATATATCTCAGAAACCACTCAGATTCCGACCCCTAAACCATACATATTCTTGTTCCTTGCGATAAGAGGCATTCGGTGACATCAATCTGGGACTCTGGGGATGCGACGGGGCCTTGCCCCACCCCCTCCAATCCATAAAAGGTCAAGTATCTCGAAAACCTTACAGATCCCAACCCCGAAACCCTATATATTATTGTTCTTTATTATAAGACGCGTTCAGTGACACCAATCTGGGCAACCGGGATGCGCCGGGGCCTTGCTTTACCCCCCGCACACCATAAAAGGCCGAATATCGGGCCTGTCTAAAACGCTGAAAAACATGCTGAATTCAGCGGGTTGCTGATCAGCAGATAGTGACTAAAACGCTGATCTGCTGAAATGCTGAATATTTATTAAATATGGTGATCTTGTGTATTTTTCACAGTTTATGTGTTTATGTATGTGTTTATTCATTTTTTTAATTATGTATTTATTTATTTGTTTATATTTTATGGCCCAACTGACAGTGTTGGTGCATTCATTATAAATTGCTGACATCACTAGACACCTATATAGAGCGTACTGCCAGTACATATCTACGTGGGTTATGGAAACGTTGTGTGTGTGTGGGTGTGTGTGTGTTGAGCTTTGCGCACCACCAACAGCTAAGATCATGCGGAGACAATACCTCAGTTTGAAGATTCCTCCGAAAGCCTGGAGAAGCCCGGAATCGACCCCACGACTCCTTGGTTTATGAGGCGAGTAGCTTAACCAATACAACACGGAGATTGCTAGAAGTTGCCAAACTCATGTAAGTACCAAATGTATTATGGATACTCGTTAGACCATGCTCCTCTGTTGATGTTATAACGCGTACCAGAACTTTTTTAGAACATAGAAAAAAATAATGTTAACCTCTAAAAACCCCAGGTTTTTTTACTAACATGGGTTTTTGAGGGTTATCATTTCATAGACTTTTTAACTTGATAATTGTCAGCTTAAGATTGTAAACGGAAAAAGACTGGACTATTTAATAATTTTGTATTCTTAGTTTTATTCTATTTATACTTAATCTACAAGGTAAGTAGGTAAGTAGAAATAAAAGAAATAGAGAAACTCTCATAACAACAAAATGCAGTAACATATTCATGCAATCATATTGTTTTCGTTTCTGATTACGATTAAGGAAGTATGCCTAGTCAAATTATATTGAATTTTTTTACAACCAGAAAAAATCAGATAAAAATCTGATATATTGCAAACTTCTAAGATTGTAGGTATTCGTTAGAGCAGCTTCGGCAAGGCAATTCTAACGTGTACCAGCCAAAATCTATGTTTAGAGCAGAAACAAGAAAAACAATGCATACAATGTTAACCCCAGTTTTACTGTATAAACATTAAGCCCCCGCCCATCGGGACTTGAAGAAATAGATGGGCTTCATGATGCTTCCACGCCCAGCCGAAACCGACCGCACACGAGTACTGGTAAACCGCTTAGAGGAGTTAAGCCTGTCTAGGCAATGCGGTGCGAGTCGGACCGTCCATGCTTATAAACCCTACTGGTAACATTGGACGACAGGTCTTGAGATGTCATTTCATCTCAATGTCGGGTAAAAGTCCCACATTTCATCTCGATGTCGAGTAATAGTCCCACAAAATTGGAAGCAACGTCTCCAAAACGTTTACAGTGTTTACAGGGACATTAAACCTCAAATCAAATAAAAAATTTAAAGCATAAAAGTGGTAATAATACTGGCGTACTTTTCGTTGTGCATGATTTATCCAATATCAACATAAATCAATCAGTAATTGAGTAATTGACAGCACGCTTTCATACCAATTCACACCTGACTGACTGGCGGGCCGTCTTTAAATCAGGTGTTTGATCAAATCAATGCGTGATAGTTTACATACTGAATTCCTTCTATTACCTGGATATTCAGACGTAATGCAAGCCAGTAAATATGATCACATTTTTTTTTCGTGTCAAAACAGACTGTCGGATTAAGGACGCGCTTTGTGCAAAATTCTACTAAGTGTGCGATTGCGAAAACACCGCAATCAACACCATTTGTCTGCTTTTGAGTCTCAATTAATAAGACTTCCAAATCAGGATCGGTGTGTTCCCCATACATTAAACCTAACTGAATTGACACGCTCGGTGTCATTATGAAGCGGGCCTGTCTGTCGAATCCAAGGCTGTCAAACATAAAAAATACTGTTTGTCTCATCCCTAAATGAGATTACCCAGTGATCTCTACCAGTGTGATGAATTTGCAAGCTAGACTTTTGTCATTTGGAACAGAATATATAACTGTTTGTTTTTGAACATGTCAACGTCTTTCATTCGGGAGATATTATGGGACCTTCTCTGGCAGCTGAAGGCTTGCACCCAATTTCGTAAAATCATTCTTCGATATAAAAAGATTGGGTACAACATGGATATTATACGACAGACTGCATGCATGGTAGTTAACCCAAACACGGTTGGCAACTTTGCTTCCCTCTTTAATTGCACGCCGGTGGGTCAGGCCTCAGATTCTATGACGGCTCCAACGTAAAGGCTTATTGAAAATTAGAGAGATAATGTTGGTTGGTGTCTGATGCTTTGTCTCTGGTCGGGCTCATCGGAGTCTAACTGTTGGTTTTCTTTTGCTCCAGCAATTCAGTGGTTTCTTGCTGTCGAGTCCTCACCGTTGTCTCACCTCTGTGGTTCTTTGATTTTTGTGTTCACGGAGATGTTGCACTGATGAGTTAGGAGGCCTTCATGCGGACTGAACAAATTATTTGTCTAAATCGCGACGGAAGTAAGGGCGAGGATTGTGGCCACGTAAAAGCGATTTAAGCCCCCCCCCCCCAGTGGGGGTCTTCCGCTGACCGTTCCAAGGCGGCTCTTCTGGGCGATTTATTTATGTTGTTGTTTGTTACTTACTGTGTGTATCACTTGTGTCTTTTGGTTTTGGATGGCCATATGGCCATTTTGTGGGAAAGTAACTGTCCTTATGGCCTTCCTTTGTTTAGGTTTCCATTATGGTCTGGTCGCTTAATGTTTGTATTTCTTTCCCTTTGGTGTCTTTTATGGGTGGAGTAAGTTAATTGTATCAATTCCTGATCTTTGTTTTACTTCTACTTTGATATCATCGGAAATTGCTTTCTTGCTTAACTGCTTCTATTATTTGTGAATTAAGCTTACCGCTGTTTATAATGGCTTTTTTATCAGTAGAAGTTAAAAACCTAAATACTTTATCCATAAGGGTTCTGATTTTGGCGGGTTTTTTATTTTTCGAAATGAGGTAGGAGGGGTCTTCAGTAGTATCATGGCGGGAATCATTAATATCCATCAGAATCTCTTCACCTATATGATCTTCAGTTACATTTGTCAAGTGTGGAAGTTCAAGTTTCATCCTTTTAGGTGTAGGCGAATCTGTGTTTTCACTTTCAAAGAGACGTTTGGGTTTCCACTGAGCGCCCTGCTATAATTCTGATCGATAACTAGGGTCTGAAAAAAAACATGGGGTGTTCATTATTTTTTGTTTTAACGAGCACCTACAACATACATGTGGAATATATATAAGAAAAGTATCATTTATTTTATTCAGACCATTCTGGGTATAGCATCCGTACTGACTGGTTGTGTGTTTTCAGGCTAATAGGATCTAATCTGGATTATTCAATATTGTCTTAATAAATTCAACTTCAATTCATTTTTTGTATTATTTTCTCAAATTTTACATTGTATGAAATATTGTCTTAATTATCATTCAAATGATTTAATGCTTTAAGTGTTTTTAATTTATTCATTAATAGGTGCTTTTGTTTTGTGTGAAAAACTTGTATAGATAATTTGCTACATCTCTATTGTCATAATTGTGAGTGTGTTAAGTGTGGAAAAGTGTTTTAGTATTCTCAAAGTGATTCTGAGGTTAAGAAGTTTGTGTAAGTTTTGATTGTGCATGTTGGATTTAAATTTCTATTAAAGAACCAAGGTAGGAGCCAACCAATACTACTTTTCACAGTTACTAGTTATCACTCAATTGTTTTAGGTTTGTTAGTTTATTCAGTATTTGAGTACATCAAAATGACTAAATACTGCAAAATACCATCACTCAAAGGAATCCCAGGTCTTATTGAGGATGTCCGGATGTCAACAAATGTACCACTGCCGGTGCAAACAGAGGAGGAAATCAGCTATCTGCTGGGCACTCTTCCTGTTGAACTTCTGGACACTCCCGAAAAAGATAAGGACCTGAAAACTCCTTCAACCAACAACACTCCTGAGGCAAAGAATGAATGGGCTAGTCCTCCTGGGCTTCTTCTGGCCACAGTTCTTGGTACCGAGTTGGCTTCTTCAACTGGGAACCAGCCAGATACGGCTCATGGCAGCCCTTCTGCCAACAGAGTAAAACTTGCAGCAAAACATAGTGGGTCAGTTAGTCTCTCTGGTCCCATTATAATGACAACACCCAACAAATTTGCACCACTCTCTGGGCTGCAGACACCTGTTGGGTCTGCGAAGAGGAAACAGACCTCCCCAGCTGACCACTTTTTCACCTCGAGTGACAATCCTGCACCAAAGAAGGCCAGACAAAGGATGACCTTTGGAGGTGACCAGGATTGCGAGGGTTCTGATATTACCCAGGGCGACGATGACAAGTTTATAGAGGTGAGTCGCAAAAAGAAGAAGCAGTCCACTGCAGCATTTGAAGAGGCAATGGACCACTCTCCCGCTCCTTCTTCACCTCTGTGTACTGGTCTAGCCACTGGGATTGTCTTTATCACATTCGCCCTGCAGTCAAACAGAGTCATCAACAGAGATTTGGCCAATAAAATAAGCCAGGCTTTCCATAAGTAAATAGGGGAGATATGTAAGACCACTCTTTCAAACAGGGGGATCACTTTTGGTGTAAGACATGCCTTACAAAACAAAGCTAGGAATTTTATTACTCAGAGCCATGGGCTTCCAACGTTAATTATCCCGTCAGACAAGGCAACAAACAAACAAACCAACAAACAAAATAAACAGCAACATAACCAAGCAAATTCACACTCGCCAAAGACAAGCAAAGGAGTGGTCGACACAAACTTCATGGATAGGGATGACTTCTGCCTCACATATAACTTTGAGGAAAACAATATCATTGATTTCAGGCCTCTAACAAATAAGTATGGACGAAAAACAGGGTGTGCAATATTAACATTTAGCACTGTGCGTGCGCCACTGATGCTGATTTCGTCAACACATAATACTGAAGTCCGACCCCTTCTCTATTCAATAATAAGGTGCAACGCATGCCAGCAATTTGGACATACCACAACCCGCTGCAGGAACAGTTTTACAGTGTGTATGTTTTGCAGTTATGGTCATCGGACAAATTTTTGTCCAAGCAGAAACTTGCCTGGCTACCATAAATGTGCAAACTGTAAACAAGGGCATGCTGCTAACAGTCCGACTTGCCCTGTCTTCATCAAATATAAGGACCAAATTAAAACAAAAAACCGACAACTTCAACAGGAATGGGACGAACGAAAACAACCAATGTCTGACTCTAAGCCACTACAAAATAGAAATGGAGGCAATGATCAGGAATCGATACAATCAACACAAGCACCTCCAGATGCACAACCGCAATGTATTGCTAGGGTTTCAACACCAGATACTATTGCCCGAACTGCTTGCACTGGGACACATGCTCCAACACTCACAGAAAACAGTGGTGGAAATCACACCACTGCAATAAAAATACCAACCAGCAAGCAGGGAGGCATTAAACCATTTATGGCTACAATGGATGTTGCACGCATTTTAAAGTATCTGCTTCAACCAAACTGCTAACCACAATGCAGGGCTTAACACAGGAAACCAGGGATAAGGCAATAAATGCACTCGTCTGTAATACAGCTCAATTTTTGGAAGAAAATGATCCTAAAAATAATGACTGTATATCAATTAATGATAATGCTCCCTGTGGGACTCTTCATAAGAATACTTCTGTGTCTGAACCTGATCATACTCCTAAATTATCCCAGTCCGCAGTTCCACAGCCCCCTCAATCGATTGTTCCAAATCAAAAAAGGAACAAGAAGCTGCCTGAACTACAACAAACGGCTGTGCAGCAATCAGAGACACCTGAGCAGTTGTATGACAGGTTAATTAAGGAAAACATAGCAAAACCAATTTCGTCCTCTCCTAAACCACGCAAAACCAAGCCAACACAGGCACGTAGATATAACGCAAACAGTAGTGGACTTAACCAGTCACGTCGAACAGGGAAAAGCCTGCAAAAGGAGCTTCTAGATCGCAGAACTCCTGATGTGGGTAAAGTCTACAGAGGTAAAATCGTTGTACCAACTAAACCAAGACTAAGTAAGAAATAGTTTTGACCTCTGAACAATTAGGTTGTGATAATGGGCTCAATAAATCGCAGAACAGAATTGAAAGTGGTGCAGTGGAATGCCCGCAGTCTCTGCGGACAAGCCATGCAACACAAAAAAGCAGAATTCTATGACTACTTATTAACATTTAATGATATTCCAGAGGTTGTCTGCATCCAGGAAACTTGGAATAACACTGAACATAATTGTCTAAAATTTATGGGGTACAAGCAACCAGTCTCCTATGTACGTACTGAGAAAAAGGGTGGTGGGGTTGCTACATTTGTGAGGGAAGGGCTAGACTCAGAAGAAATTCTATATAGGCAAAAGAATCCAAATCTTGAGGTTGCCATTGTACGAATATTTGGGATTAATAAAAGTACTGACATTATTAACATATATTCAAATGGAAAAAACATGATAAGTAAGGCAGATTATGATCATATTTTAACTCATGTAAGTAAAAATCATATCATTGTTGGTGACTTTAATATAAGGGACAGCCTCTGGGATAATCAATACCATGATGGTGAGGTTCCAGCAGGGTGTGAGCTTCTAAACTTTATAGAGGACCATGACCTGGTGGTGCTGAATAATGGGGAAGGAACACGTTACTCGATTGAATCGGGGCAAACAACTGCGATTGACCTCACCCTCGCCTCTCGTGATGTTTGTCGAGATTTCCAGTGGTATGTGCACCAAAACTGTCTGGGTAGTGACCATTTCCCCATTGTAACTACTTTAAATAAACAATACAAATGTATTCTACAGGATCAAATACCACGCTGGAAACTGACTAAAGCTGATTGGGCCCTTTTTCGCAATTTGACAAACAACATTGATATTCAGTTCGATCAACAAACAATTAATGAATCTAATGACCAATTCATAAATGAATTAATTGTCATTTGTGAGGAAACAATACCTAAAACCAAGCCAAATCCTGACAAAAAACAACGGCATCTTCCCTGGTGGAATGACGAATGTTCAACTGCAGTCCGTGAGAAGCGTAAAGCATATAAGAAATGGAAAAAATACAATTCTGATCAACTTAAGGACCTGTATATAATAGCCAGAGCCAAAAGTAACGATATCCTGGATAATGCAAAGAAGTGTAAATGGCAGGAAATTGTCTCGAAGCTAAATCACAAGGCAAACAGTAAATATATCTGGAATGTAATATCCAAATTCAATGGAAAACCATTTAGGCCAGTGGAAGTATTGAAACTAAATAATATTCGATACCATGAAAATGAAGATAAGGCAAATGCACTGGTTAACCATTACCAAAATGTTAGTGGCAATGAATTACTTGAACACAGTTTCAGACTAAGAAAACTTGAACTTGAACCTGGAATTATCTTGTCAGTGCAGGAAAACATCACGGTGGGTGAGGGTGAGGCATACAATGAGTTGTTTACCTTTAAGGAACTTATAACCGCGCTTAATAAGAAACAGAGCACTGCTCCTGGGGCTGACACAATTCACTATGATATGTTGAAAAATGCTTCTGAAAAAATGCAAATGGCAAATTTTACAATTAATTAACAAATCATGGACTGAGGGTAAACTACCAGACGAATGGAAACTGGGAACAATAGTACCACTTCTGAAACTAAATAAATCCCCTCATGAACCAGGATCTTATAGGCCAATTTCTTTAACATCAGTAACATGTAAGGTCATGGAAACTATGATCGCAAACAGACTTACAAGTCACCTTGAAAAGAACAAACTTTTGGCACCTACGCAATCTGGATTTAGGAAAAATAGGTCTACCCTTGATCAAATCATTCGATTACAGACTGCAATACTAAAAGCTAAAATGGAGAATAGAGACCTTCTCTGTATATTCCTGGATCTAGAAAAAGCTTTTGATCTTATGTGGACCAATGGAGTGCTAATGCAGTTAAACAAATTCAATATTAAAGGCAGATTATTAGGTTGGGTACAGGACTTCCTTAAAGATAGAAAAATACAGGTTAGGGTCGGATCTAACTTGTCCGAAGTTAAGGTACTTGACAACGGTTCTCCCCAGGGCAGTGTTCTTAGTCCAATTTTATTTAACATTCTTATCAACAGTCAATATGATGTGCTAAAAGATCTGTCGTGTGAGCTGTCTCAATATGCGGATGACTCGGCAGTCTGGAAATCAGGGCGCAGTAAGTCCCATTTGGTGCATCTCATGCAGCAGATCTTGAATAAAATTGAGGCATGGGCAGCGTCGTTGGGTATCAAAATCTCCTCCAATAAAACCGAAGTTGTATTGTTCAATCATCCAGGAACTCCAAATGAAAATATACCTAAATTGAAAATAGGAAACAAATCACTGGAATATAAAACTGAAGCTAAATTCTTAGGAATGACATTTGATAGCCAGTTGTACTGGCAGAAACATATAACAGACTTGGTAGCAAAATGTAAAAAAGATCTAAATCTCATGAGATATCTATCAGGAACTAAATATGGGGCAGATAAGATAACGCTAATGGCTATCTACAAGACACTTATCCGGAGTAAACTAGACTATGGTTGTCAAGCATATGCTTCTGCATCACCAACTCAGCTTCTTCGGATAGATAGAATTCAATCAGCTGCTCTCAGAATAATAACAGGGTCATATAAATCAACTGCAAATATTGATGTGCAAGCTGAATGCAACATTCAACCACTGGCGCTAAGGAGGGAGGAACTTATCCTGAAATACTGGGCTAGGTCCTCTGCCAATGGAAAAAATCTCCCCTTGAACAGTCTCTATGACTATGCTGTATATGAAACCTGTAGGGATCGATTAAAGGGTAAAATTCCATTTGTAATGCAAGTAAGGGATCTTCAGACGAAATATAAGCTAAGTGATATTTTGGTACAGGAACCTGTATATCAGGAAAAATTTGCCTTGCAGTCAATTACACCTAGGGAAACTCTTAAGGAATATGTAAACAAAAAAAAAAAAAAAAAAACAGACAGCAAGAAGGTCATTGAGAATAAAACCAAAACCTTAGTCAATCAAAAATACAAATCATGTCTTCAAATATTTACTGATGGCAGTAAGGACGATGGAAAGAATCAAGTAGGGTCTGCATTTACCATTCCCTCACACCAAATAACTAGAAAATTTAAACTGAATGCCAAGGTTACAATCTTTACTGCAGAATTAATTGCAATAATTGAAGCCCTGAAATGGGTTGAGCAGAACAAACCAGACCAGGTAGTAATCCTCACTGATTCCTTAAGTTCAATTCAGGCAATAAAGTCTGGGAACAGTCGCTCAAGACCTGATCTTTTAATCCAAATCAACAATTTAGTTGACACAATTTTAAGGAGCAACACAATACTGTATATTGACTGGTGTCCGTCGCATTGCAATATACAAGGTAATGACATTGCAGATGAAGCTGCAAAATTAGGAAGTTCCATAGGCAAAGAAATAAAGATTAGGCTGTGTAAAACTGAAGTTTATGGGCTTATAAAAAGAGAAGTTAAAACGCACTGGGCATCAACTTGGAAAAAACATGGTCATGGTTTTCGTTGGGAGATCAGTAGTGATCTCCCAACGAAACTCATACAGTATAGCGACAATTGGCAATTTGATAAGGTATACACTAGGTTAAGGTCAGGTAGGAATGGACTTAGGTTTAACAATCAGACACACAGTGGAATGGACCCTCAGTGCCCTCACTGTGAGGGAATTGAGGACACAACCCACTATCTTCTTGATTGTGAAAAATATAGACATGAAAGAGAAATCATGTTACAAACCATAAAAGATAATATATCTGATATAAATGTTATAGATCTAAAGGTACTTCTTAACCCCCAACCTGCCCATGCAACAATTATAAGGGAAGCAGTATTCAAATATGTCACCAATACAGGATACTTATCATACATATAAGTATACTAACCTAATTTAGGCATACTCAATGCATACATGTAACTAAGGATCAAGAAAATGTATATCAGCGGGAACAGTATACAGCACCGAAGAGGGCAATCATTTTGTACTGCAGGCCAATCCTTCGAGTGTTTGTGAGTGCAAGCAACAGTTTGTTAGATGGGTGAAGCTTGAATCCAGGAGCTATGGCAAGCTGAACCTATCAATACAGCTGTTTGATGCACTCATACCTCAAAGAGAGCAAGGTACACAGTGGCAGGGGTCTAACTTTTTTCTTAATTGGATACTGACTCCCCCTATTGGGCGGACTGGCCTCTCATACCTCTGCCACTGCATGATTTATGTCATTTCCTTACCTCTCAGACAGATGTAAATATTGTAAATATGTTTCACAGAATGTGTTTGTGAGTGAATGTGTGTGTGTTATTTTGTCATGCAGAAGTACATTTTTTTCAAAACCATCAAAAGACTTGTAAATAGTATTTTTTCATCTCAAATGTTGTGCATTATATCAAGTTTGTTTTTTTTTTTTTGTTTTTTTTTTTTTTGAAAACACACAACACCTGGAATACAGAACAGAACTGAATTAATCGCCTATTAAATCTCATCAAAAAAAAAAAAAAAAAAAAAAGCCATGTTAAACGAATTCTGTTTAACACGGCCATAAATCTTGATCCTTGACCTGCTGAATATATAAATATGTCACACCCACCACAGATCATCAACCATTCGGGTTTCTTGAGGCAAGTCAATGCAAGAAATTCTTAAACTGAATCACAAACAACGAGGATCCTGATCAGATGGCTTCTTGTCTGGATCTGCGTTGTTTGAAAGATCAGACATATCCGGGCCCAGCAGGACAAGGGTTAAATTATGTATAATAGTTTTATGTTTTGATGGTAATTTTCACAACTTCTCAACAAATAAACAGTTTTTACAGAACCAATTATCTCAATTGTTTTCAACTTTTGTTATCAATTATGTCTTTGACGAGAGCTTACTAATATTGCAAACATGTAACAATCAGATTGTGTACAAGCACCTGTCTCAAATTAACATTTAACAGCATTTAAGAATTGCTATGCAATATTGGTGTGAGTAATCAAATACTTCAATGGTCAAAGTCAAAATAATGCTTCTTTAGAAAGACAGCTAGATGGCTCTTTTGTTTACCTATATGTTTGTAAAATATTCAAAAACCTTTGAAGTCTGCCACTTTCTTACAATTGAATTCTAATTGCATCTTAACTTAAGACTGTATTCACAAAAATGCAATTTGACAACAACAATTAACATTGTAATTGAAACCATGTTTCAATGAAATGCACCTGTTCATGAATAATACCACTTTACTTTTTCATAACTACTATCCAATAATGAGCTTGCCAATTTAGTGATTAAAAAACAATTAAGCACTTTTATATGATAACTGGCAAACAGCCTTTGAAGTTCTGTTATTTTATACATCTAAACTATTATTGTTTACCAAACAGGCAAGAACTAAATGTTTTTATTTCTTTCTTTTTTTTTTTTTTTATTGGATGTATTCCACATTTTTTTTTTTCTCTCTCTCTTCCTTTCTTACTTATTTCATATATTTATGTATACCTCTGTATTATCTATATATCTATTTTATATATATTATATTGCAAACTTAGGGCCGCACATCTGACAACCCTGTATAACTTGGGTTTTTCGTCATTTCTAACCAGTCCATAGCCATACACACGGCCCTAAGAGAGAGCAACATGAACTAGTATGCTCTCGGGTGAGACAGAGAAATCTCAATTCGCAGCCGAAATTGGCAATGATTCCTCTGCAGTTTTATGCCCATTTTCGATCTGGCGTTCAAAATTCTAAATTACAGTGCTTCTACTTTACTCAGGGGAAGGCACTGGCAGTTCAGCATGACTCACATTTCACTGAATCTGCCGCATTTTGCAGCCAAGAAGCACTCAAACTTTACGTCCTGTTGTGGGGCAATGCTAACGCGCCTGACCGTAGCGGACGTAAAATGCTTAAACTTTACAATACAATACCATACAATACAATTTTATTCAGACGTAAGACAGGTTGTTGGTACTCGTCAGGACAACCTCATTGACACTGTTCTAACGAGCACCCACAACCTACGTGTGGAATATAAATAACAAAAGTATCATTTTATTTTTATTCCGACGTAAGGCATAGGTTGTGGGTACTCATCAGTAAGAAAAGTATCATACATTTTCTGTAGTAAAACGTTTTGTAAGTGAGAGTCTAGATAACAACATATTTATTTTATAAATATGGAATTTTTATATCCGATGTTTGTTTTAAAGTTTATTTCATTAATTCTTTAAAACAACAGTATTTTTAGTGTTAAAAAATATGAATGATATTTTTTTACCGCTACCATAATTGTGTATTCTTAAAAGAATGACCATTCATTTTCTCTTTACCTGCCTCAGTCAGTGGCTGGTTATTATCTTATCCTATTAAGGACCGCCTCTGATCTGCTACAGGGGCAATAAAACGATTATGAATACAGTGTGATTGCTACTGTTTGTTTATACACGGTAGAGCAGTTTTCGGTATATTAATTATGAAAGCGAGCGCAAGCCACAACCCGTATATTGGAGATAAAAATAAAATCATATGTACTTGTTAGCACAGCCTCGGCAAGGGGGTTCTGGCGAATACCAATATTACAAGTAACAAACTTATTATTTCAGCATTTATAATTATTATTATTAATTTATTTCATTTACCAGACCATACCCGTACCTGAACCAATCAGATAACTTAAGTAATTTATTCCTGCAAATTTCAGTGTAGATCCTGATCACACTCAGAAGCAATCTGATCTGGATCTGCACTATGTGCAAAGATAGGTGTTATCAGGAATGACATGTTATTGCTTAGACTGGTCCGTTTGTAGTAAACTGTTTTCCATTCATAAAATCATAGAGTGTGAAACGTGTGATAAATAAATAGGCCGTTACTAAGCATGTTCTGCACGAGCAAAAATAGTAGAAAATGAATGGAATATGTTTACTTCTGAGTGGTAAGTGTAATAATAAGATTATAGAGGTGTGTCTCTCTATATATATACAAACATGTAGACAGATATTCATTACGAAAAGCAAGCCATACCCCTGTCACCAAGGTTTTACTTTGTAAAATTGTTTATAGGCGTGTTTCCGTGATGTAAAGCGACTGCGTATAGAAAAGTATTAAGTGGCCCGGCCGATTGATAATTTCTATTTCTTTTTTACGTGTACTAAATAAACTTATTTATAAATCACATCTTTATAAATGTCTGTTTCTAATGCCAATGTGTGTGTGTGAATTTGGGTTTAACGTCGCTTTCAACAATTTTTCAGTCATATCACGACGGTGTCTGGTTGCGACAGGGAGCTCAATGCTCACGTTTATAGTGCTGCCTCACTGAAGTATCATGTCCCAGACACATTACATGATACCACACCCAGTCACATTATCCTGACACTGGATCGACCAGTCCTAGCTCTTCCCCGTAAACCTGAGTGCCAAGCGAGGAGCAGCTAGTACCATTTTTAACGACTTTGGTATGTCGCGGCCCGGGATCGAACCCCAGACCTCCCGTTCCCCGGAGCGGACACTCTACCAACTGAGCTATCGGGGCCGGTTTTCTAATGCCAAACAAGTACAACATAGATATCTTACAATAACATAATTAACTTACGTTGAATTAAGTTCTTTAATTCTGTGAGGCGCTTCTAACGAGTACCCACAACCATAATCTTAGAGGAGGATTCAGAAAAAGGTTTTTAACCTAGAAAGCCCCATTTTACTCTATAAAATGGGTGTAGGGGGGAGGGGTTAAATTACGCACAAGTTCACAAGATAGATAGATAGATAGATAGATAGATAGATAGATAGATAGATAGATAGATAGATAGATAGATAGATAGATAGATGGGTAGATAGATAGATAGATAGATAGATAGATAGATAGATAGATAGATAGATAGATAGATAGATAGATATTCGGCAAGTGTTGTGTCAAGGCAAATTTATCCACAACAAAATCAGTAATGGAGTACTGTTTTTCATTTCTATACGTTTAGAACAGGGACTCAAGGTTCTCGCCTTTTATAACAAATATTTCACCGTCCGGTACGTAAACCATGCAAACAAACAGCAGCAGCAGCAACTACAACAAATATAATTTCTTCTTTAAAATTGCTTCAAGATGTGTCACCAGTAATATGTCTAGGAAAACCTTTTCTTCAAAACCTTCAGCATCTCACTGTTTATATTCTGTTATATTTGCATACATGCAGCTCGATATGGCAACAATATTAATGTCTGTGGCGTAAAACAAATTAATAAAATTTATAAATATTATAAATAAACATAATATTAACATGCACGGCCGGTTTTCTGGCCCAAAACAATAAAATATACTAAAATTCAGCATTTCAGCAGATCAGCGTTTTAGTCACTATCTGCTGATCAGCAACCTGCTGAATTCAGCAGGTTTTTCAGCGTTTTAGACAGGCCCCCGAATATCTCTGAAACCTAACAGATTCATACCCCTTAACCATACATATTCTTGTTCCTTATGATGACAACATTCAGTGACACCAACCTGGGGACCCCTAAGTTTGGCCGGGGCCATGCCCCACCCCCTCCACTTCATATAAGGCCATATATCTCAGAAACCATTAAGACCCCATCCCTTAACCATATGTATTCTTGTTCCTTATTATTAGACACAGTCAGTGACACCAACCTGGGTCCCCAGGATGCGCCGCGCCTTGCCCCTCCCTCTTCATTTCATAAAAGGCCCAATATCTCGGAAACCTTACAGATCCCCACCCGTAAACCATATATAGTATTGTTCGTTATGATAAGACACATTCAGTGACACCAACCTCCCCCACCCCTGGGATTCGCCGGGGCCCTGCCCCACCCCCTCCACTTCATAAAAGGTCATATATCTCAGAAACCATTCAGATTCCCACCCCTAAACCATATATAGTATTGTTCCTTATTATACAACGCATTCGGTGACACCAACCTGGCGGTCCCTGGGATGTGCGGGGGCATTGTCCCACTCCCTATAGATCATGATAAGGCCCAATATCTCGGAAACCTTACAGATCCCCACTCCTAAACCGTTTATACTCTTGTTCCTTATTATAAGACACATTCAGTGACACCAACCTGTCGGGGTGTGACAGGGCCATGTCCCACCTCTCCACTTCACAAAAGGCCATATATCTGAGAAACTGTTCAGAGCCCCATCCCTAAACCATATATATATTCATGTTCCTTATGATTAGGGACGTCCAGTGACACCAACATGGGGTCCCCTGGGGTGCCCTAGTCCGTGCCCCACCCCTCCACTTCATAAAAGGCCCATTTTTTCGGAAACCTTACAGATCCACACCCCTAAACCAACAGGTTTTTTATTGAAATTTGGCCCTTTAGTTTGGTTGCTATGACAACTTAGAGTTTCCTTTGAGGTACGTATAATCGGGGAAAATTGGAAAATGGTACCAAGCCTTTGCAGACATTTTGACAAAACTTTCTTAGTAATATTCTTGTAGCTATCATCTATCTGTCATATGATTTTTGGCTTCCTGCTCAGCCCCCCCCCCCAAAAAAAAAAAAAAGAAAAAAAAAAAAAACACTTAAAAATCATCTCCTGAGAAACCATATGCTCTATGAGGCTGATAGATATTCACCATATTTGCCTTTACAGGTTTTGTGTTTTTAATGAAATTTGGTTCTTTAGTTTGGTTACTATGGCAAGTTAAGCGTTTCCATAGACCTATAATGTTGAAAAATGGCAAAATGACATTTACGCCTTTCAAGATATTTTGTAAAACTTTTATGGAAATATTCCTTAAACAGTGATCTATCTGCCATATAATTTTAGGCCTATTGGTTGCCACAGATTGTCAATTGTCAGTTGTCAATTGTTGTGTGTTGTCTTGCAACAGCACATTCAAGCCGAATCAGTCATCTGAAGCCACTAGGCTGATTGGGTCCAAATTTCGTCGGCTTCCATGGTTTATTAAAATACATGGGAGCCAGTGGGCTGTGTCCCCCCCCCCTCCCCCCCTCCTGAGCTCTGGTGAACATTGCGGCCCATGGGCCTCTTGTCTGTATTTGCCATTATCATGTGTCATAACATTGCTATACATTTATGCAGGGGAAGGGTCGTAACTAATGTTGGTAGAGCCTGTTGCCCAATCCCATTGATCGATTTAGTGATGCAATACAGTACGGTTATACTGTTTTCCGTCGTCCGCCCGTCCGTCCGTCGACCGCCGATAACTTTTCAAACTGACTACTCAGAAGCCCCTGGGACAAATTTCCTTAAACTGCACGTGGGTCCTTGTGCAAAAGGGGGATTTTTTTTTTACAAATAGTCGCGGTCTAATGACAGCTAGGGTTGACATGGCAACCATTATGAAAACACGCCTGTACAAATACATTGCCACCTTTATCGCCGAAAAAAATGAAAATTTTATGATGGTAAATTGTGATATTTTTCTTATTTCTGCTCAAAATATAGATTGTGGGTACTCGTTAGAATCGCCTCGATCCAAAATCTATATTTTAAAGCAGAACTATGAAAAATAAGGTATAACCCCTCCGGAAACTCCAGTTTTACAATATAAAAGTGGGGTTCAAGGGGGTCAAAATTATATAGGCGTGTTTTCGTGATTACTTACAGACTTATAAAGGGAAAACTTTTAAATATTGTCTTCTCCGAAACTATGAGGCCCAGACTTCTTATATTTAGTACATAGCAATGATGTTACGATTGCATGTTGTCTCAACATCAAATAAAATAATTACTATTTTTTTTTATTTCTTTTTTTTTTGATGTTACGTTTGCATGAAACTGAACATATCAACATTAAATGAAAGATGCTTTCATTTGATGTTACGTTTGATTGCAAGTGAACAATAAATGAACGATTCTTTCATTTGACGTTATGTTTCATTGCAAGTGAACAACAAATGAACGATTCTTTCATTTGACGTTATATTTGATTGCAAGTGAACAACTTTCATTTGGCGTTATGTTTGCAAGCCGCTCAACAGCCGCTCAACATCAAATGAAATATTCTGCCATTTGTTGTGGCCTAAATGAAAAATTATTTCCTTTGATGGCGTTATTTCATTTTACGTTTTAACATAGGTCCACTTTTTCAAACTGTCAATAGCCACTTCGTAAATGTTATACTCATTCAACTGCAAGTTGTTGACGGGCCTCCGTGGCCTAGGGGATAAGTGCGCTGACTCTTAATTGTTTGGTCTCTCACCGCTGCGGGTTCGAGCCTGGCTCGGGTCACATGTGAGATGTCAAGTTCTGCAACGGAAGGTCAGGTGGTCTTTCTCCGTGTACTCCGGTTTTCGCCAATCTCTGATCTACGATTGGTTCGATATGAGAGAAATGATCTTCAAAGGGCCGTAAAACCCAAACCAGAAAAGATTCAACGTGTGTCAATAATAAATCAACGCACTGACAATACTGGTGGGTTGATTGTATCTCATTACGATAACACACCCGTGCGACATAGTGCATTTTTTTCACATCTCCAAAATGGCTACTTTTCTCAGGAAAATCCGTGATATTATTCTTATAAATACTACAGACAAAGGTTGTGGGTGCTCGTTAGAACCGCCTCATTGAGGCGGTTCTAACGAGTACCTACAACCTATGTCTTGGAGCAAAAATAAGAAAAAAAATGTATACCCCCTTAAACCCAAGTTTTCTCTATATAAAGTGGGGTTTATGGGGGTGTTCATTTCACGGACTTGTCTACGTGATGCTGAGGTGATAAATTGGTCCAGAATGGAGAATTGGACTATTTTCTTTACCCTTAACGGCCCCCGCCAATTGGGGCTTGAATCAATAAATGGGATGCAAGATGCTTCCACGCAGAGCTGAAACCGACCCGCACACGAGTATTGGTAAACCCCTTAGATGATCTAAGCCTGCCCAGTTAAAGCGGTGCGAGACGGCCCGTCCATGCTTATAAACCCTATTGGTTTCATTGGGCGACAGGGCTTGATTTCATCTCAATGTCGGGTAAAAGTCACACAAACTTTGAAGCAACGTCTGCAGAATGACCTATACAGTGTTGACGGGGACGTTAAACCTCAAATCAAACAAAAACAAACTTAACCCTTAATGGGAATGGATGCATCTTCAGGGGAGGCAACGCCTGCAAAAGTAGTTTTCGCTCATGTCAATAGGAGTCAACTGTTAAAGGAAAGAATTTGCTCCTCAAGAGCGAATTCTTACTTTTAAGAGTAGAGCCCTTTTTTCAGTGGGACAAGGCTTACAGAAAAGCGAACAAGAAGTCCCGAAAGATTTCTCCCTTTGAAACATGGCGGCAAAATCTGCCAGGTGTTCCCATTCTTTTGAAATTCCATTTTTTTATGCAAAAAGTGTAGACCCTGATCAGACGTCTAACTCCTCTGTTTTCGGCCCCGCCCACCAGGGCTTGAAGAAATATATGGGCTGCATGATGCTTCGACGCAGAGCTGAAACCGACCCGCACACGAGTACTGGTAAACAGCTTAGAGGATCTAAGCCTGCCCAATTAAAGCGGTTCGAGACGGCCCGTCCATGCTTATAAACCCTATTGGTTTCATTGGGCGACAGGGCTTGAGATGTCATTTCACCTCAATGTCGGGTAAAAGTCCAACAAAATTGGAAGCAACGTCTCCAAAATGACATTGACAGTGTTGACGGGGACGTTAAAGCTCAATTCAAACAAAAGCTCCTCTGTTTGCATAAAATACAACGAAACAGCCGATCAGAACCATTTTACCTGGGCTAAATTCAGCGACGGTCGAACCACTAGTGCTATCAGTGCTTTGATTGCACTCTATCAGCTTTTACGTATATTCATGCCGTGGTATGTTTTTGGTGGTGGGTCGGGGATGGTGATGTGTGTGTGTGTGTGGGGGGGGGGGGGGGGGGGGAGGGGGTCGAAAAAATAGATTTTCAAGATGGCGGCAATCAAATTAAACTAGTTGGTTATATAGGTTGTCTCGATGCTTTGTATCAATTTTCAAGGCAGGTCAATCAATGGATCGGAAGGATTCGTCGAAAACGTGAAAAATTGTCGAAGAGATGAACGGACAGACTAGCTACGGAACTACTTTTTTTACCAATGTCCCAGCATATGAGACTAGTCCGCGTCCTTTATAACGTACTCTGACGTCACAGAGGCTATAACCTGGATTTTATACCTGGTCAGAAAAGTCACGTGGACAAAAGCAAGCGGGAACTTTCATGGGCTCAGAAAATTTAGGTCGATTGATTAACAGTCGACCCAATAAGAATATACAGTAAAATTCATATATTAAGACCACCTTTTGAACAGTCCCAAAGGTGGTCCCTGACCAGAGGATACTGTGGGAAAAATTAAGGGAAGCCTTCAAAATAAGCTCTTTAAAGCAGAATTAATAATAATTTTAAGTGGTCTTGATAGCGGAATTTCACTGTATATATTTCAAGTTTAAAGGACAGGCAGAGCTACATTCTGATATCCCAAGTTGGCCGCTATAAAATTGTTCCTAAAAATTTACTTTTCATTTAGAATACACATATCCTTGTCACATAGTGCATTTTTTTCAGTTCCCCGAAACGATTTTGTTTTTTCATATGAAATCTTGTGATACTTTTCTTTGTTTTGTTCGATTTGAGGTTAAACGTCCCCGTCAACAATGTAAAGGTCATTTTTGAGACATCGCTTCCAATTTTGTGGGATTTTTACCCGACATTCAGATGAAATGACATCTCAGTCCCTGCCACCTGATGAAACCAATAGCGTTTATATGCATGGACGGGCCGACTCGCACCGCTTTGCCTGGACAGGCTTCGATCCTCTATCAGTACTCGTGAGCGGGTCGGTTTCAGCTCTACGTGGAAGCATCATGCAGCCCATCTATTTTTTCAAGCCTCTTTATACTCAAAACTTAGGTTGTGGGTAGTCGTTAGAACTGCCTATGTCTTGGAACAGCAATTAGAACAATATTGTTCCCCATGTAAAGCCAGGTTTCTCTGTATAAAGTGGGATTTCCAGGGTTGTTCATAGCACGGCTTAATTGAATTGAGTTTATTTTCTCATCAATTAATAGACAGATTGACATGGTTTGGGTAGCGATCATTCAGGTACAATAACATAAAGAATATCAGAAGTGTTTCAACCTAATGTTGGTGCCATTTCTACCGCATATTATATAAATATCACATTTCTGAGAGGGTGATAGTAAGGATGTTCACCTTGAGGAAATGATTATCGACCTCGGCTTCGCCTCGGTCGATAATCATTTTCGAAGAGTGAGCAATCTTACTATCACCCTCTCAGAAATGTGAAATTTATTTTATTATACAGAACTTATTATCACCCTGATGTATGAAATCATGAATATAACGCCATAGACCGGAGGGTGGTAATTTTTATTATTACCCAACCTACTAAATAAGAAGTTATTAAGCATTTTCGACTATCTAACACCTTTTCGCATGAAATCGGATTGAACCGGTTTTCAGAGAACTATCACACGGAGCACTGAACGATTGCCCGGTGCAGATAGTTTTAATTATTACCCAACCTACTATATAAGAAGTTATTAAGCATTTTCGACTATCTAACACCTTTTCGCATGAAATCGGATTGAACCGGTTTTCAGAGAACTATCACACGGAGCACTGAACTATTGCCCGGTGCAGATAGTTTTAACTATCTCATGGTCACGTGATCACCTAGCAACTTGACAAGTAGTAATTGCTTATTGTGATCAAAATAACTCTTTATACGAGTTGGGTAATAAAACAACTATTTCATACCTCCAAGGGCGACAGTCAAAACTATCAGCCCCTCGGTGCTCCACAGCACCTCGGGGCTGATAGTTCGGCCTCGGGCGATAGTTCATCAGGTGCTCCACAGCACCGAGGGGCTGATAGTTTTGACTGTCGCCCAAAAAGGTATGTAATAGTTGTATACTGTCGCCCAAAAAGGTATGAAATAGTTGTATACTATCCCATGCGATAATATACTATCACATGTGCAAAAAGATGCGCGGTCGGTTAAATTTTATGCGATAATATACTATCACATGCGCAAAAATGATGCGCGTACGGTTCAATATAAAATTGAACCGTACGCGCATCATTTTTGTGCATGTGATGGTATATTATCGCATGGGATTGTAAAAATTACAACCAAATTGAACCGTACGCGCATCATTTTTGCGCACGGGATAGTTTTTTATCGCATGGGATGGTAAAAATTACCACCCTCAGGGCTATGGGAGTTTTGTATGGTATGGGAAAGTCACGTGATGTATAATAATTGAAACTCTATTAGGTCTTATTTAGGTTTGTTTCTTCAGAGTTGGCCTCTAATGTATTTGTTACATTCTTTTCATGTGTCATTGCGTTTTTTAAGTGGCAATATCATTTATCCCTGTGCACACAAAACTGTACAAACTCTGCTGAAAATTAAAAAGAGAAACTATCAATCAGATGCCAAATTCTTCCCGCAATAGTACAATGTATCTTTACGCCCCCGCCCATAGGGGCTTGAAGAAATATATGGGCTGCATGATGCTTCCACGCAGAGCTGAATCCGGCCCGCACACTAGTACTGGTAAACCGCTTAGAGGATCTAAGCCTGTCCAGGAACCGCAGTGCGAGGCGGACCGTCCATGTTAATAAACCCTATTGGTTTCATTGGGCGACAGGGCTTGAGATGTCATTTCATCTCAGTGTCCGGTAAAAGTCCAACAAAAGCAACGTCTCCAAAATGACCTTTACAACGGGCCTCCGTGGCCTAGTGGATAAGAGCGCTGACTCTTAGTCATTAGGTCTCTCACCGCCGTAGGTTCGAGCCTCGCTCGGGCCACGTGTGAGACGCCAAGTTCTGCAACGGAAGATCAGGTGGTTTTTCTCCGGGTACTCCGGTTTTCGCCCACGGATTAACGATCGGCTCGATATGAGTGAAATAATCTTGAAAGGGCCGTAAAACCCAAACCAAAAAAAAAAAAAAAGACCTTTACAGTGTTGACGGGGACGTTAAACCTCAAATCAAACAAACAATGTATCTTTGCATCAAGTTAATTTGACAATCAAATGTCATTTATCAAAAACTTCTAAAAGCAATTAAATCAAACAAACAAACAAAGCACTGTATCTTGATTCATTGTGCGACATAGTGCATTTATTCACATCTCCAAAATGGCCTTTTTTCTGATGAAAATCCATTATTGTTTTCTTATTTATACTGCAAACATATGTTGTGGGTGCTCGTTAGAACCGCCTCAATGACGCGATTCCAACGAGTACCCACAACCTATGTTGTGGAGCAGAAATAAGAAAAATATTTATATCCCAGTAAACCCCAGTTTTCTCTTTATAAAGCGGGGTTTTGGGGGTCTTCATTTCACGGACTTGTTCATGTGATGGAATTATTTTCACATGCACTCACTCCAGTTTAATGACTGAATGATATTCTTTAGTTCGAGATGTTTTTTATGGCTGGTGTAGGGGTCTGCATACTATATACCGCAACCTCAGCATTCCTCCCATTTCTTAGGAAAGCTCAAATTACCATATCCAATGGCTTAGTGACATCTTAACAGTTACAACTTTTCACAGAATATTTACAAAATAAACACAACCTGTGTGTTAGCATAACTCTTGTCTCTAGGCCTTTCCTGAATAAATAAAGGGAGTGCCTTAATCAAAGCACTGAGAGTATTGGTGGGTCGACTGTCTCTGAGTGTAGGTTGGGAAAATAGGCCTGAGCTGAGACACGAACAGTTCTTTTAACCCTTAAATTCCAGTATTTTAAGCAAGCATAGTCCTGATCAGACAATTATGTGGCGTCTGATTAGGTATAGGCCTACACTGTTTGCCAAAGCCCAAGTGCACGAGCAGTCCAGACGTAGTAGAGTCCATCTATGGCTTCTGATCAGAACCTACACTGTTTGTCATAGTTGCAACTCTCTCTCTTCTCCTCGCTCGGCCCCACCACTACATCCCAGCTCCTGAATAACAGTGATCAGAAACAGAGCCTCAAATCAAATAAAAAATTTAAAGCATAAAAGTGGTAATAATACTGGCGTAATTTTCGTTGTGCATGATTTATCCAATATCAACATAAATCAATCAGTAATTGAGTAATTGACAGCACGCTTTCATACCAATTCACACCTGACTGACTGGCGGGCCGTCTTTAAATCAGGTGTTTGATCAAATCAATGCGTGATAGTTTACATACTGAATTCCTTCTATTACCTGGATATGTTTCAACAAAAAAGTTCATTCTACCCGTTGATGCAGACCCACACACACGCTGGGGAGGCGTGCAAATGCCCCCACCTCCCACACACACCCACATTTTTTGGAAAATTCTCAAACTCATGCAGTTTTTCACCCTCTGAAAAAATACCGGAAATTCACACCCCTACCCCACCCCACTTTTTATGCCCCGCCGCTCAATTAATGGCCGGGTATTATGTTATACTCTCCGAAGATTTGAGTATCCGTCCGTTCGTCCGTCCATCCATCCGTCCGTCCGTCCATCAGCGCCTCATAGTTTCGTGTCCGCTCCATAACTCTGATACCGTTTGAGATATTTTCACGAAACTTCACAAATATGTAGAGCACTATAAGACGACGTGCAGAACATATGAACCGTAATTATGATTTTCCTACTTTTGGGGTTATTGCCTTTTGAACTTTGAATATAGCTGCTGCTATCTGTTTCGTGTCTGCTCCATAACTCTGATTTTGTTCGAGATATTTTCACGAAACTTCACAGATATGTAGAGACGACGTGCAGAACATATGAAGAGTAACTCTGATTTTCCTACTTTGGGGGTTGTTGCGCTTTGAAATTTGGACATGGGCATTTCTCTCATAGTTTCGTGTCCGCTCCATAACTTCGATACCCTTTGAAATATTTCCATGAAACTTCACAGGTATATAGCGCACTTTGAGACGACGTGCAGAACATATGGACACTAACTATGATTTTCCTACTTTTGGAGTTATCGTCCCTTGAACATTGAACGTAGCCATGTCTGACATGTAGTCTGTATGAAGCACTATACATCTCCCGACTGATTCTGACCTAACTGGCATGGCTACATCACTAAGATGGGGAAAACGGCCATCAAGTTTGGATGACCTTGACCTTATTTTCAATGGCAAACGCCCCAAAAAACTGTCAATTTTGGGCCAAAGATGGCTTGTCTGCACCCAGTCTCACGAACACATCAATGAAATATGGTCTAACTTGGTACAAAATAGCATTGCAATTGACCAAAGATTTGACTAGATTTTGAAGACCTTGACTTTATTTTAAAGAGCACTGGCCCAAAAACACTGAAAATGAGAATTTTAATTCTGGTTTACTTCTTTCTTTGGAGCCATTGCTCTTTGAACATTGAAAATAGTCATCTCAGTCATGTATTTCTGTCAACTTAAAAGAGTAATGCATCCTTACTTTGAATTCCTTTTTCACTGTGATTTGGTAGTTGTTTGATGTAAGTGTGGGATGGCGGGGCATCATGCAGTGCTTGCAGCTTTTATCCAGAGTCTGCCTACAGCCTAAATCATGTTCAAAACTGTTGTTGTGTATATATAACAGTGCCGACCCTTATCAGAAGGAATGTACTGCCTATCCGATTAGGGTCTACGCTGTATGATATTTGAACAATATTTTTCCCAGAAAATAAGGTTCGATATGCCAATGCAAACTGTCGTCAGTGGAGATAATTTGCATGAATTGTCAAATCCTGTTTTCTAGAAGAAAAAAAAATCGAAAAGCATTGCCAGTTTGTATCTGCTCTATTTGGTGAAGACAGTCAGCAAACAAATGAAGTATTGGTTTATGCAGACCTAAGCCGATTGCAGAGCTCTGCTCTAAACTCGCTAAATGAAAGTTGTACGCAGAGCTATGTGGAGCTATGTCGATTGCAGAGCTCTCCATTGATATGGCAATTTCAAAGGTGGATGCAGACCTAAGGCGAATGCAGAGCTCTGCACTAAACTGGCCAATTGAAATTTGTATGCAGAGCTATTTCGATTTTAGAGCTCTGCGTTGAAATGACAAACTCATAGCCGATTGCAGGGCTAGGTTGTTTGCAGAGCTCTGCATTGAAACGTCTTATTCATAGTTGACTGCAGAGCTACGCTGATTGCAGACCTCTGCATTAGACTGGCGAATTCAAATTTGTACACAGAGCTATGTCGAACTCTGCATTAGACTTGCAAATTAAAAGTTGTATGCAGAGCTTTGTCGAGCTATGTCGAGCTCTGCATTAGACTGGCGAATTGAAAGTTGTATGCAGAGCTATGTCGAGCTATGGCGAGCGCAGAGCTATGCATTGATGTGGTGATTTCAAAGTTAATGAAGACCTTAGCCGATTGCAGAGCTTTGCACTAAACTGGTCAAATGAAATCTGTATGCAGAGCCACGTCAAGCTGTGTCGATTGCAGAGCTCTGCATTCATTTGGTGATTTCAAAGTTGGATGCCGACCTAAGGCGAATGTAGAGCTCTGCACTAAACTGGCGAATTGAAAATTGTATGCAGAGCTATGTCGATAGCTAAGCTCTGCGTTGAAATGACAAACTCGTAGTTGATTGCAGTGCAAGGTTGTTTGCAGATCTGCATTGAAATGTCTAATTCATAGTTGACTGAAGAGCTACGCTGATTGCAGAGTTCTGCATTAGACTTGCGAATTCAACTTTGAACGCAGAACTATGTTGAGTTCTGCATTAGACCGGCAAATTGAAAGTTGTATGCAGAGCTATGTCGAGCGCAGAGCTGTGCATTGATTTGTTGATTTCAATGTTAATGCAGACCTAAGCCGATTGCAAAGCTCTGCACTAAACTGGCGAATTGAAAGTTGTATGCAGAGCTATGTCAAACTATGTCGATTGCAGAACTCTGCATTGATATGGTGTTTTCAAAGTTGGAGTCCTAAGGCAATTGCAGAGCTCTGCACTAAACTTACGAATTGAATATTGTATGCATAGCCATGTCAATAGCAGAGCTCTGCGTTGAAATGACGTACTCATAGTTGATTGCAGTGCTAGGTTGTTTGCATAGCTCTGCATTGAAATGTCTTATTCATATTTGACTGCAGAGCTACGCTGATTTCAGAGCTCTGCATTAGACTGGCGAATTCAAATTTGTACGCAGAGCTATGTCGAGCTATGTCGAGTTCTTCATTAGAGTGGCGAAATGAAAGTTGTATGCAGAGCTATGCCGAGCTATGTCGATTGCAGTGATGGTGATCTCAAAGTTGGATGCAGAACGTAGGCGATTGCAGAGCTCTGCATTAAACTGTCGAATTGAAAGTTGTATGCAGAGCTATGTCGATTGAAAAACTCTGCGTTGAAAGGTCTTATTCATAATTGACTGTAGATCTACGCTGATTGCAGAGCTCTGCATTAGACTGACGAATTCAAATTTGTACGCAGAGCTATGCCGAGCTATGTCGAGCTCTGCAATAGACTGGCGAATTGAAAGTTGTATGCAGAGCTATGCCGAGCTATGTCGAGCGCCGAGCTGTACATTGATGTGGTGATTTCAAAGTGTTGACTGCAGAGCACTGGATTGATATGGTGATTTCAAAATGTGATGCAGACCTAAGGCGATTGCAGAGATCTGCACTAAACTGGTGAATTGAAAGTTTTATGCAGAGCTATGTCGATTGCAGAGCTCTGCGTTGAAATGACAAACTCATAATTGATTGCAATGCTAGATTGTTTGATGAGCTCTGCATTGAAATGTCTTATACATAGCTGATTGCAGAGCTCTGCATTAGACTGGCGAATTCAATGAAGTAAAACTGGGGTTTACAGCGGTATATGTGTTTCTCTTATTTCTGCTAAAACAGATAGTGGGACTCGTTAACACCGTCTCGTCGAGACGGTTTAAACGAGTACCCACTTTTTTTTTGGCGGTAGATTTTTATTACTACGTTACTACGTTTGAATAGGCGTGTTTCCGTAATGCACCGAAAGCTATGCCCTGCCTATATGGACTTGGACTGTTGTCATAAATGGTTTTTGCTGTTGTTGTTGTATACATTTTTTATTTCTGCTAAAAAACATAGATTGTGGGTACTCGTTAGAACCGCCCCATTGAGGCGGTTCTAACGAGTATCCACAATCTATGTTTTAAGCAGAAAAAAGAAAAATATCGAAATTTTTCATCTTAAAAAAAATTCCTTTTTCGTTTGTAAAATTTACAATGTATTAGACTATTAGTATAGGCGTGCTTTTTTGTAATGCCCATTCACTGTAAACCGGCCCCGATAGCTCAGTTGATAGAGTGTCCGCTCCGGGGAACGGGAGGTGACGGGTTCGATCCTATTAGTACAGGCGTGTTTTCGTAATGCCAATTCACTGTAATTAAAACGTCATAAGCCCAGAGATCAAAATGCATTACGATAACACATCCCTGCGAAATAGTGCATGTTTTCCTCATCTCCAAAGGGGCTACTTTTCTAATGAAAATACGTGATTTTTTCTTATTTATAGTATAAACATATTTTATTGCGTATTTCAAGCAAAGGGGTTGGGCCACAAGTTCTACCAACATTAGTTACGGCCCTCCCCCTACAGATGTTTACAACAATATGCATACATGTGGTAATGGCAAACGATTGAGCATTTAAGTACATGAAAAACAAAACAAAACAAAACAAAACAAAAAAAAAAAAAAACATGATGGCAAAATAATGTAAATTAGCTAAATAAGAAGGTATATAAAATAAAAGTATGAAGTGATGTCAGGCTGGCTGTGTGCGAGCAAGGCTTAATTACTAATGAATCTCTTTGTACCTTTAATAAATGCCTGTACAGCAGTAAAGAGAGTGATATTATCTTCTAATGATAAATTATCGTCACCCACCAAAAGAACATGAAGATTTAATGGATGGAGATGTCTAGTAGATCGGAAGAGTGTAACTCTTTCATTAGTATATTTTGAACATATGAAAAGGTAGTGTTCAGCATCCTCAATGTCATTGGAGCAACTACAACAAGGATTGGGCAACAGGTGATTTGCGTAAAGATCAGAATTTAAGTTGCTGCAAAAGTTTCTAATTCTTGCATGTAAAACTGAAAGATAACAATTGCCTACATTATAGTAAGATGGAACTTTTGGAGCGTTTTGCTGTTTTTTCAACTGGTATTTGAAACTTGCAAGAGACGAAGAGTTACGTAGATCGATACTTTGAGAATTCCACGATGCTATGGAAGACGGAATACATGATTTTCGTGAGATCTCAGTTCTACAGAAAGGGACTGTTATATCGTTTTGGTTTCTTAAAGCATAGGTATTAAGTTCTCTAACTGACGGTGGAATTAAATCTGATATATAAGTAGGAACTAGGCCATTTACAGACTTGTACGTAAAGATAAGTTTTTGCTGCCTGCACCTTTCTGCCAATGTCACCCAGCCACATTCCCTATAGAGGTTTACAAGAGAAACAGATCTGGTCAAGCCAGTTACAATACGCGCGGCCTCATTTTGTATTTTTTGCAGAGAATTACAATCTTGAGCTGAACAACCATCCCATACAACACATGAGTATTCCATTACCGGCAATAAATAAGATAGATAAATTTGGTTCAATGCAAGACGGGTGAAAGAAAACTTGAGTTTTCTCATTATGCCGATAATTTTCGATGCGCTGCTGATAATATTATCAATGTGATTATGCCATTGGCCATTGTTACTGAAAGTTAAACCGAGGTGTTTGTGTTCCGATACAAATTTTATGGCAGTCCCATTAAGAAAAAGTTCAGGAGGAGATCCAATTTGTCTTAAAGTGAAAAGAATAGCTTCAGTTTTAAGAGCGTTAAAATTGATAAGCCACTGTGAAGCCCAGCTTGCTAGAATCCGCAAATCGTGATTAATAATGCCTTCTATGTCATTAATAGAAGATGCAGAATAGTACAAAGAACTATCATCCGCAAATAATCTAGTCAGACTTAATAGGGAGTCAGATATGTCGTTCACATAAACTAAAAAGAGTAATGGACCAAGAACAGATCCTTGCGGTACTCCGGCATTTATCCTCCTTAAGCTTGATGAACAGTTTTTTATAGTTATTTTTTGTTTTCTATTATTCAAATAATCACTAATCCATTCCAGTAAATCTCCTTCTATGCCTAACTGTTTTAATTTAAATATAAGCCCTTTATGCCAAACTCTGTCAAATGCCTTGGATACATCTAAGAAAACCATGCATGAATACTGATTATTGTCAAAAGTTTGACAGACATGTTGATATATATCTATGAGTTGAAACGTTGTGGAGTGATTAGGTAAAAAACCAGACTGATATTTATAAAGTAAATCATTCTCGTGTAAGAAATTGTAAATATGTTTAAAAGCTATTCTTTCTTGAAGTTTTCCTATATTGCTTAAAAGAGATACAGGCCTAAAGTTAGAAGGAACAGTTATCTCCTTTTTTGGGTAACGGTATAACATTGGAGTATTTATAAATCTAAGCAAATTTGCCTTCTCTGAAAGATCTATTGAAAAGAATATTTAAGGGTATAGATATTTCAGCTGCTACCGCTTTAAGCATTGTATTGCTTATACCGTCTGGTCCCGTTGCCTTATTTGGATTCAGAATTCCGATAAGAGGTGTAATTTCTTCAGGAGTGAATAATATAGTAGACAATCTATTTTGGCATTTATATTCAAGGGGTGGCAAAGCCGTATTTTCATCATTAATAGTAGATATAGAGGTAAAATACTTGTTCAAAAGCTCTGCTTTTTCTTCAGATGAAACGCAAAAGTCATTTTGGCCAGTAACAGAGAAAGAATTTAGAGGCGGAATTGTAGAAGAACTAGAATTACGTCACTACAGCTGGTGTCTGGGAATGTGTGGCGGCTGT
Source organism: Lucinisca nassula (assembly GCA_963580285.1). NCBI lineage: Eukaryota > Metazoa > Mollusca > Bivalvia > Lucinida > Lucinidae > Lucinisca > Lucinisca nassula. Next base: position 143,218 of record CAUZLF010000269.1, on the reverse strand, counting down.
AAAAGGTCTCCCTGCCCTACATCATAGTGTAGTTTATTTTTTCTCGTCCTTTGGGATCATTGATTCCATAGTGTAATTTTGACATTATTTGGGGGTCACTGATGAGGCCTAATTGGCCGAAACTAGCTAGTCTGGCCCAGGAAACATGTACACTTCATATGTCCAAGTTCTGTGGTGTATTCCTTGCTTCCGAAGGATAACCCTTTTAGAGAACATATTTAACGTCACTACAGCTGGTGTCTGGGAATGTGTGGCGGCCGTAAAAGGTCTCCCTGCCCTACATTATAGTGTAGTTTATATTTTCTCGTCCTTTGGGATCATTGATTCCATTGTGGAATTTTAAAAATATCTGAGGGTCACTGATGAGGCCTAATTGGCCGAAACTAGCTAGTCTGGCCCAGAAAACATGTACACCTTATATTTTCAAGTTCTGTGGTGTATTCCTTGCTTCCAAAGAATAACCCTTTTATAGAACATATTTGACGTAACCACAATCCTCGCCCTTAGTTCTATGGAAAAAATTTCCTTCAGTTCTAACTCAGCGCACGGCCCCCGTAACTGTATCTGTCATCACGTGGACAAGTCTGTGAATTGAACACCCCCTTTAACACCACTTTATATAGAATAAACTTTGGGTTTACGGGGGTATTCATTATTTTTCTTATTTCTGCTCCAGTATATAGGTTGTGGGTACTCGTTAGAACCGCCTCAATGAGGCGATTCTAACGAGCACCCACAACCTATTTGCTGTATAAATAAGAACAAAATCCCAGATTTTCATCACAAAAGTAGCCCTTCTGGAGATGTAAACAATGCCCTATGTCGCACGGGTGTGTTATCGTAATGGTTCTGTCGAAATAATTAGTTCAGTTCTAACTCAGCGCCACAACTCCGAGGACATAATGATAACTAATCCGCGCAACCAAGTTTATTCATTCCTATCGCCAAAACGGTTAATGTTCTGGCGAAAATTTGTAATAAAAAAAAACCACCCCCCCCCCCCCCACAAAAAAAAACAAAAAAACAACAACAACAACGACAAAAACAAACTAGAAATGTGTCAATACAACACAAATGCCCCACCCCGGACCTACCTCACTCCCCCACCACCTTAAGGTCATGCGGCAGGAGCGGGGTTATGGCTGAATGAAACTTTTGACCTGTATCTATCATCATTCCAAATATGTAGCAAATCCATCACATGGTTCAGGAAATATGAGCTCTCAAAAATATAATATAAAAATGTTCTATGTCTGTGACTTTGACCTTCAGTTAAGGGGTGGGGGTATGGCTCAATGAAACTTTGGACCTGCAACTATTGTCATACTAAAAATATGAAGCAAATCCATTATACAGTTCGGAAAATATAAGCTTTTAACATACTTAATTTTGAAAATGTCTATGTCTGCGACCTTGCCCTTGAAGTCATAGGCATGGGTGGGGGTATTACTGAATAAATCTTTGGACCTGCATCTATCATTAAACCAAATATGAACCAAATGAATCATAAAAGTTCAAGTTCAATGTGGTACAAATACCTTAACCCGAGTGTTCAACATACATTTTTTTAAGTCTGCGACCTTGACCTTGAGGTCAGTGGTATGGGTGGGGTATTGCTGAATAAACCTTTTGACCTATATGTATCATCATACCCATTTTTAACCAACTTCATTGCATGGTTTGGAAAATATGAGCTCAAGTTCTACCTGGTACAAATACCTTAACCTGGGTCTTAAACATTAAAAAATTCTAAGTCCGTGACCTTGACCTTGAGACCATGGGTAGGTGTGGGGGTATTGCTGGATAAAACTTTGGACCCATATCTATCATCATACTAAATATAAACCACATCCATTGCATGGTTTGAAAAATATGAGCTCAAGTTCTACCTGGACCAAAAACCTTAACCTGCGTCTAACAGGATTACGTACGCACGTACACACTTTCGTACATTCGGACGCACGTACCCACGGACGAACGTACGGAAAACCGAAAAGCTATATGCCCCCCGGCATCATACGATGCAGGGGCATAAAAACTGACAGTAATCGCCAGCCTTTCAGCATCGTCAATTTATAAGAGTGGCCTCCAGGGTAAGATTATTAGTGGTAAAGAGCGCTTACTCGCTCGGGTCACATGTCAATTTTCTCCGGGAAATACGGTTTTCGCCCACCTCGAAATCAGGGGGAAATAAGCTTGAAAGTGCTGTAAAAATGCCTTTCAAAATATCCTGTCTCTTAACATGTATAAGGTATCAATTGTGAAAGCATTCGCTACAATTGTTTTACGATGCTCTTATGTTATTATTGAAATATCCAAATTTCTGAAAAAATATATAAACAGATGAATTAGAAATTCCAAATGGGCCCTATAAATGATCAAGTGCTTCAAAACAACATCACATTAATTTTATAACAGCGTCGTAAACAATTGTACCCAGGGACTGGGACGAGGACCCTGCTTTCGTAGTCCCCACAGACCGGATGCAGGCTGGAAACAGACAGACGGATGCATTGGCAACTGAGAGCAGTTGCTGGCAACAGAGGGCTGTTGCAATGGCTAAGCAGACTGGTATTAGCCATATGACCCAGCAGGCACTCAGCGTTAGAATGACGTCCTATCAACATCGATGCGATGACATAACATCACTTCGACGTTGATACGTCATTTCAACGTTGTGTGCCCGCTAGGGACAGACAAATTCCTTGATGGTGTTCCGTTTTCCAATTCTGACCTCAGAACCCTGACGTGAAGTAAGACCGTCATCAGTAAAGAGAACCCATTTGTAACTATGACACAGGAATTACTGCATTACCTCAAGTAGAACCGCACTGCGAGCTTCGGCGAAATAGGTAATTAGGAAGTCGCATGCAAGGAAGTGCCCAGCCTCTTTGCAGACAAGCACATCTGCAGAAAGCCAGAATGCCTCTGGCTGTTAAGGAGACAAAAGTAGTCGGGGCCCACCGGAGTTCAGCAATTGGTTTTCTTTTGTTTCCAGCATTTGTTATTTCATGCTGTGAGGGTGAGGATTGTGGCTATGTAAAATAAATTGAAAAAAAAAAATATATATATATATATAAACAATTACTGACCGTAGCAAGGTGGTTATACTTTTGTGGTTTATTTTTTTTTTAGTTCGTCTTTGCATGTTTGTATTGCTAATTTTTAATTTTAGATAGCCGTTTGGCCATTTTGTGGTAAAGAAACTGTCCTTTTGGCTTTTGCTTGTGGCGTTTTCATTATGGTGAAGTTATTTTATGTTTCTATTTACTTCCCTTTTGTGTCTTTGATGGAGGTGTGAGGTGAGCGAGTGGCTTGAATTTTACGTCTCACCAGCAGCCAAGGTCATATGGAGACGGGACCTCGGTTTAAAGAGTCATCCGAAAGTTTGGAGAAGCCCTGCGGAGGTGTGAGGTAATTGTATCGATTCCTGATCACTGCCTTCACTTCCATATGGCTACAAATCAACCAAGTATTGTTAAACAAGAAATCCGCATGTGCCTTAAGGACTTGACCTTATGCCTCATTAATTCCAATTATAGAATTTCGAAAATACTTGAGGGTCACTGATGAGGCCTAATTGGCAGAAACTAGCTAGTCTGGCCCAGGAAACATGTACACTTAATATTTTTCAGTTCTGTGTTGTATTCCTTGCATCCAAAGGATAACCCTATTATAGAACTTATTTAACGTCACTACAGCTGGTGTCTGGGAATGTGTGGCGGCCGTAAAAAGTCTCCCTGCCCTATATCATAGTGTAGTTTATATTTTCTTGTCCTTTGGGGTCATTGATTCCAATTATAGAATTTCGAAAATACTTGAGGGTCACTGATGAGGCCTAATTGGCCGAAACTAGCTAGTCTGGCCCAGAAAACATGTACACTTCATATTTTTCAGTTCTGTGCTGTATTCCTTGCTTCCATAGGATAACCCTATTATAGAACTTATTTAACGTCACTACAGCTGGTGTCTGGGAATGTGTGGCGGCCGTTAAAAGTCTCCCTGCCCTACATCATAGTGTAGTTTATATTTCATGTCCTTTGGGATCATTGATTCCAATTATAGAATTTCGAAAATACTTGAGGGTCACTGATGAGGCCTAATTGGCCGAAACTAGCTAGTCTGGCCTGGAAAACATGTGCACTTCATATTTTTCAGTTCTGTGTTGCATTCCTTGCTTCCATAGGATAACCCTATTATAGAACTTATTAAACATTATGCCGAGGAGTTGTCCATTACGATAACACACCCGTGCACATAGTGCATTTTTTTCACATCTCCAAAATGGCTGTTTTTCTGATGAAAATACGTGATATTTTTCTTATATACAGGGCTATCATAGGTTGTGTGTGCTCGTGAGAACCGCCTCATTGAGGCGGTTCCAACGAGTACCCATAACCTATGTCTAGGAGCAGAAATAAGAAAAATAATGCATTACGGAAACACACATATACAAATACATTGTAAGTTTTACCGCCAGAAAAAACGAAAATTTTAAGATGAAAAATTGTGATATTTTTCTTATTTCTTCTCAAACTATAGATTGTTGTTACTCGTTAGAACCGCCTCATCGAGGCGATTATTACGAGTACCCACAGTCTATATTTTAGAACAGAAATAAGAAAAATAGCGTTTACCCATGGTAACCCCAGTTTTACTGTATAAAAGTGGGGTTCAATTGGGTCAAAATTATATAGTCGTGTTTTCATGATGAATATTGACCGCTTGATGAACGAACGGAGGGAAACTGGACTCCTACACAGAGCAATGCTTAAAGCAGATACAAAAGAAAATACAAATACAAGCAGATACAAACAAAATACAAAGAAACAAAATACAAAGAAAAAATACAACAAAATACAAAGAAACACAATACAACAAAATACAAAGAAACAAAATACAAAGAGACTGAAATGCAAAGATGAATTCAGTAATAATAGCACCTTGTAAAGTTAAATATTAGTTAGAACAAGAACTCCTAGTACGAAAACAAGCATATAATATTGACCCCTTGAAACTCCCCTTTTTATATGAGCCAGCGCATGACAAAACCTACAATAAGACATGTGCGCCCAGCGAAGACTCAGATCAGCCTGTGCATCCATATAGTCTAACAAGAGACTTCTCTTGTTGCATGGAGGAGTATTGTGCCCTTAGCTAGCCTTACAGCGCACAACGAAGACTCTGATCAGATTGTGCGGATGCGCAGGGTGATCTGAGTATTCGTTGGGCGCACATTTCTTATTGTAGGTTTTGTCATGCGTTGGCTCATATGGTAAAACTGGGGTTTACAGCGGTATATATATTTCTCTTATTTCTGCAAAAAAAAACAGATAGTGGGTACTCGTTAACACCGTCGTTTTTTTTTTTTTTGGCAGAAATACGAAAAAATGAACACTAAGGTTGTTGCCAAGGTAAGGGCTAGATGAACAAACAATATGCATCACGAACATGCCTATAGATGAACAAACAATATGCATCACGAACATGCCTATAGATGAACAAACAATATGCATCACGAACATGCCTATAGATGAACAAACAATATGCATCACGAACATGCCTATAAATGAACAAACAATATGCATCACGAACATGCCTATAGATGAACAAACAATATGCATCACGAACATGCCTATAGATGAACAAACAATATGCATCACGAACATGCCTATAGATGAACAAACAATATGCATCACGAACATGCCTATAAATGAACAAACAATATGCATCACGAATATGCCTATAGATGAACAAACAATATGCATCACGAACATGCCTATAGATGAACAAACAATATGCATCACGAACATGCCTATAGATGAACAAACAATATGCATCACGAACATGCCTATATAATCTGGACCCCTTAAACCCCACTTCTTTATAGTAAAACTGGGAATTGCAGGGGGTTTACATTGTTTTCCTGATTCTTGCTCTACGACATAGGTTGTGGGCGGTTCGAACGAGTGCCTACAATCTATGTTTGCAGCAAAAATAATAAAACTATCTGACTTTTTACCAGAACATTTTCATTTGTTTTTATTTTTCGTGGTTAATTTCCATTTGTATAAGCGTGTTTTCGTAATGGGATGAACAAATGGATGGAAAGCTGGACTCCGACGTGCAATAAATATGTGAATGACAAACAAATACATATAAATGACATACAATAAATACATATAAATGATATGATATAAGTTTTCATTTTGATTACCGGCAAATTAAATAGATGCATAAACACATGTGTACATTAAGAAGCAAAAATCAGAATTAAGCGACTTTTGGATATAACTGAAAACAAGGTAAACAAAATAAAGCCAATTTAACACCGACTGATGAGAAAAACAAACATTCATGACAGAATGATCAACTGAAAGAAGGCAACGTCATTAACAAACACCCGAAATATCAACAAAAGAAAGACAATCCCAATACACACACCTCTAAGATATTCTAAAGAAAAACCAACCTTTCAAAGACCAACTCAAGCAACAAATCACTGTAAACATGCCCGATAAACCAGCAAATAAAACACCAACTAACCAATGGAAAAGTCCAACCAAAGAAACCTCCACTCTAAATATCAAAAACAAACAAACTTAAAAAGCCACTGAAGCAAAAACAAACTTAAAAAGCCACTGAAGCAAAGAGTATCACCTTAAAACCAAAACAAAAGAAAAGACCACGATACGCACCTAATACGATTATGTTACTCAAGAAAGACGCCCCCCAACACCCCGCACACATCACCACCACCACCCCTCCCAAAAAGAAAAGAAAAAAGAAAGACGACTTAAAAAAGTCCAATTCAATAATGAACACAACGACAAATATCAAAGGAGCCCCAAAATGACAAAATAATAACACAACTAACTAAACCAAAGTAGTCAGGAGAAAACATAGCTCGCCGATGGGGGTGGGGTAAGATGGAATGCGAGCTTGTACCGTACGATTATCTAGTTATTGCGCACACAAGGGCAGTCTGAAAAAATTAACCAGAGAGAAATTAAGCCATAAACTAAGAAACAGTGAGCAATAAAATACAGGTTAACAATTTGTGCAGGGGAGAGCAATATTCTTGATGGGAAAAGAACTGATATCATGTAGCCTTCTAGCTAACATACAGTACTGCAGCACAATAACATAATGGTTGAGACTTCGTGCAGGGGAAATGAATATAATTGTATGACATATAAATGAAATCATGTAGCCTTCCAGCCAACATATAGTACTGCAGCACAATACATTAACTGACAACACTTTGTGCAGGGGAAATTAATAATCTTGGAGGACACAGAACTAAAATAATATAGCCTACTAGCAGTACTGCAACACAATAAAATAAAGGTTGACACTTTATGTAGGGGAAAATAATAATACTGCAGCACAAAAAATGAAGGTCTATAATTTGTGCAGGGGAAATAAATATTCTTGAAGGGCATAGAACTGGAAAAAAATGTAGCATTCTAGCTAACATACAGTACCGCAGCACAATAAATTGAAGATCGACACTTTATGCAGGGGGAATTAATATTCTTGAAAGACATAGAACAGAAATCATTAAGCCTTCTAGCTAACAATACAGTACTGCAGCACAATAAAATAAAGGTCGATACTTTGTGCAGGGGATATTAATATTCTTGAAGGGCATTAAACTGAAATCATGCAACCTTCAAGATAACATACTGAACTCCCGCACAATAAAATAAATGTCGACACTTTGTGCAGGGGATATTAATAGTCTCGAAGCGCATAGACCTGAAATCATGTAGCCTTCTAGCTAACATACAGTACTGCCGCACAATAAAAAAGCGACCTTTTGTGCAGGGGGAATTAATATTCTTGAGGGCATAGAACTAAAATCAGGTGGCCTTCTACCTAACATACAGTACCGCAGCACAATAAAATAAAGGACAACACTTTCTGCAGAGGAAAACAATATTCTTGAAGGGCATAGAACTGAAATCATGTAGCCATTCTAGCTCATATACCGTACAGCACCACAATAAAATAAAGGTCGACACTTTGTACAGGTGAAATTAACTTTCTTGAAGGGTTTTGATTTGAAATGAAGCTAAACGTTCCCGTCAAATTTAAGCTGGTCATTTTGGAGACGTTGCTCCAATTTTGTGGGACTTTTACCCGACATTGAGTTGAAATGACATCTCAATCCCTGCGGCCCAATAAAACCAATAGGGTTTATAAGCATGGACGGGCCGACTCGCAGCATATTTCCTTGGCAAGCGTAGACGTTCTAAGCGGATTGCCAGTACTTGAGTGCGGTCGGTATCAGCCCTGCGTGGAAGCATCGTGCAGCCCAATATATTTCTCCAAGCCCCGTTGGGCGGGGTCGTCATAGTACTGAAATCATGTAGCCTTCTAGCTAATATATAAAGTAGTGCATGACAATAAAGTAAATGTCGAGATTTCGTGCAGGGACAATTAATATTCTTGAAGGGCATAGATCTAAATTCATAAAGCCTACTAGCCAACATACAGTACTGCTGCAAAATAAAATGAAGGTCTACACTTTGTTAGGGAGAATCAATATTCTTGAAGGGCGTAGAACTGAAATCACGCAGCTTTCCAGCTAACATACAGTATTGCAGCACAACAAAATAAAGGTCGAGACTTCGTGTAGGGGAAATTAATATTCTTAAATGACATAGACGGAAATCATGTTGACTTATAACTTACACACAGTACTGCAACACAATAAACTAAAGGTCGACACCTTGTGCAGGGGGAAATTAAGGGCAAGGACCTGAAATAATGTAGCCTTTTAGCTAACATACATTACTGTGGCACAATAAAAATAAAGGTCGACACTTTGTACAGGAACATTCATATTCTTGGAGGGCATCGAACTGAAATCATGTACCCTTCTGGCTAACATATAGCACTGTAGCACAAGAAAATGAAGGTAGACACTTTGTGCAGGGGGTATTAATATTTTTGAAGGACAAATAACTGAAATAATGAAGCTTTCAAGCTTACATTCAGAACTGCTGCATAATAAAATCTAGGTCGACACTTTGTGCATGGGAATTTCATATTATTGAAGGACAAAGAACTGATATCATGTAGCCTTGAAGCTGACACAGCACTGCAGCACAATAAAATAAAGGTCGACACTTTGTGCAGGGCTAATTAATATTCTTGAAGGGCATAGAACTGAAATCGTGTAGCCTTCTGGCAAACATACAGCACTGCAGCACAATAAAATAAAGGTCGACACTTTCTGCAGGGGAAATTAATATTCTTGATAGGCATAGAACTGTATTCATGTAGCCTTCTAGGTAACACACAGCACAATAAAATAAAGGTCGACACTTTGTGAAGGGGAAATTAATATTCTTGAAAGGCATAGAACTGAATTCTTGTAGCCTTCTAGCTAACAGTACTGCAGCACAATAAAATAAAGGTCGACACTTTGTGAAGGGGAAATAAATATTCTTGAAGGGCATAGAACTGTATTCATGATGCCTTCTGGCAAACAAACAGCACTGCAGCGCAATACAATAAAGGTAAACGTTTTGCAGGGGGAATAAACATTCTTGAAGGACAAATAACTGAAATCATGTACCCTTCTAGCTAACATACAGTACTGCAGTACAATAAAATACATGTCGACACTTTGTGCATGGGAAATTAATATTCTTGAAGGGCATAGCACTGAAATTAATTAGACTTCTAGCTAACACACATTACTGCAGCACAATAAAATAAAGTTCGACACTTTGTACAGGAATATTAATATTATTGGAGGGCATAGAACTGAACTTATGAAGCCTTCTGGCTAACATACAGCACTGCAGTACCATACAATAAAGGTCGACACTTTGTGCAGGGGTATTAATATTCTTGGAGGGCATAGAACTGATATAATGAACTAAAAACATGTAGCCTTCTTGCTAACACACATTACTGCAGCACGATAAAATAAAGGTCGACACTATGTACAGGAAAATTAATATTCTTGGAGGACAAAGAACTGAAATCATGTAGCCATCTGGCTAACATACAGCACTGCAACACAATACATGATATAGGTCGAAGATTGTGAAGGGGAAATTAATATTCTTGAAGGACATAGAACTGAAATCTTGTAGCCTTCTAGCTAAGATACAGTCCTGCAGCACAATAAAATAAAGGTCGACACTTTGGGAGGGAGAAATTAATATTCTTGAAGGGCGTAGAACTGTATTCATGCAGCCTTCTGGCAAGCAAACAGCACTTTGTGTCGGGGGAATTAACATTCTTGAAGGGCAAAGAACTGAAATAATGTACCCTTCTATCTAACATTCAGTACTGCAGTACATAAAATACATGCCGACACTTTGTACAGGTGAAATTAATATTCTTGTAGGGCATAGCACTGAAATAATGTAGCCTTCTGGCTAGCATACAGCACCGCAGCACAATATAATAGAGGTCGACATTTTACGCAGCAGGAAAATTATGTAGCCTTCTAGCTAATATATAAAGTAGTGCATGTCTATAAAATAAATGTCGAGATTTCGTGCAGGGACAATTAATATTCTTGAAGGGCATAGAACTTAAATCATGTAGCCTTCTAGCAAACATTCAGCACTGCAGCACAATAAAATAAAGGTCGACATTTTGTGCAGGGGGAATCAATATTCTTGAAGGGCATTGAACTGAAATCATGTAGCTTTCAAGCTTACATTCAGTACTGCTGCGCAATAAAATAAAGGTCGACACTTTGTACAGGGGAAATAAATAATCTTGAAGGGCATAGAACTTAAACCATGTAGCCTTGTTGGTAAAACACAGTGCTGAAGCACAATAAAAAAAGTCGACACTTTGTGCGGTGGAATTAATACTTTTGAGGTGCATAGAACTGAAATCTTGTAGCCGGCTAGCTAACATACAGTACTGAGCACAATGAAAATAGGTGTTCATTTTGTGCAGGTGAAATTAATATTCTTGAAGGGTATAGGACTGAAATAATGTAGCCTTCTGGCTAGCATGCAGCACAATAAAATAAAGGTCGTCATTTTGCGGAGGGGCAATTAATATTCTTGAAGTGCATAGAACTGAAATCATGTAGCTTTCTAGCTAACATTCAGGACTGCTGCAAAATAAAATAAAGGTCGATACTTTGTGCATGGGAATTTAATATTGTTGAAGGACAAATAACTGATATCATGTAGTCTTGTAGCTAACACAGCACTGCAGCACAATAAAATAAAGGTCGACACTTTGTGCATGGCTAATTAATATTCTTGAAGGGCATAGAACTGAAATCGTGTAGCCTTCTAGCTAACAAAAAGGACTGCAGCACAATAAAATTTGTGCAGGGGAAATCAATATTCTTGAAGGGAATAAAACGGAAAAAATGTAGCCTTCTAGCTAACATACTGTACTGCAGCACAATAAATTGAAGGTCGAGACTTTGTGCAGGTGAAATTAATATTCTTGAAGGGCGTAGAACTGTATTCATGTAGCATCTCAGCTAAAACACAGCACAATAAAATAAAGGTCGACAATTTGTGAAGGCGAAATTAATATTCTTGAAGGGCATAGAATTTAAATCTTGTAGCCATCTAGATAACATACAGTACTGCAGCACAATAAAATAAAGGTCGACACTTTGTGAACGGGAAATTAATATTCTTGAAGGGCGTAGAACTGTTTTCATGCGGCCTTCTGGCAAACATACAACACTACAGCGCAATAAAATAAAGGTAAACCCTTTGTGCAGGGGGAATAAACATTTTTGAAGGGCAAAAAAATGAAATCATGTACCCTTCTAGCTAACATACAGTACTGCAGTACAATAAAATACATGTCGATACTTTGTGCATGGGAAATAAATATTCTTGAAGGACTTGGAGCTGAAATCATGTAGCCTTCTAACTGACATACATTACTGCAGCACAATAAAATAAAGGTCGACACTTTGTACAGGAAAATTAATATTCTTGGAGGGCATAAAACTGAAATCTTGTAGCCTTCTGGCTAACATACAGCACTGCAGCACAGTAAAATAGATGTCGACACTTTGTGCAGGGGGTATTAATATTCTTGAAGGGTATAAAACTGAAATAATGTAGCCTTCTGGCATACATGCAGCACTGCAGTACAATAAAATAAAGGTTGACTCTTTATGCAGGGAAAAATAAAATTCTTGAAGGGCTTAGAACTGTATTCATATGGCCTTCCAGCTAACACACAGCACTACAGCACAATAAAATAAAGGGCGACATTTTGTGAAGGGGAAATTCATAATCTTGAAGGGCATAGAACTGAAATCTTAATGCCTTCTAGCTAACATACAGTACTGCAGCAAAATAAAATAAAGGTCGACACTTTGGGAAGGGGAATATAATATTCTTGAAGGGCGTAGACCTATATTCATGCAGCCTTCTGGCAAACATACAGCACTGCAGCGCAATAAAATAAAGGTAAATACATTGTGCAGGGGGAATTAACATTCTTGAAGGGCATAGAAATGAAATCATGTACCCTTCTAGCTAACATACAGTACTGCAGTACAATAAATTACATGTCGTCACTTTGTGCAGAGGAAATTAATATTCTTGAAGGGCAAAGAACTGTAATAATGTAGCCTTCTGGCAAACATACAGCACAGCAGCACAATAAAATAAAGGTCGACACTTTGTGCAGGGTAAAGTAATATTCTTGAAGAGCGTAGAACTGTATTCATGTAGCCTTCCAGCTAACATACAGCACTGCAGCGCAATAAAATAAAGGTAAATACAATGTGCAGTGGGAATTAACATTCTTGAAGGGCAAAGACCTTAAATCATGTACCCTTCAAGCTAACATACAGTACTGCAGTACAATAATATACATGTCGTCACTTTGTGCAGGGGAAATTAATATTCTTGAAGGGCATAGAACTGAAATAATATAGCCTTCTGGCTACATACAGGACTGCAACACAATAAAATAAAGGTCGACACTTTTGTGAAGGGGAAATTAATATTCTTGAAGGGCATAGAACTTGTAGCCTTCCAGCTAACATACAGTACTGCAGCACAATAAAATAAAGGTCGACACTTTGGGAAGGGGAAATTAATATTCTGTATTCATGCAGCCTTCTGGCAAACATACAGCACTGCAACGCAATAAAATAAAGGTAAACACTTTGTGCAGGGGGAATTGGCACTCTTGAAGTACAAAGAACTGAAATCATGTACCCTTCTAGCTAACATACAGCAATGCAGTACAATAATATACATGTCGACACTTTGTGTAGGGGAAATTAATATTCTTGAAGGCCTAGAATTGACATCATGTAGCCTTCTAGTTAACATACATTACTACAGCACAATAAAATAAAGGGCGACTCTTTGTACAGGAAAACTAATATTCTTGGATGGCAAAGAACTAAAGTAATGTAGCCTCCTGCCTAACATACATTACTGCAGCACAATAAAATAAAGGTTGACACTTTGTACATGAAAATTAATATCTTGAAGGGTATAGAACTGAAATAATGTAGCCTTCTGGCAAACATACAGCGCTGCATCACAATACAATAAAGGTCGACATATGTGCAGGGGGTATTGATATTCTTGAAGGGCATAGAACTGAAATAATGTAACCTTCCGGCAACCATACAGCACTGCAGCACAATAAAATAAACGTCGTCACTTTGTGCAGGGGAACTTTGTAGTCTTTAAGGGCGTAGAACTGTATTCATGTAGTATTCCAGCTAAGGCCGACACTTTGTGAAGGGGACATTAATATTCTTGAAGAGCATAGAACTGAAATCATATAGCCTTCTAGCTAACATACATAACTGCAGCACAATAAAATAAAGGCCGACGCATTGTACTGGAAAATTAATATTCTTGGAGGGCAAAAACTGAAATCATGTAGCCTTCTGGCTAACATACAGCAATGCAGCACCATACAATAAAGGTCGACACTTTGTGCAGGGGGTAATTATATTCTTGAAGTGCACAGAACTGAAATAATGAACTGAAATAATGTAGCCTTCTAGCTAACATACATTACGGCAGCACTTTAAAATAAAGGGCGACTCTTTGTACAGGAAAATTAATATTCTTGGAGGGCAATACACTGCAGCCCAACACACAATAAAGGTTGACACTTTGTGAAGGGGAAATTAATATTCTTAAAAGGCATAGAACTGAAATCTTGTAACCTTCTAGCGAACATACAGTCCTGCAGCACAGTGAAATAAAGGTCGACACTTTGGGAAGGGGAAATTAATAGTCTTGAAGGGCGTAGAACTGTATTCATGCAGCCTTCTGGCAAGCATACAGCACTGCAGTGCAATAAAATAAAGGTGAACACTTTGTGCAGGGGGAATTATCATTCCTGATGGGCAAGGATCTGAAATAATGTACCCTTCTAGCTACTATACAGTACTGAGTACAATAAAATACATGTCGAAACTTTGTGCAGGTGAAATTAATATTCTTGAAGGGCATAGAACTGAAATAATGTAGCATTCTGGCTAACATACAGCTCTGCAGCACAATATAATGAAGGTCGACAATTTTCGCATAGAACTGAAATAATGAACTGAAATCATGTAGCCGTCTAGCTAACATACATTACTGCAGCACAATAAAATAAAGGTCGACACTTTGTACAGGAAAATTAATAATCTTGGAGGGCAAAGGACTGAAATCATGCAGCCATCTGGCTAACAAACAGTCCTGCAGCACAATGAAATAAAGGTCGACATTTTGGGAAGGGCAAATTAATATTCTTGAAGGGCATAGAACTGAAATCATGTAGCTTTCTAGCTAACATTCAGTACTGCTGCACAAAAAAATAAAGGTCGACAGTTTGTACAGGGCGTAGAACTGTATTGATGTGACCTTCCAGCTAAAACACAGCACTACAGCACAATTAAATAAAAGTCGACACTTTGGGAAGGGGATAATAATATTCTTGAAGAGCGTAGAACTGTATTCATGCTGCCTTCTGGCAATCATACACCACTGCAACGCAATGAAATAAGGTAAACACTTTATACAGGGGGAATTGACATTCTTGAAGGGCACAGAACTGAAATCATGTACCCTTCAAGCTAACATACATTACTGCAGTACAATAATATACATGTCGACACTGTGTGCAGGGGAAATTGATATTCTTAAAGGGCATAGAACTGAAATCATGTAGCCTTCTAGCTGACATACATTACTGCAGCACAATAAAATAAATGTCGACACTTTGTACAGGAAAACTAATATTCTTGGAGGGCATAGAACTGAAATCGTGTAGCCTTCTAGCGAACATACAGTACTGCAGCACAATAAATTGAAGGTCGACATTTTGTGCAGGGGAAATTAATACTCTTGAAGGGCGTAGAACTGTATTCATGTAGCCTTCCAACTAAAATATAGCCAATAAAAAAAAACTCGACACTTTGTGCAGGGGAAATTGACAATCTTGTACGGCAAAAAACAGAAATCATGTACCCTTCTAGCTACCATACAGTACTGCAGCACAAAAAATACCTGTCGACACTTTGTGCAGTGGAAATTAAAAAAATACAGCACTACAACGCAATAAAATAAAGGTAAACACTATATACAGCGGGAATTGACATTCTTGAAGGGCACAGAACTGAAATCATGTACCCTTCAAGCTAACATACAGTACTGCAGTACAATAATATACATGTCGACACTGTTTGCAGGGGAAATTAATATTCTTAAAGGGCATAGAACTGAAATCATGTAGCCCTCTAGCTAACATACATTACTGCAGGACAATTAAATAAAGGTCGAAACTTTGTACAGAAAAATTAATATTCTTGGAGGGGATAGAACTGAAATCATGAAGCCTTCTGGCTAACATACAGCACTGACGCACAATAAAATAAAGGTCGACACTTTTAGCAGGGGGTATTAATACTCTTCTTCCAGCTATCACACAACACTGAAGAACAATACAATAAAAGTCGACACTTTGTGAAGGGGAAATTAATATTTTTGTAGGGCATAGAACTGAAATCTTGTAGCCTTCTAGCTAACATACAGTACTGCAGCACAATGAAATAAAGGTCGACTTTTTGTGAAGGAGAAATAAATATTCTTGAAGGGCGTAGAACTGTATTAATGCAGCCTTCTGGCAAACATACAGCACTGCAGCGCAACAAAATAATGGTCAACACTTTGTGCTGGGGGAATGTACATTCTTGAAGGACAGAGAACTGAAATCATGTACCCTTCTAGCTAACATACAGTACCGCAGTACAATACAATACATGTCGACACTTTGTGCAGTGGAAATTTATATTCTTGAAGGCATAGAACTGAAATCATGTAGCCTTCTAGCCAACATACAGTACTGCAGCCAATTGAAAATTAAGGTCGACACATTGTGCAGTAAAACTTAATACTCTTGAGGGGCCTAGATTTGAAATCTTGTAGCCGGTTAGCTAACATACAGTACTAAGCACAATAAAATTAATTAAAAGCGTTGAAAATTAATATTCTTGAAGGTCATAGAACTAACAAGAGGCCCATGGGCCACTATGCTCACCAGAGCTCAGATGGGCACAGCCCACTGGCAGTCATGTATTTTAATAAACCATGGCAGCCCCCCAGCCCAAGGATACTACAAATGAAATTCGGACACAATCGGCCTGGTAGCTTCAGAGTATACATTTGCAACGGTGCCGCTGCTTGTAAGTTACATGAAGACTGAATTAAAACTGTAGCCTTTAGAAGGTAAATGACCAAAGTTAGACAGACACAGGGTGATCACAATAACTCACCTTGAGCACGCACAAATGCACTTCATGCACGGATGAGCAAAAGACACTTACCTGTTGCAAGCCAAACTGTAGGGGCCCAGACAGCATAAGAACATGACCTCTTCGCCTCATGCAGCCTCTCCAGCATCAAATTATCCTGACATGTTGCCAGGCAGGATAGCCTTTCTAACTCACACCTTGCCATCATATATATTATATTATTTTTAAGCAAAAGTGCAATTTTGTGCACACAAGCAAGGGTATCAAATCCATGGTGGAGTGGCTCTTGCCGTTTAAATATATATATCTATAATTTAGATATAAGCGGTATTATCATTTGTTTGGCAACAACTAAGTATTTTGCAGTGCTGACACACTTTGTGAAGTGAACTATGTTTAAGTTGTGGACATATATACAATGTATTCTGCATTCTTTTCCATGACATGTTGCATATTTTTCCTATGTGATATTGTTTGTCTTTTCTTTGATCGTTTTTCCTATTTTCCATCCATTTAAATATCTCCCAGTCTGAAACATTTCTGTCTTGCTCTTTGGTAGATAGGGCCATCGACTACTATTGCTTTTGGATCAAACTCCTTGCACATTTCTGGCAAACTTCCTGTCATATTTCTAATAAACTCCCGGCATATTTCTTGTAAACTCCTGGAATATCTCTTAACTCCCCACACGTTTCTTGTAAACTCCTGGCATATAT
Organism: Lucinisca nassula; assembly: GCA_963580285.1. NCBI lineage: Eukaryota > Metazoa > Mollusca > Bivalvia > Lucinida > Lucinidae > Lucinisca > Lucinisca nassula. The sequence goes on along the minus strand of CAUZLF010000269.1, from coordinate 125,761 downwards.
CTTGTAAACTCCTGGCACATTTCTTGTACACCCCCCAGCATATTTCTTGTATACTCCTGGCACATTTCTTGTAAACTCCTGGCATATTTATTGGTAACCTCTTGGCACATTTCTAGTAAACTCCTGGCACATTCCTTGTTTGTTTGTTTTGTTTGATTTGAGGTTTAACATCCCCGTCAACACTGTATAGGTCATTTTGGAGACATTGCTTCCAATTTTGTGAGACTTTTACCCGGCACTGAGATGAAATGACATCTCAAGCCCTGCCGCCCAATGAAACCAACAGGTTTTATGTGCATGGACAGTCCGACACGCACCACTTTTTCTGGGCCGGCTTAGAGCCTCTAAGCTGTTTACCAGTACTCATGTGCAGTTGGTTTCAGCTCTGCGTGGAAGCATCATGCAGCCCAATCTATTTCTTCAAGCCCCAATGGGCGGGAACGGGCACATTTCTTGTAACCTCCTGGCACATTTCTTGTAACCTCCTGGCATATTTCTTGTAAACTCCTGGCATGTTTCTAGTGAACTCCTGGCATTTTTCTTGTTAACTCCTGGCATATTTATAGAAAACCCCAGAGCTGGTCTGTTCTCTTCAAATCTATGTCTGTAAAGCACAATAAACCAGCTTGTGATCAGTCCAGTAAGCTTCAATAACATCACTAGAACATGGGCAATTGGCAAAGAACAAATCTAGCAATGAACCAGCATCAGTAGTAGGTTTGGTGATGAGCTGTTGACATCCAAGCTGTGTTTGCATAAAATCTACAAAAGCCGAAATGGTCTTATTTGCATCTAAGTTGAAATCTCCAAGAATAACTAATTTGACATTGGAATCTATCAATGGTATCAAATCGCATAACATAGCATTTTTCAGATCAGTCTGCGAGGTTTTAGGAAACTTGTAGAAAAACCACAACTTGGAAAGAACACTTGCAACCATTCTTTAATGTAGCCAGTATGAATTCACATGCACTAGAATGGAATTTGTCTATCCTCTGAATTTCTAGACATTCTCAAAGCAAGTCCATGATAAGGTCTGTTGACAGTATATTGTTGTGTTTCATCTAGCCTCAACAGCCTCAACCTATTGAGATTAAACTGAATATTCTCATCTCTTGAGCAAAGCCTAGTTTCTGCAAAGCCAATAACATCAGCTGATAACACATTTGGCTCATGTTCAATTTCATGAAAATTCTTGTGCAAGGACCTTGCATTGTTAAAAAGAATCTTAATTTTACAAGGATCAACCTTATAGAGGGGAGTATAACATAATTCAAGAAGTCCTTCTGTTTGCAGCCTCTGCATCTCTACTTTCACCTTTTCATCAAGAGCCAAAGCATCTTCATTCAGATTCAAAATGAATAAATTTTCCAGTTTTCTAACTCTGCTTAAAGAAAACATAGTGAATATGTGGTTGTTTCCCAACTCTCGACTGCGAAAAATCCACAACATTTTCATCAACTGTAGACCCTTGAGCTTTATGAACTGTTTTTCCTGCTGAAGGTTTCAAAGGAAACTGAATTCTCTGGTAAGTTTTAAAATTGTATATGAATGATCGTTCTATATCAAATATTGGTGTCCAGGCATGATCAATTTTTGAAGTGTCGAACTGCCAATCTTAGGGTCATCAAATAAAACCTAAATTATACTTGGACGTTCAGTTCCTTCCATTTTACGTTCAATGAATTTTACAACACATGTGGATCCATTTGTCAAACCATCCTCTACATTGATATTTACTGTTATATCATAAACCATTCCAACTGCTATTTTCAAAAGTTTTTCTAAATTTGCTGTTTTGTTAGAATCTTCTGGAAGTGACTCAATGAGTGCTTTGCTTTTTTGTGATGAGATGTTAGCAAGAACAACTGTGTCATGACAAGGAATAATGACTTTTTCCTCAGAAACACTATCATTGCGTCTGGTCACAAACTTATTTTCTGTAAATAAATGAGGAGCTTGTTCTGAATAGGCATCTATTTCAGGATCAACAGTATGCCTCTTTAGCTCACTTCTGTCATCATCTGTCAACTCATTTTGCCTCAGACGATTCAGCAACTGTGCAAAGTGAATATCATCTTTCTGTCTCATAATATCAACAAGTTCATACAATCTGAAATGATCCCACCATAAATTAGGAGCTAGTGCTGAAGCACCCTTTAATTGATCACTGAATATCCATTTGTCACAAACAGGCATCAGTTGATACAAATCCCCAACAGCAATAATGCTTATATCACCAAATGTTGTTTTTGTTCCTGTCAACTGTTGCAAGCGTGTGTCTAAGAAGCTTAGTGTGCTTGTTCCTACCATAGATATTTCATCTATAATGATCAATTTCAAATGCCTGTATTTAACTCTGAAAGCGTTTAATTCATCAGCTGACAAAAGTTCATTGGGTTGTTTAAATTTTTTCAAGAAAGCTGAAGCAATTGTCACACCATTGATATTATAAGCTGCTTTTCCTGTATAAGCACAAAGAAGGATTCTGATGTCATCAGGATTTTCTCCCTCTCTAAGATTCAAAACTCTGTTCAAACTTTGATAAAGAGCATTAATTAGAACTGATTTGCCAACACCTGCTCCACCTGACAAAAAAGCATATAGTGGTTCTTCTTTGCACTTCAGCCAAAAGATCACATGATTAAAGAACTCTCGTTGCCTCAAATTCAAACTTCTGAGTAAGAGTAAATACTGATCTTCTGGCAGTATTACACTGTTTGTTTCAACAGATGGTAATGAACAAGTGGCCTGTATCTCTATACCGATATCATATTGTCTATGTTCTACTACCCTGTCTGGATTGAAGTATATGAAGGGTTCTGCTTCTTTTTCACCTTCTTCAGCTTCCCTATTTTCTTGTTGTGCATTTGGAGGTATTCTATCATACGCATCTTCGTCTGCTTCTGCCATTTGCCTTGAATGTTAAGCTCTTCTACATGATGTTCATACTCATTTTTTTAGGTTCAATAGTGCCTTTCAATATATAGTAACGTGCTTTATATGTGTCAAATGAACCAATCAAATCTTTTGTTTCATCCCTCCAAGGCATAAAGAGCATAAGCCTTTCTCTGTAATAATTCTCTGGGTCTTTCTGTTTATTGTATCTTACATAGCGTATTATCTTGGGTGTTGCTCTGAGTTTATATCTGGTACCATTTTTGGTCATACATAACACATTTGAAGCGAAACTTTCAGATTTATCAGCCTCATCATCTTCACAGTCATCACTAGAGTCACTTGCTGAAACATCATCTTCATTTTTGTCTTTAATTTTCTCTGGCAAAGTATTTCCTTTAGGATATATGATATCAACTTTAGAAACGTAATCAGCTAAACAGAACTGCTGAAGCTGCCTAGGTCTTTTAGAATATCTTTGAATCATATCTGATTCTATGTCAGTTGATTCAGGAGGTAATTCATCTAGAATATATTTAGGTTTAAGAAGGAACACTCTTTCATCTGCAGTAGATGTATTGATGAAAACCACATCCCTTGTTGCTTTTGTTAAAGGAATCTGCAAAGTCAGGTACACAGCTTCTTGTGCACTCACTTCAACGCAGTTGGAAAAGACATTTCCAATATGTCTGACTTGCTTTTTCAAATCAGAATTACCTTTTCTAGCTTCTTTAGCTGCAGCATCAAGCTGTGCACTCATACCTCTCTGAGATTTACTGATATAGCCAACCACGTATGTTGCACAACCGTAAGGTTCAAGAATGATCTGACTGTCAAGATTTGCCTTCCAAGCATTTAGTATTTGATTGTTAAACAAATTAACTCTCATTTCCTTTGGCTTTCGTTTCAAGAATACTTTTGCAGTGTTTAAAGAACTTTTGATGCAGTTCATATAATCGTCAAAGTTCATTTTGACAATTTTTTCCAAAAACTCGTCAAATGTGATTTCAGAGTTATCCTTATACTCATTCATTGTTTTCTGAAGCTCTGTGTATTTTCTTTTGTATTCATCTACTTCTGCTTGCAATGGATGCAACAGCATTGTTCTTGGAAGAGGAGGCAATGGAAATCCGAACCTGCATATTGCATTTCCTTTCTTTCTACAAGACTTTGAATGTTTAAGCATCTGAAGATCTACAAGATCAGATATGTCATCATTTTCAATGCTGCAAGTCAGATATTGATCTACAAACATAACTATTTCCTCATCAGAATTCTTTTCAAACTTTGGAGAATTCTCAACCCAAACAAGCATATGGATATGAGGAGAACTTCGCTGTTGGAATTCAACTCTATAAAAAAAAATCAGTAATTTTTCCAACTGGCTGATATTCACTTTTTAAAACTGTGTTTATAAATTCTTGTACCCTGTTGTCAAAATACCTAGAACATGTAACTGGGTCTCTCTGAACAAGTTTTGTTTTCTCTTGCCAAGTTAGAGCCTCAATGTCCTTATCAGGATAATCAAAATCATCATTCAGTTTAGCTAACATCTTCAAGAGATCACTCCACCTTGTGTCAGCAGCTGATAATGACATGAACCATGTTGGTAAAGAAAGCTGTCTAATCATTGCAAAGATATCTTTCTTTCTGGCTTCTTAATAGGCTGGAGAATTTCTAAGCTGACGAAAGATGTAATAACCTTCATCTAGCTTCACAATCTTATCCATGAATGCTGGATCTTTAGCTTCATCTGCAGTGATTTTCTTCCCCTTGTTTTTACATCTTCTAAGAGCTAAATTGACTTTGTCACTTATTTATTTCATTTGTAGTTTTTTATGTTTGAAGAAGATATTAGGGACTGACTGTGCTGCCCTTTTATCAAAACTTCTTAACTCACATTTGACAATATCACTGTAATGAACTGGTGTTTGTCTTTCATCATTAGCAAGCCGTCTTTGACCACAGAAAATTGTTGGAAAGCATAAATATTCAGCATCTTTATCCTGATACAAGCTTAGAGGATGCTGCCCTTCTCCTGGTGCAAATGTAAAGATCTGGTCATATTTGCTTTCAATATTAGCATCATCCACCAAGGTATCTACATTTCCAACGTTTTCACCACTATCTATCTCACTGAAACCATCAGAATCATATTCTTCAACTATACTTTCTGTATTTAATGAAGAAACAAGATCTTGTTCTTGGGTAGTAATATTGTTTCTTTCATTTTACTTTGTCTCTTCATTGCAACCTTTCAAAAATTCTTTAACAGTATCCTCTGCACTCTCAGTGACTTCTTGAAACCATTTGTCATCAATAACTATGTCTGACTTTTTATAAAGTTCACTCTTATTCATAAGCCAATGTAATGCTGATAAAACTCTTAGAGGCCTTACATTTTCCTTGAAATATACCTTTTTGTATGTTAATTTCTTCTTTAGCTGAACAGCAACAGTAAAATTTTCATCAATAGGCCTTGGAAGTGAATTTACAGTAGGCTGGATATCAACTGGTACATTGATAACATTTCCTTTAATTGAATACCGACCACCTCGTGGAAGTTCTCTTATCTGCATAAAAGGAATGCGTAATGCTATCAATCTTTCTTCAAGCTGATGCAAGTCTAACTCGGGCGGTTTGTCTGGCCATTTCATTCCATTTGCTACAGAAAGTTTTGGAACTTTACCATCTTTTAATGCTGAAATGCATGTATGACATATCCATTCTTCATTATTGACTGATATCAATTTAGTGCAGTAAATGTTTATGTGTGAAGCTGACAAAGAAGTTTTCTTTAGAGCTGAAACACTTTTCTGAAACCAAGTTTGTTGGCAGCAAGTACACACAAATATGGGGTCTGTTGCTATGTTTCTATGAAATCGATTAATGCATTGATCTATACTTTCATACTTTTTCCCAACCACAACACCTTGTGAATTTATACTTGGCAGATTTTCGTCAAGAATTTTGCATCTTTAATTGACTTTTCACTTTCATCTGTTTGCAATTTTCTTTTTTCATGCCTTGACTGCTGCTTTTTTATCCTTTCACATTCTTTAAAGAAAAGATCGCGTCTAGACTCCCGTTTCCGTGCACATTCTTTTGCTAAAACACCTTGTCTCTGTCTAGACTCCTTTCTCTTAGCATGTTCTTTTGCTGAAACCCCTGGTTTCTGTCTATACTCCCGTTTCTGGACAAGTTCCTTTGCTAAAACTCCTGGTTTCTGTCTATACTCCTGTTTCTGGTTAAGTTCCTTTGTTAAAACACCTGGTCTCTGTCTAGATTCCTGTCTCTGAGCATGTTCCTTTGCTAAAACACCTGGTTTCTGTCTATACTCTTGTTTCTGGGCAAGTTCCTTCGCTAAAACACCTGGTTTCTGTCTAAACTCCTGTCTCTGAGCATGTTCCTTTGCAAAAACGCCTGGTTTCTGTCTATACTCCTTTTTCTGGGCAAGTTCCTGTGCTAAAACACCTGGTTTCTGTCTATACTCCTGTCTTTGAGTATTAGCTGTACATTGAAATCCTCTAGATTCACCTGAAAACCTTTCATCATTTTGGTGAAAAGTACCAAATACCATTTCACATGAATTCCAAGACATATATGCAGATCTGCTAACCTCAGTGTTCTCATTTGAAACAACATTTTTTATATCATGATATCCTTCTTCAAATGTAGACAAAGCAGTATCAGTATTTTTCTCTTCTCTTAATCTGAGATGACTTTCAGTAACAAATGAATCATTTTGAGTCATTGTAGAAAATGTGGTAAAATTTGCTGTACTTTCATTACAGGCTTCAGCAACAAATTCAGGTGATCTTGAACCAAAAATATCATGTATTTCTTCACTTCTTGTTTCTGTGCAAGATTGATTAAGCAAAATATTTGGCAGATTTTTTGGCAAATTCCTGGCAGATTTTTGCAAGACAAGTTCGTGAACTTGTCCAATGTCATATTTTTCTGTTTTTAACGAGGCCAGCTCCTCAGTCCTGTCACGTCTGTCGTCATACTTACCTTCATTTTTAGATCTTGAACACTTATTCCCCTTCTTCACCTCGCCTTTTTCCATTTCTTTTTTCTGGACATCTTTTACCTGAAAATAAAAAAGGAACATAGTGCAATACTTTTTAACACCAGGACCAACAGGCCTGACCATACAATGTATATAAACAATGTACTGATCAGACTATTCAAACAGTGCCCTGTAACAGCAATCAGAGGGGACTGAAGTTTTCAACAAATCTGACGAGGTACAGATGAACTTCAAAGCACAAACACCTTTGGTACAATAAAAGTTTGTGGGGTAAATCATAGCATCAGGCCAGACTCAAAACAACAAGTCTTGTTCCACATTATAATCTTACGGTCTCCAAGTTTCAGCTCAATCAGAGGAAAACTGTAGAAGTTATCCAGAAAATAATCCATGTATTTTAACCTTAAAGGCCAATAGCTCTGTAAAAACGCAGTTCACGTTAACCACAGACGGATATGCTTTGCACCACATCATAGTCTCAGTACCTATCTGGTTTCACTTTAATTGGATCAAAACTACTGAGGTTGTCAAGCAACAATAAACATTAACTGATGGACAGAGGCTTTCAAAATGGGTGAATCAAAAATATATGTTGTGTGTACTCATAAGAACAGCCACATGAAGATGATTCTTCAGATTACAAACAACATACATTTTTCAGATACAAAAAGGAGTTGAAATGAAATGTGTTCATAGGGCATGGATGTCACAGCCCAATAGCTCAATTTAGAAAACTTGAAAATTGCTAAAACTATCTCAGACAATGAGTGAATGAGTGTTTCAGTTTTACGTCCCACCAACAGCTAAGGTCATACGGAGACGGGACCTCGGTTTAAAGACCCATCCGAAAGTCTGGAGAAGCCCGGGATCGAACCTGCGACCCCTGGTTTACAAGGCGAGTAGCGTAACCACTCGACCACGGAGGCTTCTGACTATCTCAGACAAGGATGCAGGCAGATGTATAACAGTGTTTTCCTTTCCACCATCATTTGAATTCTCACCATTCTTGAAATGGTTGAGCAAAGAATAGTGAGGGATAAAATTTACCCCTGAATTATCACAAATATACCAATGTATTAAGTTAAAGGAAACTGTTCTAAGGGCCACAAAAACAATTCTGAAACAGCTATGGTAAACAGGATATCAACTGTTGGAACCAAGCTGTCAGTGTTTCAGTGAATACAAAATTATGGCCAGTCTGTATGCTTAACACTTTATCTCTAAATCTAACAGAAAGCCACTTATCATTTTTTTCCCAAAAGTGAAACTGCACTCATACTGCCCTTTATCATAGTCTTGTTCTTTGGTATCATTGATTCCAATGTGTTTAAGGGTCACTGATTAGACCTTATTGGGCAAAACTAGCTAGTCTGGCAAAGAAAGACTTGTACACTCCAACCTTTTCAGTGTTGCCATGTATTCCTTGCTTCCAAAGGATAACTCTTTGCAAAACACATTCTCATCTATCACAGCTCAACAATTTTATACTATGATAACCTTCTGCAAATTTAGACAAAGCAGTATTAGTATTTTTCTCTGTTCTAATGACCTGATGACTTTCAGCAACAGCTGATTCAGTTTTAGTCACTGCAGAAAATGTGGTAAAACTTACATTGCCCTCATAACAAGCTTCAGGAATAAATTCAGGCAAACTTAACCATTACATTCCTACTATCTTCACTTCCAGTTACTGTGCAACATAATAGCAAATTATTTTGTAGATTATTTGGCGAATTCCTGGCAGATTTTGAGAGGACAAGTTAAACTTGCCAAATGTCATGGTTTTCTGTTTTTAGCGAGGCCAGCTCCTCAGTCCTGTCACGTCTGTTGTCATACTTAACTGCATTCCTAGACCTTGCACTCCTATTCCAATTTTCACCTCTGCTTTCTTCCAGCTCTTTTAACTGAAAATAAAAAAAGAAAACTGTGCAAAACCATGCCATGATTTGCATCATGACATAACACTATATAAAAATAGCCACAGTGACCTTGACCTTGAAAGTCAAAATAGCTCGAGATATTGTCATATGGAACATTTGTGTGAAGTTATATTGAAATTGGTGAAAAAATGTAAGCGCTAGAGCAATGACAAAGTTTTTCTAAAAATAGCCACAGTGACCTTGACCTTGAAAGTCGAACTCGTTCGATGTATTGTCAAAAAGAACATTTGTGTGAAGTTATATTGAATTCAGTGAAGAAATGTAGTCGCTAGAGCGATGACAAAGTTTTTATAAAAATAGCCACAGTGACCTTGACCTTGAAAGTCGAAATCGCTCGAAATATTGGCATAAGGAACATTTGTGTGAAGTTATATTGAAATCGGTGAAGAAATGTAAGCGCTTGAGCCACGACAAAGTTTTTCTAAAAATAGCCACAGTGACCTTGGCCTTGAAAGTGGAACTCGCAAGAGATATTGTTATAAGGACTTTTTGTGGGAAGTAATATTGAAATTGGTGAAAAAATGTAAGCGCTAGAGCAATGACATAGTTTTTCTAAAAATAGCCACAGTGACCTTGATCTTGAAAGTCGAACACGCTCGAGGTATTGTCATAAAGAACATTTGTGTGAAGTTATAATTAAATCAGTGAAGAAATGTAGTCGCTAGAGCGATGACAAAGTTTTTATAAAAAAGCCATAGTGACCTTGACCTCGAAAGTCGAAATGGCTCGAGATATTGTCATAAGGAACATTTGCGTGAAGTTATATTGAAATCAGTGATGAAATGTAAGCGCTAGAGGGATTACAAAGTTTTTCTAAAAATAGCCACAGTGACCTTGACCTTGAAAGTGGAACTCGCTAGAGATATTGTCATAAGGAACATTTGGGTGAAAATATATTGAAATTTGTGAAAAAATGAAAGCGCTAGAGCGATGACAAAGTTTTTCTAAAAATAGCCAGTGACCTTGACCTTGAGGCCATGACCTTGAAAGTCGTACACGCTCGAGATATTTTTATGAGGAACATTTGTGTGAAGTTATATTGAAATTGGTGAAGAAATGTAGGCGCTAGAATGATGACGTTTTGTCTAAAAATAGCCACAGTGACCTTGACCTTGAGGTCATGACCTTTAAAGTCGAACTCGCTCGAGGTATTGTCATAAGGAACATTTGTGTGAAGTTATATTGAAATCAGTGAAGAAATGTAGGCGCGACAGCAATGACAAAAGTTTTCTAAAAATAGCCACTGTGACCTTGACCTTGAGGCCATGACCTTGAAACTCAAACTCGCTCGAGATATTTTTATAAGGAACATTTGTGTGAAGTTATATTGAAATTGGTAAGGAAATGTAGGCACTAGAGCGATGACAAAGTTTTTCTAAAAATAGCTACAGTGACCTTGACCTTGAGGTCAGGACATTGAAAGTCGAACTCGCCCAAGATATTTTTATAAGGATCATTTCCGTGAAGTTATATTGCAATCGGTGAGGAAATGTAGGCGCTAAATCGATGACGAAGTTTTTCTAAAAATAGCCACAGTGACTTTGACCTTGAGGTCATGACCTTGAAAGTCGAACTCGCTCGAGATATTGTCATAAGGAACTTTCGTGTGAAGTAATATGAAAATCGGTCAAGAAATGTAGGCGCTAGAGGGATGACAAAAGTACGTACATACGTACGTACGTACGTACCGGACAAATGCTATATTCCCCCTCACAACTATGTTGTGCGAGGGGATAATAAAGAACCAAATTTCATAAAAAACAAGACCTGTAAGGCAAATGTGGTGTATATTTCCATAAAGTCTCAGCCTTACACAGCATATGGTTTCTGAGGTGATTTTTAAGATTTTTTTTTCTATTTTTGCGGGTAGTTTGGTTTCCATGGCAACAATATAAGTGAGAAGTAGGCCTACAATCACATGACAGTTAGTAAGTTGATTAATGAACATTTCCGTGGAAGTTTTTTTCAAAACATCTGCAAAGGCTTGGCAGGGAATGCCATTTTTCAATTTCCCCCATTATAAGTGAATGGAAAATCTAAGTTGTCATAGCAACCAAACTTACGAGCCCAATTTCATAAACATAAAACCTGTAAAGGCAAATATTTTGAATATTTCCATAAACTCTCAGCCTCAAAGAGTATATGGTTTATGAGGAGATGATTTTTTTTTTCTATTTTTTTCATGTTGGTTTCCATAGCAACCAGTAAAAATGAGCAATAGGCCTAAAACCATATGGCAGATGGCAGATTGCTTAAGGAACATTTCGACACTTTGTGCAGGATTTATGAATATTCTTGAAGGGCATAGAACTGAAACCGTGTAGCCTTCTAGCTAACATACAATACTGCAGCACAATAAAATAAAGGTCGATAATTTTTGCAGGAGAAATATATATTCTTGAAGGGCATAGAACTGAAAAATGTAGACTTCCAGCTAACATACAGTACTGCAGCGCAATACATTGAAGGTCAACACTTTGTGCAGGGGAAATTAATATTCTTGGAAGGCATAGAACAGAAATCATTTAGCTTTCTATGTAACAATACAGTCCTACAGTGCAATAAAATAAATGTCCGCACTTTGTGCAGGGGAAATTAATATTCTTGAAGGGCACAGAACTGAAATCATGTAGCCTTCTAGCTAACGTATAGTATTGCAGCACAATAAAATAAAGGTTGACACTTCGTGCAGGGCATATTAATATTATTGAAGGGCGTAGAACTGAAATCATGAAGCCTTCTAGCTTACATACAGTACTGCCGCATAATAAAAAAGGCGTTTTTTGTGCAGGGGAAATTAATATTCTTGGGGGCAGTCTTCAAGCTAACATACAGAACTCAATAAATACAATAAAATAAAGGTCGGCAATTTGTGCAGGGGGTATTAATAATCTTGAAGGACATAGAACTGAAATCGTGTAGCCTTCTAGCTAACATACAGAACTGCCGAATAATAAAAAGGGGACCTTTTTGTGCAGGGGAAAATAATATTCTTGAGGGCATAGAACTAAAACCAGGTGGCCTTCTGACTAACATACAATACCGCAGCACAATAACTTAAAAAGCCGACAGTTTCTGCAGGGGAAAATATTCTTTAAGGGAATAGAACAGAAATCATATAGCCATTCTAGCTCACATACCGTAATGCACCACAATAAAATAAAGGTCGACTCTTTGTACAGGGGAAATTAACATTCTTGAAGGGGTTTTGAACTGATATGATGTTAAACGACCCCGTCAAATCCATTTAGGTCATTTTTGAGACGTTGCTTCCAATTTTGTGTACCCTTCTAGCTAAAATACAGTACTGATGTACAATAAAATACAAGGCGACACCTTGTGCAGGGGAAATTCATATTCTTGAAGGGCATAGAACTGAAATAATGTGGCCTTCTAGATAACATACATTACTGCAGCAAAATAAAATAAAGGTTGACACTTTGTAGAGGAAAACTAATATTCATAGAGGGCACAGAACTGGAAGCATGTAGCCTTCTGGCTTTCATACAGCACTTCAGCACAATAAAATAAAGGTCGACACTTTGGGCAGGGGTTATTAATATTTTTGAAGGGCATAGAACAGAAATAATGTAGCCTTCTGGCAAACATACAGAACTGCAGCACAATAAAATAAAGGACGACCCTTTGTGCAGGGGAAATTAATATTATTGAAGGGCCTAGAACTGAATTCGTGTAGCCTTCCATCTAACACACAGCACTGCAGCCCAATAAAATAAAGGTCGACACTTTGTGAAGGAGAAATTAATATTCTTAAAAGGCATATAACTGAGATCTTGTAGCCTTCTAGCTAACATACAGTATTGCAGCACAATAAAATAGAGGTCGACACTTTGTGAAGGGGAAATTAATATTCTTGAAGGGCGAAGAACTGTATTCCTGTAGCCTTCTGGCAAACATACAGCACTGCAGCGCAATATAATAAAGGTAAACACGTTGTGCAGGGGGAATTAACATTCTTGAAGGGCAAAGAACTGAAATCATGTACCCTTCTAACTAACATACAGTACAATAAAATACATGTCGACATTTTGTGGTGGGGAAATTAATATTCTTGAAGGGTATAGAACTGAAATCGTGTAGCCTTCTAGCTTACGTACATTACTGCAGCACAATAAAGTAAAGATCGACACTTTGTACAGGAGAATTAATAGTCTTGGAGGACAAAGAACTGGAATCATGTAGCCTTCTGGCTAACATACAGCACTGCAGTACAATATAATAAAGGTCGACACTTTGTGCGGGCGGTATCAATATTCTTGAAGGGCAAAGCACTGAAATAATGTAGTCTTCTGGCAAACATACAGCACAGCAGCACAATAAAATAAAGGTCGACACTTTGAGCAGGGGACACTAGTATTCTTGAAGGGTGCAGAACTGTATTCAGGTAGCCTTCCAGCTTAAACACAGCACTACAGCACAATAAAATAAAGGTCGACACTTTGTGAAAAGGAAATTAATTTTCTTGAAGCGCGTAGAACTGTATTCAGGAACCCTTCCAGCTAAAACACAGCACTACAGCACAATGCAATAAAGTTCGACAGTTTGTACAGGAAAATTAATATTCTTGAAGGGCAAAGAACTGTTATCATGTAGCCTTCTGGCTAACATACAGTGCTGCAGCACAATACAATAAAGATCGATACTTTCTGCAGGGGCAAATATTCTTTAAGGGCATATGACAGAAATCATGTAGCCATTCTAGCTCACATACCGTACTGCACCAAAATAAAATAAAGGTCGACTCTTTGTACAGGGGAAATTAACATTCTTGAAGGGGTTTTGATTTGATATGAGTTTAAACATCCCCGTCAAATCTATTTAGGTCATTTTTAGACGTTGCTTCCAGTTTTGTGGGACTTTAACCCGACATTGAGTTGAAATGACATCTCAATCCCTGAGGCCCATTGAAACCAATATGGTTTATAAGCATGGACGGGGCGACTCGCAGCAATTTTCCTCGACAAGCCTAGACGTTCTAAGCGGATTGCCTGTACTCATGTGCGGTCAGTATCAGCTCTGCGTGGAAGCATCGTGCAGCCCAATATATTTCTCCCAGCCCCGTTGGGAGGGGTCGGCATAGTACTGAAATTGTGTAGCCTTATAGCTTATATACAGTAGTGCAGGACAATAAAATAAATGTCGAGACTTCGTGCAGGAAAAAATAATATTCTTGAAGGGCAAAGATCTAAAATCGGATAGCTTACTAGTCAACATACAGTAATGCAGCACAATGAAATATAGGTCGACACTTTGTGTAGGGGAAATCAATATTCTTGAAGGGCGTAGAACTGAAATAATGCAGCCTTCTAGCTAACATACAGTACTGCAGCACAATAAAATTGAGGTCAAGACTTCGAGCAGGGGAAATTAATATTCTTAAATGACATATAACTGAAATCAAGTAGCTTTCTAGCTAACATACAGTACTGCAGCACAATCAAATAAATATCGACACTTTGTGCAAGAGAAATTAATATTTTTGAAAGGCACAGAACTAAAATCATGTAGCCTACTGGCTAACGTACAGTATTGCAGCACAAAAAATATAGATCAACGCTTTGTGTAGGGGTAATTAATATTCTTGAAGGGCATAGAACTGTATTCATGTAACTTTCTAGCTAGCATACAGCACTGCAGCACAATAAGATAAAGCACGACACTTTTTGAAAGGGAAATTGATATTCTTGAAGGGCATTGAACGAAAATCATGTTGGCTTAAAGCAAAGCAACACAACACAATAAAGGTCGACACCTTGTGCAGGGGGAAATTAAGGCCATTGAACTGAACTCATGTTGCCTTCTAGTCAACACACATAACTGCATCACAATGAAATAAAGGTCGACACTTTGTACAGGAAAATTAATATTCTTGGAGGGGAAAGAACTTAAATCATGTAGCCTTCTGGCTAAAATACAGTACTGCAGCACAATACAATAAAGCTCGACACTTTGTGCAGGGGGTATATTAACATTCTTGACGGGCATAGAACTGAAATAATGTAGCCTTCTGGCAAACATACATAACTGCAGCACTTTGTGCAGGGGAAATTAATATTCTTGAATGGCCTAGAATTGAAATCTTGAAGCCTTCTAGCTAACATACAGTACTGCAGCGCAATAAAATAAAGGTCGACATTTTGTGAAGGGGAAATTAATATTCTTGAAGGGCGTAGAACTGTATTCATGCAGCCTTCTGGCAAACATACGGCACTGCAGCGCAATAAAATAAAGGTAAATACGTTGTGCAGGGGGAATTAACATTCTTGAAGGGCAAAGTATTGAAATCATGTACCCTTCTAGCTAACATACAGTACTGTAGTACAATAAAATACATGTCGTCACTTTGTGCAGAGGAAATTTATATTCTTGAAGGGCAAATAACTGAAATAATGTAGCCTTCTTGCAAACATACAGCAAAGCAAAACAATAAAATAAAGGTCGACACTTTGTGCAGGGGGCATTAATATTCTTGAAGCGCGCAGAACTGTATACAGGTAGCCTTCCAGCTAAACACAGCACTACAGCAAATAAAATAAAAGTCGACACTTTGTGAAGGTGAAATTAATATTCTTGCAGGGCGTAGAACTGTATTCAGGTAGCAGACCAGCTAAAACACAGCACTAAAGCAGAAAGCAATAAAGATTGACAGTTTGTACAGGAAAATTAATATTCTTGAAGGGCAAAGAATTGAAATCATGTAGCCTTTTGGCTAACATACAGTACTGCAACACAATACAAGAAAGATCGATACTTTGTGCAGGGGGTATCAATATTCTTGAAGGGCATAGACAAGAAATAATGTAGCCTTCTGGCAAACAAACAGCACTGCAGCACAATAATATAAAGGTCGACACTTTGTGCAGGGGAAATTAATATTCTTGAAGGGCCAAGAACTGTGTTCAAGTAGCCTTCCAGCTAAAACACAGCAATACAGCACAAAAAATAAAGGTCGACACTTTGTTAAGGTGAAATTAATATACTTGAAGGGCATAGAACTGAAATCGTGTAGCCTTCTAGCTAACATACATTACTGCAGCACAATAAAACTAGACCAGTGTTTTCAGAGGAAAACATATGTCAGCCCCACCAGTTTGAAGTCCAGGGCATCTTGACATTTCTTTTGCATATGGTCTTCTTACAAAAATTCTATATATCCACTCATTCAGGAAACTGAGTGGTTTCTTATGTATATGGTCTTCTTGCAAAAATTCTATTCATCAACTCATTCAGGAGACTGAGTGCTGAAAGCTTATTTTTTAACATCTAAGTCCTGTGGTGACCTTGAAAATTGGGTCAAGGTCACCAAAATCTAATCAGTTCTTAAGCCGTTCCCACTTATATAATATACCATGTTTGAACCAAATCCATCCATTGGTTCAGGAGAAACAGTGCAGATAAGCTTATTTTCAACAGTCTAGTCCCATGGTGACCTTGATAATTAGGTCAAGGTCATCAAAATCTAATCAATTTTAGAGACAATCCCACTTGTATTATGTACCAAGTTTGAACCAAATCCATCTACTGGTTCAGGAGATACAGTTCATATAATCTTAACATTGCTAAGACCTGTGGTGACCTTGAAAATTAAATCAAGGTCACCAAAATCTAATTAGTTCTTGAAACCATCCCATTTATCTTATGTACCAAGTCTGTACCAAATCCATCCCATGGTTCAGGAGATAAAGTGCAGACAAGCTTATTTTTAACAGTCTAAGTCCCTTGGTGACCTTGAAAATTAGGTCAAGGTCACCAAAATCTAATCAGTACTAGAAACTACCCCACTTATCTTATGTACCAAGTTTAAACCAAATCCATCCATTGGTTCAGGAGAAAGATGACAGGCAAGCTTATTTTTTACAGCCTAAGACCCGTGGTGACCTTGAAAATTGGGTCAAGGTCACCAAAATATAATCAGTCCTTGAGACCATCCCATTTATCTTATGTACCAAGTCTGAACCAAATCCATCCATTGGTTCAGGAGATAGAGTGCAGACAAGCTTATTTTTAACAATAAATCCCGTTGTGACCTTGAAAATTAGGTCAAGGTCACCAAAATCTAATCAGTTCTAGAGACTATCCCACTTACTTTATGTACCAAGTTTGAACCAAATCCATCCATTGGTTCAGGAGATAGAGTGCAGACGAGCTTATTTTTAACAGTCTTAGTCCCGTGGTGACCTTGAAAATTAGGTCAAGGTCACCAAAATCTAATCAGTTCTTGAGACCATCCCAATTATACTATGTATTAAGGTTCAGGAGATAGCGTGCAGACAAGCTTTTTTGGCCTAAAATTCGACAATTGTTTGAGCACTGTGACCTTGAAAATTAGACCAAGGTCACCAAAATCTAATCAGTACTTTTCCCCCTCCCAATGGTGTATCTGTGTAAGTTTAATCAAAATCCATCCATCCATTCAGGAGATAGAGTGCAGACAAGAGGCAACGCCAACGCCAACGCCGACGCCGACAGGATCCGCACCAAAACCAATATGTCCCCCTCCCTTTCGGGTGGGGGGACATAATAAAGGTCGACACTTTGTTAAGGGGAAATTAATATTCTTGAAGGCGTAGAACTGTATTCATGCAGCCCTCTTGCAATCATACAGCACCGCAGCGCAATAAAATAAAACACTTTGTGCAGGGGAATAAACATTCTTGAACGACAAAGAACTGAAATCATGTACCCTTCTAGCTAACATACAGTACTGCAGTACAATAAAATATAGCTTGACACTTTGTACAGGAATACAAGACGACACCTTGTGCAGGGTTATTCATATTCTTGAAGGGCCTGGAACTGAAGTAATGTAGCCTCCTACATAACATACATTACTGCAGCACAATAAAATATAGCTTGACACTTTGTACAGGAAAATTAATATGCTTAGAGGGCACAGAACTGAAAGAATATAGCCTTCTGGCTTACATACTGCACTGCAGCACAATAAAATAAAAATCGACACTTTGGGCAGGGGTATTAATATTTTTGAAGGGCGTAGAACAGATATAATGTAGCCTTCTGGCAAACATACAGAACTGCAGCACAATAAAACAAAGGTCGATACTTTCCGCAGGGGAAATTTATATTCTTGAAGGGCCTAGAACCGTATTCATGTAGCCTTCCAGCCAACACACAGCACAATAAAATAAAGGTCGACATTTTGTGAAGGGGACATTAATATTTTAAAAAGGCATATAGCTGCAATCTTGTAGCCTTCTAGCTAACATACAGTACTGCAGCACAATAAAATAAATGTCGACATTTTATGAAGGGGAAATTAATATACTTGAAGGGCGTAGAACTGTATTCATGCAGCCGTCTGGCAAACATACACAACTGCAGCGCAATTAAATAAAGGTAAACACGTTGTGCAGGGGGAATTAACATTCTTATAGGGCAAATAACTGAGATCATGTACCCGCAGTACAATACAAAACATATCGACACTTTTTGCAGGGGAAATTAATATTCTTAAAAGGCATAGAACTGAAATCGTGTAGCCTTCTAGCTAACGTACATTACTGCAGCACAATAAAATAAAGATGGACACTTTGTACAGGAAAATTAATATTCTTGGAGGGCAAAGAACTAAAATCATGAAGCCTTCTTGCTAACATACAGCACTGCAGCACAATACAATAAAGGTCGACACTTTGTGCAGGAGGTATCAATATTCTTGAAGGGCATAGAACTGAAATAATGTAGCCTTCTGGCAAACATACAGCACAGCAGCAAAATAAAATAAAGGTCGACACTTTGTGCAGGGGACATTAATATTCTTGAAGGGCGTAGAACTGTATTTAGGTAGCCTTCCAGCTAAAACACAGCACTACAGCACAATAAAATAAAGGTCAACACTTTTTGAAGGTGAAATTAATATTCTTGAATGGCGTAGAACTGTATTCAGGTAGCCTTCCAGATAAAACACAGCACTACAGCACTACAGCACAATGCAATAAAGGTCGACAGTTTGTACAGAAAAATGAATATTCTTGACGGACAAAAAAACTGAAATCATGTAGCCTTCTGGCTAACATACAGTACTGCAGCACAAAACAATAAAGATCGATACTTTGTGCAGGGGGTATTAATATTCTTTAAGGGCATAGACAAGAAATCATGTAGCCTTCTGGCAAACATTCAGCGCTGCAGCACAGAAAAATAAAAGTCGAGACTTTGTACAGAAATACTAATATTCCTGGAGGGCATAGTACTCAAATTATGTAGCCTTCTGGCTAACATACAGCACTGCAGTACCATACAATAAAGATCAAAGATCGACACATTGTGCAGGGAGTTTAATATTCTTGGAGGGCATAGAACTGAAATAATGAACTAACTCAAGTAGTCTTCTACATAACTGCAGCACAATAAAGTAACGGTCGACACTTTGTACAGGAAAATCAATAATCTTGGAGGGCAAAGAACTGAAATCATGTAGCCATCTGGCTAACATACAGTACTGCAGCACAATACAATAAAGATCGATACGTTGTGCAGGGGGTATTAATATTCTTGAAGGGCATAGACAAGAAATCATGTAGCCTTCTGGCAAACATACAGCACTGCAGCACAGAAGGTCGAGACTTTGTACAGAAATATTAATATTCTTGGAGGGCATAGAACTGAAATTATGTAGCCTTCTGGCTTCCATACAGCACTGCAGTACCATACAATAAAGATCAAAGATCGACACATTCCTGCAGCACAATAAAATAAAGGTCGACACTTTGGGAAGGGGAAATTTATATTCTTGAAGGGCGTAGAACTGTATTCATGCAGCCGTCTGGCAAACATATAGCACTTTGTGTCGGGGGAATTAACATTCTTGAAGGGCAAGCACTGAAATCATGTACCCTTCTAGCTAACATACAGTACTGCAGTACAATAAAATACATGTCGACACTTTCTACAGGTGAAATTAATATTCTTGAAGGGCATAGCACTGAAATAATGTAGCCTTATGGCTAACATACAGCACTGCAGCACAATATAATAGAGGTAGACATTTTCCGCGGGGGGGGGGGGGGGTGGGTTAATATTCTCGAAGGGAAACGAACGTAAATCATATAGCCTTCTAGCAAACATACAGCACTGCAGCACAATAAAATAAAAGTTGACATTTTGCGCGGGGGGGAATTAATATTCTTGAAGGGCAAAGAACTGAAATAATGTAGCCTTCTGGCAAACATACAGAACAGCAGCACAATAAAATAAAGGTCGACACTTTGTGCAGGGGACATTAATATTCTTGAAGGGCGTAGAACTGTATTTAGGTAGCCTTCCAGCTAAAACACAGCACTACAGCACAATCATATAAAGGTCGACACTTTGTGAAGGTGAAATTAATATTCTTTAATGGCGTAGACATGTATTCAGGTAGCCTTCCAGCTAAAAGACAGCACTACAGCCCAATGCAATAAAAGGTCGACAGTTTGAACAGGAAAATTAATATTCTTCAAGGACAAAGAACTGAAATCATGTAGCCTTCTGGCAGCACAATACAAAAAAAGACCGATACTTTGTGCCGGGGGCTATTATTATTCTTGAAGGTCATAGACAAGAACTCATGTAGCCTTCTGGCAAACATACAGCACTGCAGCACAATAAAATAAAGGTCGACACTTTGTATAGGAATATTAATATTCTTGGAGGGCATAGAACTGAAATTATGTAGCCTTCTGGCTAACATACAACACTGCAGTACCATACAACAAAGATCAAAGATCGACACATTGTGCAGGGGGTATAAATATTCTTGGAGGGCATAGAACTGAAATAATGAACTAAAATCAAGTAGCCTTTTAGCTAACATACATTACTGCAGCACAATTAAAATAAAGGTCGACACTTTGTACAGGAAAATCAATATAATTGGAGGGCAAAGAACTGAAACCATGTAGCCATCTGGCTTACATACAGCACTGCAGCACAATACACAATAAAGGTCTTCACTTTGAGAAAGGGAAATTAATATTCTTGAAGGACATAGAACTGAAATCTTGTAGTCTTCTGTTCCAAGGCGGTTCTTCTGTGGCGGTTTATTTATGTTGTTGTTTGTTACTTACTGTGTGTATCATTTGTGTCTTTTTATTTTGGATGGCCATTTGCCCATTTTGTGGGAAAGTAACTGTCCTTATGGCCTTCCTTTGTTTAGGTTTCCATTATGGTCTAGTCGCTTCATGTTTCTGTTTCTTTCCCTTTTGTGTTTTTTATGGATGGAGTAAGTTGATTATATCGATTCCTGATCTTTGTTTTACTTCTATTTTTTTCTAGCTAGCATACAGTCCTGCAGCACAATAAAATAAAGGTCGACACTTTGGGAAGGGGAAATTTATATTCTTGAAGGGCGTAGAACTGTATTCATGCAGCCGTCTGGCAAACATATAGCACTTTGTGTCGGGGGAATTAACATTCTTGAAGGGCAAAGAACTGAAATCATGTACCCTTTAGCTAACATACAGTACTGCAGTACAATAAAATAGATGTCGACACTTTGTACAGGTGAAATTAATATTCTTGAAGGGCATAGCACTGAAATAATGTTGCCTTATGGCTAACATACAGCACTGCAGCACAATATAATAGAGGTCGACATTTTGCGCAGGGGGGATTAATATTCTCGAAGGGCATAGAACTTAAATCATGTAGCCTTCTAGGAAACATACAACACTGCAGCACAATAAAATAAAAGTTGACATTTTGCGCAGGGGGGAATTAATATTCTTGAAGGGCAAAGAACTGAAATAATGTAGCCTTCTGGCAAACATACAGCACAGCAGCACAATAAACTAAAGGTCGACACTTTGTGCAGGGGACATTAATATTCTTGAAGGGCGTAGAACTGTATTTAGGTAGCCTTCCAGCTAAAACACAGCACTACAGCACGGTCATATAAAGGTCGACACTTTGTGAAGGTGAAATTAATATTCTTGAATGGCGTAGAACTGTATTCAGGTAGCCTTCCAGCTAAAACACAGCACTACAGCACAATGCAATAATGGTCGACAGTTTGTACAGGAAAATTAATATTCTTGAAGGACAAAGAACTGAAATCATGTAGCCTTCTGGCTGCACAATGCAATAAAGACCGATACTTTGTACAGGGGGCTATTATTATTCTTGAAGGGCATAGACAAGAAATCATGTAGCCTTCTGACAAACATACAGCACTGCAGCACAACAAAATAAAGGTCAACACTTTGTGTAGGAATATTAATATTCTTGGAGGGCATAGAACTGAAATTATGTAGCCTTCTGGCTAACATACAGCACTGCAGTACCATACAATAAAGACCAAAGATCGACACATTGTGCAAGGGGTATTAATATTCTTGGAGGGCATAGAACTGAAATAATGAACTAAAATCAAGTAGCCTTCTAGCTAACATACATTACTGCAGCACAATAAAATAAAGGTCGACACTTTGTACAGTAAAATTAATATTCTTGGAGGGCAAAGAACTGAAATCATGTAGCCATCTGGCTAACATACAGCACTGCAGCACAATACACAATAAAGGTCGACACTTTGAGAAGGGGAAATATTCTTGAAGGGCATAGCACTGAAATAATGTAGCCTTCTTGCTTACATACAGCAATGCAGCACAATATAATAGAGGTCGACATTTTGCGCAGGGGGAATTAATATTCTCGAAGGGCATGGAACTTAAATCATGTAGCCTTCTAGCAAACACACAGCACTGCAGCCCAATTAAATAAAAGTTGACATTTTGCGCAGGGGGAATTAATATTCTTGAAGGGCAGTGAACTGAAATCATGTAGCTTTCAAGCTTACATTCAGTACTGCTGCGCAATAAAATAAAGGTCGACACTTTGTACAGGGGAAAATAATAATCTTGAAAGGCATAAAACTGAAATCATGTAGCCTTCTAGCTAAAACAAAATACTGCAGCACAATAAAAAAGGTCGACACTTTGTGCGGGAACAGTTAATACTTTGAGGGGCATAGAACTGAAATCTTGTAGCCGGCTAGCTAACATACAGTACTGAGCACAATAAAATAAAGGTGTTCATTTTGTGCAAGTGAAATTAATATTCTTTAAGGGCATAGGACTGAAATATTGTAGCCTTCTGGCTAACATGCAGCACAATGAAATATAGGTCGACATTTTGCGCTGGCGCAATTAATATTCTTGAAGTGCACAGAACTGAAATCATGTAGCTTTCTAGCTAACATTCAGGACTGCTGCAGAATAAAATAAAGGTCGACACTTTGTGCATGGGAATTTAATATTATTGAAGGACAAAGAAGTAATATTTTGTAGCCTTGTAGCTAACACAGCACTGCAGCACAATAAAATAAATGTCGACACTTTGTGCAGTGCTAATTAATATTCTTGAAGGATATAATACTGAAATCGTGTAGCCTTCTAGCTAATATACAGTACTGCAGCACAATAAATTAAAGGTCGATAATTTGTGTAGGGGAAATTAATATTCTTGAAGGGAATAAAACTGAGCAAGAGTTGTCAGAAGACAACATAGCTCGCCTTTGGGGGCCTAAGATGGATGAGGGCAAGTTATCCAAAATTTTCTTTTGTAAAAAAAGCCCAAAAGACTGCAGCAAATTGAAGAGAATCAAAAAGTACCCCTAATTATCCTGTTTTCAAGCCTTTCCACTGTAAAAAAGACAAAAAGAAATCTATTTTTAATAAAAAAAAATCTACAAACTTCCAAGTAATAACAAGGCATCAAAGACGATACAAATCCGCTCGTGCAAGACAAATTAAAGAAAAGCCTAGCATTTATGTAAAATTACATTATATCAATCAATAAATGTACTTACTTAAGAGTGATGACAAACTTTTTCTAAAAATTGCCAGTGACCTTGACTTTGAGCCCCAGGCACTGAATGTTGGACTGACTCTAGATATTATCATACCCAATATTTGTATAAAGTAATCTTAAAATCCATCAATAAATGTAGACACTAGAGCGATCACAAAGTTTTTCTAAAAATAGTCACAGTGACCTTGACCTTCAGTCCTAGAACCTGAAAGTCAAAGTCACTCGAGATACTATCATACCCAATATGTTTGTGAAGTTATATTAAAATCCATCCATAAATAAAGGCGCAAGAGCGATGAAAAAGATTTTCTAAAAATAGCCACAGTGACCTTGACCTTCAGCCCCAGACCCTGAAAGTCGAACTCGCTCGAGATATCATCATACCCAACATTTGTGTGAAGTTATATTATGATGACAAAGTTTTTCTAAAAGTAGCCACAGTGACCTTGACCTTCAGCCCCAGACCCTGAAAGTCGAACTCGCTCGAGATATCATCATACCCAACATTTGTGTGAAGTTATATTATGATGACAAAGTTTTTCTAAAAATAGCCACAGTGACGTTGACCTTCAGCCCCAGACCCTGAAAGTCGAACTCTCTCAAGATATCATCATACCCAATATTTGTGTGAAGTTATATTAAAATCCATCCATAAATAAAGGCGCAAGAGCGATGAAAAAGAATGTAGGCACTAGAGCGATCACAAAGTTTTTTTTTCTAAAAATAGTCACAGTGACCTTGACCTTCAGTCCCAGAACCTGAAAGTCATAGTCACTCGAGATATCATCATACCCAATATTTGTGTGAAGTTATATTAAAATCCATCCATAAATAAAGGCGCAAGAGCGATGAAAAAGAATTTCTAAAAATAGCCACAGTGACCTTGACCTTCAGCCCCAGACACTGAAAGTCAAACCCGCTCGAGATATCATCATACCCAACATTTGTGTGAAGTTATATTAAAATCCATCAATAAATTAAGGTGCAAGATCGATGACAATGTTTTTTCTAAATATAGCCTCAGTGACCTTGACCTCGTGACCCTGAAAGTAGTGACCTTGACCTTAAGCCCCGGACCCTGAAAGTCAAAGTCACTCGAGATATCATTATACCCAACATTTGGGTGAAGTTATATTAAAATCCATCAATAAATGAAGGCGCTAGAGCGATGACAATGTTAATAAAAAATAGCCACAGTTACCTTGACCTTGAGCCCCAGACCCGCTATGCTTTTAAAAAGAAAAAAAAAAACAAAAAAAAAACAAAAAAAAAAACATGCCTCCCCCGGGATTTGAACTCGAGCAGCTTGCAGGTAAAATTTAACATAGGGAAATAAGGGAGGTAATACAGAGGAAAATAATAACTTCTCAACAAGTCCACTTTAAGCCAAAAAACCTGAACAATGAAGTACAATGATAATGTTAAATATTGTTTTTTTAACAATTGTTAATTATATATTCAAAATAAACTTGTAAAACACAACAAATATTAGAGCTTGCAGGTAAACTTTAACCAAATGCGGACACCGACGCGGACGCCGACGCTGACGCAGACGCTGACGCCAATGCTGACGCTGACGCTGACAACGGACGACCGGGGGTATGGCAATAGCTCCCCCTTACTTTCGTAAGGCGAGCTAAAAATGTAGCCTTCTAGTTAACATACAGTACTGCAGCCCAATAAATTGGAGGTCGAGACTTTGTGCAGGTGAAATTAATATTCTTGAAGGGCGTAGAACTGTATTCATGTAGCCTTCCAGATAAAACACAGAACAATAAAATAAAGGTCGACACTTTGTGAAGGGGAAATTAATATTCTTGAAGGGCATAGAACTGAAATCTTGTAGCCATCTAGATAACATACAGTACTGCAGCACAATAAAATAAAGGTCGACACTTTTAGAAGGGGAAATTAATATTCTTGAAGGGCGTAGAACTGTATTCATGGCGCCTTCTTGCAAACATACAGCACTACAGCGCAATAAAATAAAGGTTAACACTTTGTGCAGGGAAAATAAACAGTTTTGAAGGGCAAATAACTGAAATCATGTACCCTTCAAGCTAACATACAGTACTGCAGTACAATAAAATACATGTCGATACTTTGTGCAGGGGAAATTAATATTCTTCAAGGGCATAGAGCTGAAATCATGTAGCCTTCTAACATACATTACTACAGCACAATAAAATAAAGGTCGACACATTGTACAGGAAAATTAATATTCTTGGAGGGCATAGAACTAAAATCTTGTAGCCTTCTGGCTAACATACAGCCCTGCAGCACAAAAAAATAAATGTCGACACTTTTTGCAGGGGGTATTCATATTCTTGAAGGGTATAGAACTGAAAAAATGTAGCCTTCTGGCAAACATACAGCACTGCAGCACAATAAAATAAAAGTCGACACTTTATGCAGTGAAAACTAAAATTCTTGAAGGGCGTAGAACTGTATTCATTTGGCCTTCCAGCTAACACACAGCACCACAGCACAATAAAATACGGGTCGACATTTTGTGAAGGGGAAATTAATATTCTTGAAGGGCATAGAACTGAAATCTTGTAGCCTTCTAGCTAAAATACAGAACTGCAGCACAATAAAATAAATGTCGACACTTTGGGAAGGGGAATATAAAATTCTTGAAGGGCGAAGACCTGTATTCATGCAGCCCTCTGCCAAACATACAGCACTGCAACGCAATAAAAAGGTAAACACTTTGTGCAGGGGGAATTGACATTCTTGAAGGGCAATGAACTGAAATCATGTACCCTTCAAGCTAACATACAGTACTGCAGTACAATAATATACATGTCGTCACTTTAGGCAGGGGAAGTTAATATTATGTATTCATGTAGCCTTCCAGCTAACACATAGCACTACAGCACAATAAAATAAAGGTCGGCACTTTGTGAAGGGGAAATAAATATTCTTGAAGGGCAGAGAACTAAAATCTTTCAGCCTTCTACCTAACATAAAGTACTGCAGCACAATAAAATAAATTTCGACACATTGGGAAGGGGAAATTTATATTCTGTATTCATGCAGCCCTCTGCAAACATACAGCACTGCAGCGCAATAAAATAAAGGTAAACACTTTCTGCAGGGGGAATTGACATTCTTGAAGGGCAAAGAACTTAGATCATGTACCCTTCTAACATACAGTACTTCAGTACAATAATATACATGTCGACACTTTGTGCAGGGGAAATTCTTGAAGGGCATAGATTTGATATCATGTAGCCTTCTAGCTGACATACACTGCTGCAGCACAAAAAATATTGGTCGACACTTTGCACCGGAAAATTAATATTCTTGGAGGGCAAAGAACTGAAATAAAGAAGCCTTCTGGCTAACATACATTACTGCAACACAATAAAATTAGGGTCGACAATTTGTAGAGGAAAAATAATATCTTGAAGGGTATAGAACTGAAATAATGTAGCCTTCTGGCACACATACAACACTGCAGCACAATACAATTAAGGTCGGCATTTGTGCAGGTGGTATTGATATTCTTGTAGGGCATAGAACTGAAATAATGTAACCTTCCGGCAACTATACAGCACTGCAGCACAATAAAGTAAGGGCCGTCAATTTGTGCAGGGGAAATGAATATTCTTGAAGAGCATAGAACTGAAATTATGAAGCCTTCTAGCTCACTTACATAACTGGAGCACAATAAAATAAAGGTCGATACTTTGTACAGGAAAATTTATATTCTTGGAGTGCAAAGAACTGAAATTATGTAGCCTTCTGGCTAACATACAGCACTGCAGCACCATACAATAAAGGTGGACACTTGTGCAGAGGGTATTAATATTCTTGAAGGGCATAGAACTGAAATCATGTAGCCTTCTAACTAACATACATTACTGCAGCTAAATAAAATAAAGGTCGACACTTTGAACAGGAAAATTAATATTCTTGGAGGCCATAGAACTGAAATCTTGTAGCCTTCTTGCTATCATAGAGCACTGCAGCACAATTAAATAAATGTCGACACTTTGTGCAGGAGGTATTCATTTTCCTGAAGGGTATAGAACTGAAATAATGTAGCCTTCAGGCAAACATACAGCACTGCAGCACAATAAAATAAAGGTCGACACTTTGTGCAGGGGAAAGTAATATTCTTGAAGAGCGCAGAAATGTATGCATGTAGCCTTCCAGCTAACACATAGCACTACAGCACAATAAAATAAAGGTCGGCACTTTGTGAAGGGGAAATAAATATTCTTGAAGGGCATAGAACTAAAATCTTGTAGCCTTCTAGCTAAAATACAGTACTGCAGCACAATAAATAAAGGTCGACACTTTGGGGAGGGGAAATTAATATTCTGTATTCATACAGCCTTCTGCAAACATACAGTACTGCAATACAATAATATACATGTCGTCACTTTGTGCAGGGGAAATTAATATTCTTGAAGGGCATATAACTGAAATAATGTAGCCTTCTGGCAAACATACAGCACTGCAGCACAATAAAATAAAGGTCGACACTTTGTGCAGGGGAAAGTAATAGTCTTGAAGAGCGTAGAAATGTATTCATGTAGCCTTCCAGCTAACACATAGCACTACAGCACAATAAAATAAAGGTCGGCACTTAGTGATGGGGTAATAAATATTCTTGAAGGGCATAGAACTGAAATCTTGTAGCCTTCTAGCTAACATACAGTACTGCAACAGAATAAAATAAATTTCGACACATCTGGAGGGGGAAATTAATATTCTGTATTCATGCAGCCTTCTGAAAACATACAGCACTGCAGCGCAATAAAATAAAGGTAAACACTTTCTGCAGGGGGAATTGACATGCTTGAAGGGCAAAGAACTGAAATCATGTACCCTTCTAGCTAACATACAGTACTTCAGTACAATAATATACATGCCGACACTTTGTGCAGGGGAAATAAATCTTCTTGAAGGGCATAGATTTGATATCATGTAGCCTCCTAGTTAACATTGCTGCAGCACAATAAAATATAGGTCGACACTTTGCACCGGAAAATTAATATTCTTGGAGGGCAAAGAACTGAAATAATGAAGCCTTCTGTATAACATACATTACTGCAACACCATAAAATTAAGGTCGACAATTTGTAGAGGAAAATTAATATCTTGAAGGGTATAGAACTGAAATAATGTAGCCTTCTGGCAAACATACAGCACTGCAGCACAATACAATAAAGGTCGGCATTTGTGCAGGTGGTATTGATATTCTTGAAGGGCATAGAACTGAAATAATGTAACCTTCCGGCAACTATACAGCACTGCAGCACGATAAAATAAGGGTTGTCACTTTGTGCAGGGGAAATTAAAAGTCTTGAAGGGCGTAGAACTGTATTAATGTAGCCTTCCAGCTAACACACAGCACCACAGCACAATAAAATAAAGGTCGACACTTTGTGAAAGGGAAATGAATATTCTTGAAGAGCATAGAACTGAAATTATATAGCCTTTTAGCTAACATACATAACTGCAGCACAATAAAATAAAGGTCGATACTTTGTACAGGAAAATTAATATTCTTGGAGTGCAAAGAACTGAAATCATGTAGCCTTCTTGCTAACATGCAGCACTGCAGCACCATACAATAAAGGTCGACACTTTGTGCAGGGGTTTTTAATATTCTTGAAGGGCATAGAACTGAAATCATGTAGCTTTCTAACAAACATACGTTACTGCAGCTAAATAAAAATAAGGTCGACACATTAAACAGGAAAATAAATATTCTTGGAGGGCCTAGAACTGAAATCTTGTAGCATTCTGGCTAACATACAGCACTGCAGCACAATAAAATAAATGTCGACACTTTGTGAAGGAGGTATTCATACTCCTGAAGGGAATAGAACTGAAATAATGTAGCCTTCTGGCAAACATACAGCACTGCAGCACAATAAAACAAAAGTCGACACTTTATGCAGGGAAAAATAAAACTCTGGAAGGGCGTAGAACTATATTCATATGGCCTTCCAGCTAACATTCAGTACTGCTGCACAATAGAATAAAGGTCGACATTTTGTGAAGGGGAAATTAATATTCTTGAAGGGCATAGAACTGAAATCTTGTAGCCTTCTAGCTAACATACAGTACTGCAGCACAATAAAAGAAAGGTCGACATTTTGGGAAGGGGAATATAATATTCTTGAAGGGCGAAAACCTGTATTCATGCACCCCTCTGGCAAACATACAGCACTGCAACGCAATAAAATAAAGGTAAAAACTTTATGAAGGGGGAATTGAAATTCTTGAAGGGCAAAGAACTGAAATCATGTATCCTTCAAGCTAACATACAGTACTGCAATGCAATAATATACATGTCGTCACTTTGTGCAGGAGACATTAATATTCTTGAAGGGCATAGAACTGAAATAATGTAGCCTTCTAGCAAACATACAGCACTGCAGCACAATAAAATAAAGGTCGACACTTTGTGCAGGGGAAAGTAATATTCTTCAAGAGCGCAGAAATGTATTCATGTAGCCTTCCAGCTAACACATAGCACTAAAGCACAATAAAATAAAGGTCGGTACTTTGTGAAGGGGAAATAAATATTCTTGAAGGGCATAGAACTGAAATCTTGTAACCTTCTAGCTAACTTACAGTACTGCAGCACAATAAAATAAAGGTCGACACTTTGGGGAGGGGAAATGAATATTCTGTATTCATGCAGCCTTCTGCAAACATACAGCACTGCAGCGCAATAAAATAAAGGTAAACACTTTGTGCAGGGGGAATTGACATTCTTGAAGGGCAAAGAACTGAAATCATATACCCTTCTAGCTAACATACAGTACTGCAGTACAATAATATACATGTCGACACATTGTACATGAAAATAGATATTCTTGGAGGGCAAAGAACTGAAATCATGTAGCCTTGTGGCTAACATACAGCACTGCAGCACCATGCAATAAAGGTCGACACATTGTGCAGGGGGATTAATATTCTTGAAGGGTATAGAACTGAAATAATGAACTGAAATAATGTAGCCTTCTAGCTAACATACATTACTGCAGCACAATAAAATAAAGGTCGACACTTTGTACAGGAAAATTAATATTCTTGGAGGGCAAAGAACTGAAATCATGTAGCCATCTGGTTTACATACAGCACAGCAGCACAATACACAATAAAGGTCGACACTTTGTGAAGGGGAAATTAATATTCTTCAAGGGCATAGAACTAAAATCTTGTAGCCTTCTAGCTAACATACAGTCCTGCAGCGCAATGAAATCAAGGTCGATACGTTGGAAAGGGGTAATTAATATTCTTGAAGGGCGTAGAACTGTATTCATGCAGCCTTCTGGCAAGCATACAGCACTGCAGTGCCAAAAAATAAAGGTAAACACTTTGTGCAGGAGGAAGTAGCATTCTTCGACACTTTGTACAGGAAAATTAATATTCTTGAATGGCAAAGAACTTAAATAATGTACCCTTCTAGCTAACATACAGTACTGCAGTACAATACAATACATGTCGACACTTTGTACAGGTGAACTTAATATTCTTGAAAGGCATAGAACTGAAAAATGTAGCATTCTGACTAACATACCACACTGCAGCACAATATAATAATGAACTGAAATCATGTAGCCTTCTACCTAACATACATTTCTGCAGCACAATTAAATAAAGGTCGACACTTTATACAGGAAAATTAATATTCTTGGAGGGCAAAGAACTGAAATCATGCAGCCATCTGGCTAACATACAGCACTGCAGCACAATACACAATAAAGGTCGACACTTTGTGCAGGGTAAATTAATATTCTTGAAGGGCATACAACTGAAATCTTGTGGCCTTCTAGCTAATATACAGTCCTGTAGCACAATGAAATAAAGGACGACACTTTGGGAAGGGGAAATTAATATTCTTGGAGGACATAGAAATGAAATCATGTAGCTTTCTAGCTAACATTCAGTACTGCTGCACAATAAAATAAAGGTCGACACTATGTACAGGGGAAATTAATATTCTTGAAGGACATAGAACTTAAATCATGTAGCATACTAGCTAACATACAGCACTGCAGCACAATAAAATAAAGGTCGACACTTTGTGAAGGGGAAATTAATATTCGACATTTTGCGCAGTCCGAAATTAATATTCTTGAAGGGCATAGAACTGAAATCATGTAGGTTTCAATTACATTCAGTAGTGCTGCGCAATGAAATAAAGGTTGACACTTTGTACAGGGGAAATTAATAATCTTGAAGGGCATATAACTTAAATCATGTAGCCGCCTGGCTAACATACAGCACTGCAGCATAATAAAATAAAGGTCAACACTTTGTGCAACCGGAATTAATATTTTTGAAGGGCAAAGAAAGAATTGAAATCATGTAGCCTTCTAGCTAAAATACAGTTCTGCAGTCCAATAAAATAAATGTCGACACTTTGTGCAGGGGAAATTGATATTCTTGACTGGCATAGAACAGAAATCATTTAGCCTTCTAGCTAACACACAGTGCGGCTGCACAATAAAAAAAAGGTCGACACTTTTGCAGTGAAAGTTAATTGTCTTCAGGGGCGTAGAACTGAAATCTTGTAGCCGGCTAGGGAATATACAGAACTGGGCACAATAAAATAAAGGTGTTTATTTTGTGCAGATGAAATAAATATTCTTGAAGGGCACAGAACTGAAATTAAGTAGCCTTCTGGCTAACATACAGCACTGCAGCACAAGAAAATAAAGGTCGACATTTTGCGCAGGGGGAGTTAATATTCTTGAAGTGCATAGAACTGAAATCATGTAGCTTTCTAGCTTACATTCAGTACTGCTGCACAAAAAAGGTCGACTCTTTGTGCATGGGAAATTAATATTATTGAAGGGCATAGAACTGAAATCATGAAATCATTCTAGATAACACAGCACTGCAGCACATTTAAATAAAGGTCGACACTTTGTGCAGGGCTAATTAATATATACTTGAAGGGCATAGAACTGAAATCGTGTAGCCTTCTAGCTAACATACTACAGTACCGTAGCACAATAAAATAAAGGTCGATACCTTGTGCAGGGGAAATGAATATTTTCTTGAAGGGCATAACACCGAAAAAATGTAGCCTTCTAGCAAACATACAGTACTGCAGCACAATAAATTAAAGTTCGACACTTTGTGCAGGTGACATTAATATTCTTGAAGGGCGTAGAACTGTATTCATGTAGCCTTCCAGCTAACCCACAGCACTACAGCTAAATAAAATAAAGGTCGACACTTTGTGAAGAGAAAATTAATATTCTTGAAGGGCACGGAACTGAAATATTGTAGCCTTCTAGCTAACATACATTACTGTAGCACAATAAAATAAAGGTCGACACTTTGGGAAGGGGAAAATAATATTCTTGAAGGGCGTAGAACTGTATTCATTCAGCCTTCTGGCAAACATACAGCAATGCAGCGCAATAAAATAAAGGTAATCACTTAATGCAGGGTTAAACACTTTGTGCAGGGGGAATTAGCATTCATACAACTGAAATCATGTAGCCTTCTATCTAACATACAGTACTGCAGCAAATTTAAAATTAAGGTCGACACATTGTACAGTTAAACTTAATACTCTTGAGGGGCCTAGATTTGAAATCGTGCAGCCGGTTAGCTAACATACAGTACTAGCACAATAAAATTAAGGTCGACACTTTGTGCATGGGAAATTAATATTATTGAAGGGCATAGAACTGAAATCATGAAATCATTCTAGATAACACAGCACTGCAGCACATTTAAATAAAGGTCAACACTTTGTGCAGGGCTAATTAATATACTTGAAGGGCATAGAACTGAAATCGTGTAGCCTTCTAGCTAACATACTACAGTACCGCAGCACAATAAAATAAAGGTCGATACCTTGTGCAGGGGAAATGAGTATTTTCTTGAAGGGCATAACACCGAAAAAATGTAGCCTTCTAGCTAACATACAGTACTGCAGCACAATAAATTGAAGTTCGACACTTTGTGCAGGTGAAATTAATATTCTTGAAGGGCGTAGAACTGTATTCATGTAGCCTTCCAGCTAACCCACAGCACTACAGCTAAATAAAATAAAGGTCGACACTTTGTGAAGAGAAAATTAATATTCTTGAAGGGCACAGAACTGAAATATTGTAGCCTTCTAGCTAACATACATTACTGCAGCACAATAAAATAAAGGTCGACACTTTGTGCAGGGCTAATTAATATATACTTGAAGGGCATAGAACTGAAATCGTGTAGCCTTCTAGCTAACATACTACAGTACCGTAGCACAATAAAATAAAGGTCGATACCTTGTGCAGGGGAAATGATTATTTTCTTGAAGGGCATAACACCGAAAAAATGTAGCCTTCTAGCAAACATACAGTACTGCAGCACAATAAATTAAAGTTCGACACTTTGTGCAGGTGACATTAATATTCTTGAAGGGCGAAGAACTGTATTCATGTAGCCTTCCAGCTAACCCACAGCACTACAGCTAAATAAAATAAAGGTCGACACTTTGTGAAGAGAAAATTAATATTCTTGAAGGGCACGGAACTGAAATATTGTAGCCTTCTAGCTAACATACATTACTGTAGCACAATAAAATAAAGGTCGACACTTTGGGAAGGGGAAAATAATATTCTTGAAGGGCGTAGAACTGTATTCATGCAGCCTTCTGGCAAACATACAGCAATGCAGCGCAATAAAATAAAGGTAATCACTTAATGCAGGGTTAAACACTTTGTGCAGGGGGAATTAGCATTCATACAACTGAAATCCAGTAGCCTTCTATCTAACATACAGTACTGCAGCAAATTTAAAATTAAGGTCGACACATTGTACAGTTAAACTTAATACTCTTGAGGGGCCTAGATTTGAAATCGTGCAGCCGGTTAGCTAACATACAGTACTAGCACAATAAAATTAAGGTCGACACTTTGTGCATGGGAAATTAATATTATTGAAGGGCATAGAACTGAAATCATGAAATCATTCTAGATAACACAGCACTGCAGCACATTTAAATAAAGGTCAACACTTTGTGCAGGGCTAATTAATATACTTGAAGGGCATAGAACTGAAATCGTGTAGCCTTCTAGCTAACATACTACAGTACTGCAGCACAATAAAATAAAGGTCGATACCTTGTGCAGGGGAAATGAGTATTTTCTTGAAGGGCATAACACCGAAAAAATGTAGCCTTCTATCTAACATACAGTACTGCAGCAAATTTAAAATTAAGGTCGACACATTGTGCAGTTAAACTAAATACTCTTGAGGGGCCTATATTTGAAATCGGGTAGCCGGTTAGCTAACATACAGAACTAGCACAATAAAATTAAAGTCGACACATTGTGCGTTGAAAATTAATACTCTTGAAGGGCATAGAACTAAAACAATGTACCTTCTGGCTAACATACAGCACTGCAGGCAAGACTTCGTGCAGAGAAAAATAATTTTCTGTGAGGGCATTTATCTAAAATCATATAGCCTACTAGCCAACATACAGTACTGCAGCACAATAAAATAAAAGTCGACACTTTGTGTCGGGGGAATTAATATTCTTGAAGGGAAAAGAACTGGAATAATAAGTCTTCTGGCTAACATACAGTACTGCAGCACAATAAAATTAAGGTCAACATTGTATGCAGAGGAGATCTATATTCTTGAAGGGAATAGAACTGAAATCATGTAGCCTTCTGGCTAACATACAGCACTGCAACACAATACAATGAATGTCGACACTTTGTACAGGGGGTATTAATATTATTGAAGGGTAGAGAATTGAAATAACTTAGCCTTCTGGCAAATATACAGCACTGCAGCACAATAAAATAAAGGTCGACACTTCATGCATGGGAAAATAAAATTCTATTAGGGCGTAGAACTGTATTCATGTAGCCTTCCAGCTAACACACAGCACTACAGCACAATAAAATAAAGGTCGACACTTTATGCAGGGGAAATTAAAATTCTTGAAGGGCGTAGAACTGTATTAATGTGGCCTTCCAGCTAACACACAACGCTACAGCACAATAAAATAAAGTTCGACACTTTGTGAAGGGGAAATTAATATTCTTGAAGTGCCTAGAAGCGAAATCTTGTAGCCTTCTAGCTAACATACAGTACTGCAGTACAGGTCGACACTCAAACATAGGGCAAAGATCTGAAACCTTGTAGCCTTCTAGCTAACATACATTACTGCAGCACAATAAAATAAAGGTCGACACTTTGGGAAGGGGAAAATAATAGTCTTGAAGGGCGTAGAACTGTATTCATGCTGCCTTCTGGCAAACATACAGCACTGCAGCGCAGTAAAATAAAATAAAGGTTATCAATTAATGCAGAGTTAAATACTTGTGCAGGGGAAATTAGCATTCTTCGACACTTATACATGTCGACACTGTGTCCAGGAGAATTAATATTCTTAAATGGCACAGAACTGAAATCATGCAGCCTTCTAGCAAACATACATTACTGCAGGACAAAGAAATAATTGTCGACACGTTGTACAGGAAAACTTATATTCTTGGAGGGCATAGAACTGAAATCTTGTAGCCTTCTAGCTAACATACAGTACTGCAGCACAATAAAATAAAGGTCGACACTCTGTGAAGGGGAAATAAATATTCTTGAAGGGCGTAGAACTGTATTCATGCAGCCTTTCGGGCAATCATACAGCACAGCATCGCAATAAAATAAAGGTAACCACTTTGTGCAGGGGACATTTACATTCTTGAAGGGCAAAGAACTGAAATCATGTACCCTTCTAGCTAACATACAGTACTGCAGTACAACAAAATTCATGTCGACACTTTGTACAGGAAAATTAATATTCTTGGAGGGCATACAACTGATATCAAGTACCCTCCTTGCTTACATACAGCACTGCATCTCAATACAATAAAGGTCGACACTTTATGCAGGGGGTATTAATATTCTTGAAGGGTAAAGAACTGAAATAATATAGCCTTCTGCCAAACATACAGCACTGCAGCACAATAAAATAAAGATCGACACTTTATGCAGGGGAAATTAAAATTCTTGAAGGGCGTAGAACTGTATTAATGTGGCCTTCCAGCTAACACACAGCATTACAGCACAATAAAATAAAGTTCGACACTTTGTGAAGGGGAAATTAATATTCTTGAAGGGCATAGAACCGAAATCTTGTAGCCTTCTAGCTAACATACAGTACTGCAGCACAATAAAGTACAGGTCGATACTCTGGGAAGGGGAATATAATTTTCTTGAAGGGCGTAGAACTGTATTCATGCAGCATTCTTTCAAACATAGGGCATAGATCTGAAACATCATTACACACAGCATTACAGCACAATAAAATAAAGTTCGACACTTTGTGAAGGGGAAATTAATATTCTTGAAGGGCATAGAACCGAAACCTTGTAGCCTTCTAGCTAACATACATTACTGCAGCACAATAAAATAAAGGTCGACACTTTGGGAAGGGGACAATAATATTCTTAAAGAGCGTAGAACTGTATTCATGCAGCCGTCTGGCAAACATACAGCACTGCAGCGCAATAAAATAAAGGTAATCACTTAATGCAGGGGTAAACACTTTGTGCAGGGGGAATTAGCATTCTTCGACACTTTGTACTGGAAAATTAATATTCTTGAAGGGCAAAGAACTTAAATCATGTACCCTTCAAGCTAACATACAGTACTGCAGTACAATAATATAGATGTCGACACTGTGTGCAGGGGAATTAATATTCTTAAAGGGCACAGAATTGAAATCATGTAGCCTTCTAGCTAACATACATAACTGCAGCACAAAGAAATAAATGTCGACACTTTGTACAGGTAAACTAATATTCTTGGAGGGCATAGAACGGAAATCATGTAGCCCTCTGGCTAACATACAGCACTGCAACACAATAAAATAAAGGTCGACACTTTAAGCAGGGGTATTAATAGTCTTCTTCCAGCTATCATACAGCACTGCAGAACAATAAAATAAAGGTCGACACTTTGTGAAGGAAAAATTAATATTTTTGAAGGGCATAGAACTGAAACCATGTAGCCTTCTAGCTAACATACAGTCTTGCAGCACAATAAAATAAAGGTCAACTCTTTGTGAAGGGGAAATAAATATTCTTGTAGGGCGTAGAACTGTATTCATGCAGCCTTCAGGCAAACATACAGCACTGCAGCGCAAGAAAATAATGGTCAACACTTTGTGCAGGGGGAATTAACATTCTTGAAGGGCAAAGAACTGAAAACATGTACCCTTCTAGCTAACATACAGTACTGCAGTACAATAAAATACATGTCGACACTTTGTGCAGGGGAAATTAATATTCTTGGAGGGATAACAACTGAAATCATGTAGCCTTCTAGCTAACATACAGTACTGCAGCAAATTTAAAATTAAGGTCGACACATTGTGCAGTTAAACTTAATACTCTTGAGGGGCCTAGATTTGAAATCTTGTAGCCGGTTAGTTAACATACAGTACTCAGCACAATAAAATTAAGATCGACACATTGTGCGTTGAAAATTAATACTCTTGAAGGGCATAGAACTAAAAAAATGTAGTCTTCTGGCTAACATACAGCAATGCAGGCGAGACTTCGTGCAGGGAAAAATAATATTCTTGGAGGGCATTTATCTAAAATCATACAGCCTCCTAGCCAACATACAGTACTGCAGCACGATAAAATAAAAGTCGACACTTTGTGTCGGGGGAATTAATATTCTTGAAGGGAAAAGTACCGGAATCATGAAGTCTTCTGGCTAACATACAGTACTGCAGCACAATAAAATAAAGGTCAACATTGTGTGCAGAGGATATCAATATTCTTGAAGGGAATAGAACTGAAATCATGTAGCCTCCTGGCCAACATTCAGCAATGTATCACATTACAATAAAGGTCGACACTTTGTGCAGGGGGTATTAATATTCTTCAAGGGTAGACAATTGCAATAACTTAGCCTTCTGGCAAATATACAGCACTGCAGCACAATAAAATAAAGGTCGACACTTCATGCAGGGAAAAATAAAATTCTATAAGGGCGTAGAACTGTATTCATGTAGCCTTTCAGCTAACACACAGCACTACAGCACAATAAAATAAAGGTCGACACTTTATGCAGGGGAAATTAAAATTCTTGAAGGGCGTAGAACTGTATTAATGTAGCACAACAGCACAATAAAATAAAGTTCGACACTTTGTGAAGGGGAAATTAATATTCTTGAAGGGCATAGAACCGAACTCTTGTAGCCTTCAAGCTAACATACAGTACTGCAGCACAATAAAGTACAGATCGACACTCTGTGAAGGGGAATATATTATTCTTGAAGGGCGTAGAACTGTATTCATGCAGCCTTCTTTCAAACATAGGGCATAGATCTGAAACCTAGTAGCCTTCTAGCTAACATACAATACTGCAGCACAATAAAATAAAGGTCGACTCTTTGGGAAGGGGAAAATAATATTCTTGAAGAGCGTAGAACGGTATTCATACAGCCTTCTGGCAAACGCACAGCACTGCAGCGCAATAAAATAAATGTAATCACTTAATGCAGAGTTAAACACTTTGTGCAGGGGGAATTAGCATTCTTCGACACTTTGTACAGGAAAATTAATATTCTTGAAAGGCACAGAACTTAAATCATGTACCCTTCAAGCTAACATACAGTACTGCAGTACTATAATATACATGTCGAGACTGTGTGCAGGGGAATTAATATTCTTAAATGGCACAGAACTGAAATCATGCAACCTTCTAGCTAACATACATTACTGCAGCACAAAGACATAATTGTCGACACTTTGTACAGGCAAACTAATATTCTTGGAGGGCATAGAACTGAAATCTAGTAGCCTTCTAGCTAACATACAGTACTGCAGCAAAATAAAATAAAGGTCGACACTTTGTGAAGGGGAAATAAATATTCTTGAAGGGCGTAGAACTGTATTCATGCTGCTTTCTGGCAATCATACAGCACAGCATCGCAATAAAATAAAGGTAACCACTTTGTGCAGGGGACATTTACATTCTTGAAGGGCAAAGAACTGAAATCATGTACCCTTCTAGCTAATATACAGTACTGCAGTACAACAAAATTCATGTCGACACTTTGTACAGGAAAATTAATATTCTTGGAGGGCATACAACTGATATCAAGTACCCTCCTTGCTAACATACAGCACTGCATCACAATACAATAAAGGTCGACACTTTATGCAGGGGGTATTAATATTCTTGAAGGGTAAAGAACTGAAATAATATAGCCTTCTGCCAATCATACAGCACAGCATCGCAATAAAATAAAGGTAACCACTTTGTGCAGGGGACATTAACATTCTTGAAGGGCAAAGAACTGAAATCATGTACCCTTCTAGCTAACAAACAGTACTACAGTACAACAAAATTCATGTCGACACTTTGTACAGGAAAATTAATATTCTTGGAGGGCTTAGAACTAATATCAACTACCCTCCTTGCTAACATACAGCACTGCATCACAATACAATAAAGATCGACACTTTATGCAGGGGGGTATTAATATTCTTGAAGGGTAAAGAACTGAAATAATATAGCCTTCTGCCAAACATACAGCACTGCAGCACAATAAAATAAAGATCGACCCTTAATGCAGGGGAAATTAAAATTCTTGAAGGGCGTAGAACTGTATTAATGTGGCCTACCAGCTAACACACAGCACTACAGCACAATAAAATAAAATTTCGACACATTGTGAAGGGGAAATTAATATTCTTAAAGGGCATAGAACCGAAATCTTGTAGCCTTCAAGCTGACATACAGTACTGCAGCACAATAAAGTACAGGTCTATACTCTGGGAAGGGGAATATAATATTCTTGAAGGGCGTAGAACTGTATTCATGCAGCCTTCTTGCAAACATAGGGCAAAGATCTGAAACATTGCAGCCTTCTAGCTAACATACATTATTACTGCGGCACAATAAAATAAAGGTCGACACTTTGGGAAGGGGAAAATAATATTCTTAAAGAGCGTAGAACTGTATTCATGCAGCCGTCTGGCAAACATACAGCACTGCAGCGCAATAAAATAAAGGTAATCACTTAATGCAGGGGTAAACACTTTGTGCAGGGGGAATAAGCATTCTTCGACACTTTGTACAGGAAAATTAATATTCTTGAAGGGCAAAGAACTTTAATCATGTACCCTTCAAGCTAACATACAGTACTGCAGTACAATAATATACACGTCGACACTGTGTGCAGGGGAA
Source organism: Lucinisca nassula (assembly GCA_963580285.1). Taxonomy (NCBI): domain Eukaryota; kingdom Metazoa; phylum Mollusca; class Bivalvia; order Lucinida; family Lucinidae; genus Lucinisca; species Lucinisca nassula. Next base: position 84,853 of record CAUZLF010000269.1, on the reverse strand, counting down.
TTAATATTCTTAAATGGCACAGAATTGAAATCATGCAGCCTTCTAGCTAACATACATTACTGCAGCACAAAGAAATAATTGTGGACACTTTGGACGGAAAAACTAATATTCTTGGAGGGCATAGAACTGTAATATTGTAGCCTTCTACTTAACATACAGTACTGCAGCACAATAAAATAAAGGTCGACACTTTGTGAAGGGGAAATAAATATTCTTGAAGGGCGTAGAACTGTATTCATGCAGCCTTCTGGCAATCATACAGCACAGCAGCGCAATAAAATAAAGGTAACCACTTTGTGCAGGGGACATTTACATTCTTGAAGGGCAAAGAACTGAAATCATGTACCCTTCTAGCTAATATACAGTACTGCAGTACAACAAAATTCATGTCGACACTTTGTACAGGAAAATTAATATTCTTGGAGGGCATACAACTGATATCAAGTACCCTCCTTGCTAACATACAGCACTGCATCACAATACAATAAAGGTCGACACTTTATGCAGGGGGTATTAATATTCTTGAAGGGTAAAGAACTGAAATAATATAGCCTTCTGCCAAACATACAGCACTGCAGCACAATAAAATAAAGATCGACACTTTATGCAGGGGAAATTAAAATTCTTGAAGGGCGTAGAACTGTATTAATGTGGCCTTCCAGCTCACACACAGTACTACAGCACAATAAAATAAAGTTCGACACTTTGTGAAGGGGAAATTAATATTCTTGAAGGGCATAGAACCGAAATCTTGTAGCCTTCTAGCTGACATACAGTACTGCAGCACAATAAAGTACAGGTCTATACTCTGTGAAGGGGAATATATTATTCTTGAAGGGCGTAGAACTGTATTCATGCAGCCTTCTTGCAATCATAGGGCATAGATCTGAAACATTGTAGCCTTCTAGCGAACATACATTACTGCGGCACAATAAAATAAAGGTCGACACTTTGGGAAGGGGAAAATAATATTCTTGAAGAGCGTAGAACCGTATTCATGCAGCCGTCTGGCAAACATACAGCACTGCAGCGCAATAAAATAAAGGTAATCACTTGATGCAGGGGTAAACACTTTGTGCAGGGGAATTAGCATTCTTCGACACTTTGTACAGGAAAATTAATATTCTTGAACGGCACAGAACTTAAATCATGTACCTTTCAAGCTAACATACAGTACTGCAGTACAATAATATACATGTCGACACTGTGTGCAGGGGAATTAATATTATTAAAGGGCACAGAACGGAAATCATGTAGCCTTCTAGCTAACATACATTACTGCAGCACAAAGAAATAAATGTCGACATTTTGTACAGCACTGCAGGGCAAATTAAAATTCTTGAAGGGCGTAGAACTGTATTCATGTGACCTTCCAGCTAACACACAGCACTACAGCACAATAAAATAAAGGTCAACACTTTGTTGAGAGAAAATTAATATTCTTGAAGGGCATAGATTTGAAACCTTGTAGCCTTCTAGCTAACATACATTACTGCAGCACAATAAAATAAAGGTCGACACTTTGGGAAGGGCAAAATAATATTCTTGAAGAGCGTAGAACTGAATTCATGCAGCCTTCTGGCAAACATACAGCACTGCATCGCAATAAAATAAAGGTAAAAACCTTTTATGCAGGGGGAATTGACATTCTTGAAGGGCACAGAAATGAAATCATGTCCCCTTTAAGCTAACATACAGTGCTGCAGAACAATAATATACATGTCGACACTGTGTGCAAGGGAAATTAATAGTCTTAAAGGGCGTACAACTGAAATCATGTAGCCTTCTAGCTAACATACAGTACTGCAGCACAATAAATGGAAGCTTGACATTTTGTGCTGGGGAAATTAATATTCTTGAAGGGTGTAGAACTGTATTCATGTAGCCTTCCAGCAATCATATTGCCAATAAAATAAAGGTTGACACTTTGTAAAGGGAGAATTAACATTCTTAAAGGGCAAAGAACTTATATCATGTACCCTTCTAGCTAACATACAGTACTGCAGTACAATAAAATACTTGTCGACACTTTGTGCAGGGAAAATTAATATTCTTGAAGGGCATAGAACTGAAATCATGTAGCCTTCTTGCTAACATAAATTACTGCAGTACAATGAAATAAATGTCGACACTTTGTACAGGAAAACTAATATTTTTGGAGTGCATAGAACTGAAATCATGTAGCCTTCTAGCTAACATACAGTACTGCAGCACAATAAATTGAAGCTCGACATTTTGTGCAGGGGAAATTAATATTCTTGAAGGGTGTAGAACTGTATTCATGTAGCCTTCCAGCTAACACATTGCCAATAAAATAAAGGTCGACACTTTGTGCAGGGGGAATTGACATTCATGAAGGGCAAAGAACTGAAATCATGTACCCGTCTAGCTACCATACAGTACTGCAGTACAATAAAATACCCGTCGACACTTTGTGCACGGGAAATTAATATTATTGAAGGGCACCGAACTGAAATCATGTAGCCATCTAGCTAACATACATTACTGCAGCACAATTAAATAATGGTCGACACTGTGTATAGGAAAATAATATTCTTGGAGGGCATAGAACTGAAATCATGTAGCCTTCTGGCTAACATACAGCACTGAAGCACAATAAAATAAAGGTCGACACTTTTAGCAGAGGGTATTTATATTCTTCTTCCAGCTATCACACAGCACTGCAGAACAACAAAATAAAGGTCGACATTTTGTGAGGGGGAAATTCACATTTTTGAAGGGCATAGAACTGAAATCATGTAGCCTTCTAGATAACATACAGTCTTGCAGCACAATAAAATAAAGGTCGACTCTTTATGAAGGGGAAATAAATATTCTTGAAGGGCGTAGAACTGTATTCATGCAGCCTTCTGGCAAACGTCCAGCACTGCAGCGCCACTAAATAATGGTCAACACTTTGTTCAGGTTGAATTTACATTCTTGAAGGGCAAAGAACTAAAATCATGTACCCTTCTAGCTATCATACAGTACTGCAGAACAAGGAAATAAATGTCGACACTTTGTGCAGGGGAAATTAATATTCATGAAGGGCATACAACTGAAATCACGTAGCCTTCTATCTAACATACAGTACTGCAGCAAATTTAAAATTAAGGTCGACACATTGTGCAGTTAAACTTAATACTCTTGAGGGGGCCTATATTTGAAATATTGTAGCCGGTTAGCTAACATACAGTACTAAGCACAATAAAATTAAAGTCGACACATTGTGCGTTGAAAATTAATACTCTTGAAGGGCATAGAACTGAAATAATGCAGCTTTCTTGCTAACATACAGCACTGCAACACAATAAAATAAATGTCGAGACTTCGTGCAGGGAAAAATAATATTCTTGAAGGGCATTTATCTAAAATTATATAGCCTACTAGCCAACATACAGTTCTGCAGCACAATAAAATATATGTCGACACTGTGTAGGGGAAATTAATATTTTTGAAGGGAAAATAACTGGAATCATGAAGTCTTCTGGCTAACATACAGTACTGCAGCACAATAAAATAAAGGTCAACATTGTGTGCAGGGGAGATCAATATTCTTGAAGGAAATAGAACTGAAATCATGTAGCTTTCTAGCTAACATACAGTACTGCGGCATGTTAAAATAATGGTTGAGACTTCTAGCAGAGGTAATTAATATTCTTGTATGACACATTATTGAAATCATGTAGCCTTCTAGCCAACATACAGTACTGCAGCACAATAAAATAAATGTCGACACTTTGTGCAGGGAAAATTAATATTCTTGAAGGGCACAGAACTAAAATCATGTAGCCTACTAGCAGTACTGCAGCACAATAAAATAAAGGTCAAACTTTTTGTACGGGAAATCAATAGTTTTATAGGGCGTAGGACTATTTTCATGTAGCCTTCTAGCTAAAATACAGCACAATAAAATAAAGGTCGACACTTTGTGCAGGACTAATGATTATTCTTGAAGGGCATAGAACTGAAATCGTGTAGCCCTCTACCATACTGCAGCACAATAAAATAAAGATAGATTATTTGTGCAGGAGAAATAAATATTCTTGAAGGGCATAGGACTGAAAAATAAAGACTTCTTGCTAACATACAGGACTGCAGCACAATACATTAAAGGTCGACACTTTGTGCAGGGGAAATTAATATTCTTGAAATGCATAGAACAGAAATCATTTAGCCTTGTAGCTAACATTACAGTACTACAGTGCAATAAAATAATTGTCCGTACTTTGTGCAGGGGAAATTAATATTCTTGAAGGGCGCAGAACCGAAATAATGTTGCCTTCTAGCTAACATATAGTACTGCAGCACAATAAAATAAAAATGAAATAAAGGTTGACACTTCGTGCAGGGCATATTAGTATTCTAAAAGGGCGTAGAACTGAACTCATGTAGCCTTCTAGCTTACATACGGTACTGCCATATAATAAAAAGGCGACCTTTTTGTGCATGGGAAATTAATATTCTTGAGGGCAGTCTTCAAGCTAACATACAGAACCCCCGCACAATAAAATAAAGGTCGGCACTTTGTGCAGGGGGTATTAGTTATCTTGAAGGGCATAGAACTGAAATCATGTAGCCTTCTAGCTAACATGCAGTACTGTCGCATAATAAAAAAGCGACCTTTTTGTGCAGTGGAAAATAATTTTCTTGAGGGCATAGAACTAAAATCAGGTGACTAACCTGCAGTACCGCCGTACAATAACTTAAAAAGCCGACACTTTCTGCAGGGGCAAACAATATTCTTTAAGGGCATAGAACAGAAATCATGTAGCCATTCTAGCTCACATACCGTACTGCACCAAAATAAAATAAAGTTCGACTCTTTGTACAGGGGAAATTAACACTCTTGACGTTTTTTTTTAATTTGATATGAGGTTAAACGTCCCCGTCAAATCTATTTAGGTCATTTTGGAGACGTTGCTTCCAATTTTGTGGGACTCTTACCCGATATTAAGTTGAAATGACATCTCAATCCCTGAGGCCAATGAAACCAATAGGGCTTATAAGCATGGACGGGCCGACTCGCAGCAATATTCCTGGGCAAGCCTAGACGTTCTAAGCGGATTGCCAGTACTCATGTGCGGTCGGTATCAGCTCTGCGTGGAAGCACCGTGCAGCCAAATATATTTCTCCAAGCCCCGTTGGGCGGGGTCGGCATAGTACTGAAATCGTGTAGCCTTCTAGCTTATATACATTATTGCAGGACAATAAAATAAATGTCGAGACTTCGTGCAGCGAAAATTAATATTCTTGAAGGGCATAGATCTAAAATCATATAGCCTGCTAGTCAACATGCAGCACAATAAAATAAAGGTCGACACGTTGAGTAGGGGAAACCAATATTCTTGAAGGGCGTAGAATTGAAATTATGCAGCCTTTTAGCTAACAAACAGTACTGCAGCACAACAAAATTAAGGTCGATACTTCGTGCAGGGGAAATTAATATTCTTGAATGACATATAACTGAAACCATGTAGCCTTCTAAATAACATACAGTACTGCAGCACAATAAAATAAATATCGACACTTTATGCAAGAGAAATAAATATTTTTGAAAGGCACAGAACTAAAATCATGTAGCCTACTAGCTAACGTACAGTACTGCAGAACAAAACAATAAAGGTCAACACTTTGTGTAGGGGAAATTCTTGAAGGGCATAGAATTGTATTCATGTAGCCTTCTAGCTAACATACAGCACTGCAGCACAATACAATAAAGGTCGACACTTTGTGAATGGGAAATTAATATTATTGAAGGGTTTTGAACGAAAATCATGTTGCCTTATAGCAGCACAATAAAATAAAGTTCGACACCTTGTGCAAGGGGAAATTAAGGGCATAGAACTGCACTCATATAGCCTTCTAGCTAACATACATAACTGCAGCACAATACAATAAAGGTCGACACTTTTTGCAGGGGGTATATTAATATTGTTGATGGGTATAGAACTGAAATAATGAAGCCTTCTTGCAAACATACAGAACTGCAGAACAATAAAATAAAGGTCGAAACTTTGTACAGGGGACATTAATATTCTGGAAGGGCGTAGAGCTGTATTCAGGTAGCCTTCCAGCTAAAACACAGTACAATTAGATAAAGGTCGACACTTTGTGAAGGTGAAATAAATATTCTTGAAGGGCGTCGAACAGTATTCAGGCAGCCTTCCAGCTAAAACATAGCACTACAGCACAATGAAACAAAGATCGAAATTTTGTATAGGAAAATTAATATTCTTGGAGGGCAAAGAACTGAAATCATGTAGCCTTCTGGCTGAAATACAGTACTGCAGCACAATACAATAAAGATCGATATTTTGTGCAGGGGATATTAATATTCTTGAAGGACATAGACAAGAAATAATGTAGCCTTCTGGCAAACATACAGCACTGCAGCACAATAAAATAAAAGTCAACACTTTGTGCAGGGGAAATTAATATTCTTGAAGGGTCGCCGTTTTGTGCAGAGGAAATTAATATTCTTGAAGGGCATGGAACTGAAATCATGTAGCCTTCTGGCTAACATACAGTACTGCAGCACAATGCAATAAAGGTCGACACTTTGTGCAGGGTTAAATAATATTCTGGAAGGTCATAGAAAAGAAATCATGTGGCATTCTGGCTAACATACGGTACTGCAGCACAAGAAAATAAAGGTCGACACTTTGTACAGGGGGAAATTAATATTCTTGGAGGGCACAGAACTGAAATCATGTAGCCTTCTATCTAAGATACAGTGCTGCAGCACAATAAAATAAAGGTCCACACTTTGTGCAGGTGGAAATAAATATTCTTGAATGGCAAATAACTAAATAGTGTAGCCTTCTAGCTAACATACAGTACTGCACCACAATAAAATAAAGGTCCCGACTTCGTGCAGGGGACATTTACATTCTTAAAGGGCATATAACTGAAATCATTTAGCCTTCTATCTAGCATACAGTACTGCAGCACAATAAAATAAATGTCGACACTTTGTGCAAGGGAATATTAATATTCTTGAAGGGCACATAATTGAAATTATTTAGCCTTCTAACCTACATACAGTACAGAAGCACAATAAAGTAAAGGGCGACACTCTTTGCAGGTGAAATTAAAATTCTTGAAGGAAATAGAACTGAAATCAAGCAGCCTTCTAGCTCACATACAATACTGTAGCACAATGAAATAAAGTTTGAGGCTTCGAGCAGGGGAATTTAATATTCTTGAAAGACATAGAACTGAAATAATGTAGCCTTATAGCTCACATAATGAACTGTAGTACAATAAAATAAAGGTCGACACATTGCACAGGGGAAATTAATATTTTGAATCACAAGGGAATGACATCATGTAGCCTTCTAGATAACATACAGTACTGCAGCACTATACAGTACTGCAGTACAATAAAATAAAGGTCGGCACATTGTGCAGGGGAAATTAATATTCTTGAAGGGCATGGAACTGAAATTATGTAGCCTTCTGGCTAACATAAAGTACTGCAGCACCATTAAATAAAGTTCGACACTTTGTGGACGGGAATTAATATTCTTGAAGGGCATAGAACGGAAATCATGTAGACTTCTTGCTAATGTACACTATTGCAGCACAATAAAATAAAGGGCGAAACTCTGTGCAGGGGATATTCATATTCTTGAAGGGCATTGAACTGAAATCGCGTAGCCTTCTAGCTAACATACAGTACTGCAGCACAATTAAATAAAGGTCGACACTTTGTGCAGGGAAATTTATTTTCTTGAAGGGCATAGAACTGAAATCATGTAGCCCTCTAGCTAACATACAGTACTGCAACCCAGTGAAATAAAGGTCGACACTTTGTGCAGGGGAAATTTATACACTTGAGGGGCATAGAACTGAAATCATATAGCCGGCCAGCTAACACACACTACTGCAGTACAACAAAATAAAGGTCGAAACTTCATGCAGGGGAAATTATTATTATTGAAATCATGCAGCCTTCTAGCAGTAGCAGTAGTAGTGGTAGTAATAGCAGTAGTAGCATAAGTAGAAGTAGAGGTAATAATTATAGTAAAAGTAGCCTTAGTAGTCGTAAAACCTTGCAACCGAATCTGTTTGTAAAAGTCCCGATGGGGATGCAGGAACAGCAGCACCAGAAGTGGTAGTAACAGTAGACGGTAGTAGTAGTAGTAGTATTATTAGTAGTAGTAGTAGTAGTAGTAGTAGCAGTAGTAGTAGTAGCAGTAGTAGTAGAAGAAGTAGCAGTAATCGTACCTAACGTAGTTGTAGTAGAAGTTGTTATAGTAGCAGAAGAAGTTAAAGTGGAAGTTGTAGTAGAAGTTGTTATAGTAGCAGAAGTAGTTAAAGTAGAAGTAGTAGAAGTTAAAGTAGTAGTAGTCTTAGTAGTAGCAGTTAAAGTAGTAGTAGTAGTAGTAGTAGTAGTAGTAGTTGAAGTAGTAGTAGTAAAAGTAGTGGTAGTACCAGTAGTTAAAGTAGCAGTAGTAGTCAAAGTAGTAGTAGTGGGAGAAGTAGTTAAAATAGTAGAAGTTAAAGATAAGTAATAGTAGCTAAAGTAGCAGTAGTAGAAGTAGTAGTAGTTAAAGTAGTAGAAGTAGTAGTAGTAGTTAAAGTAGTAGTAGTAGAAGTAGTTAAAGTAGTAGTAGTTAAAGAAGCAGCAGCGGTTCCTTGGCAGGCTTAGATCCTCTAAGCGGTATACCAGTACTAGTGTGTGGACGGTTTCAGCTCTGCGTGGAAGCATCATGCAGCCCATCTATTTCTTCCAAGCCCCGATGGGCGGAAGCGATAAAAGAAGTAGTAGTAGCAGTAGTAAAAGTAGTAGTAGCAGTTAAAGAAGTAGTAATAGAAGTAGTAGTAGTAGTAGTAGTAGTAGTAGTAACTAAAGTAATAGTAGTAGTAGTAATAGTAGTTAAAGTTGTAGTAGTAGTTAAAGTAGAAGTAGTAGTAGTAGTAGTTAAAGTAGTAGCAGTTGTAGCAGTTAAAGTAGTAGCAGTAGTAGAAATTAAAAGTACTAGAAGTGGTAGTAGTAGTAGTTAAAGTCGTAGTGGTAGTAGTAGTTAAAGTAGTAGGTAAAGTAGTAGTAGTAGTAGTTAAAGTAGTAGTAGTAGTAGTAGTAGTAGTAGTTAAAATAGTGTTAGTAGTTAAAGTAGTAGTAGTAGTAGAAGTGGAAGTTTTTAAAGTAGTATTAATAGTAGTAGTTAAAGTAGTAGTGGTAGTAGTTAAAGACGTAGAAGTAGTAGTTAAAGTAGTAGTAGTAGCAGTTAAAGTAGTAGTAATTAAAGTAGCAGAAGTATTAATGGCAGTAGTAGTAGTAGTAGTAGTAGCAGCAGTAGTAAAATTAGTAGTAGTTGTAGGAGCAGTTAAAGAAAAGGTAGGAGTAGAATTTAATGTAGTAGCAGTAGCAGCAGTAATTAAAGTAGTAGCAGTAGTTATAGTAGTTCAGGTATGAGTAGTAGTAGTAGTAGTAGTAGTAATAGTAAATGTTGTAGTAGTAGCAGTAGTAGTAGCAGTAGCACTTAAAGTAGTAGTAGAAGTTTAAGAAGCAGTAGTAGCTAAAATAGTAGAAGTTAAGGTAGTAGTAGGAGTAGTAGTTAAAGTTGTTGTAGTAGTAGTTAAAGTAGTAGTAGTAGCAGTAGTTAAAGTAGCAGGAGTAGTTGTAGTAGATAATGTAGTAGTAGTGGGAGTAGTTAAAGTAGTAGTAGTGGGAGCAGTTAAAATAGTAGTAGTGGTAGAAGTAGCATTAAAAGAAGTAGAAGTAGTCGTTAAAGTAGAAGTAGTGGTTAAGTAGTAGTAGTAGCAGTTAAAGTAGAAGTAGTAGCAGTTAAAGTAGTAGTAGTAGTTAAAGTAGTAGCAGCAGAAGTAGTTAAAGTAGATAAAGTAGTAGAAGTAGTTAAAGAGGTAAAGTAGTAGAAGTTAAAGTAGAAGTAGTAGTAGTAGTAGTTAAAGTAGCAGCAGTAGTTAAAGTAGTAGTTGTAGTAGTAGTAGTAGTTAGAGTACTAGTCGCAGTAGTAGTAGTAGTAGAAGTAGTAGTAGTAGTAGTAGTAGTAGTAGTTAAATTTGTAGAAGTAGTTAAAGTAGTAGTAGTAGTAGTAGTAGTAGAAGTAGTTAAATTAGTGGTAGAAATTAAGGTAATAGTAGTAGTAGAAGTAGTTAAAGTAGTGGTAGTAGTAGTAGTTAAAGTAGCAGTAGTAGTAGTTAAAGAAGTAGAAGAAGTAGTAGTTAAAGTAGTAGTAGTAGTTAAAGTGGTTGTAGTAGTAGTAGGAGTAAAGAAGTTGTAGTAGTTAAAGTAGTAGTAGTGGGAGTAGTTAAAGTAATAGTTGTTGGAGAAGTTACAAAAGTAGTAGTAGTAGTAGCATTTAAAGTAGTAGTAGTAGTAGTTAAAGTAGAAATAGCAGTTAAAGTAGTAGTAGTAGTAGTTAATGTAGTACCAGCAGAAGTAGATAAAGTAGTAGTAGTAGATAAAGTAGCTGAAATAGTATTTAAAGAAGAAGAAGAAATAGTAGTTAAAGTAGTTGTAGTAGTTTGGTTTGGGTTTTACGGCCCTTTCAAGATTATTTCACTCATATCGAGCCGATCGTTAATCCTAGGTGGGCGAAAACCGGAGGACCCGGAGAAAAACCACCTGACCTTCCGTTGCAGAACTTGGCGTCTCACACGTGACCCGAGCGAGGCTCGAACCCACGGCGGTGAGAGACCTAATGACTAAGAGTCAGCGCTCTTATCCATTAGGCCACGGAGGCCCGTTTAGTTGTAGTAGTAGTAGTAGTAGTAGTAGTAGTAAAAAAGTAAGTAAAGAAGAAGAAGTAGTAGTTAAAGTAGTAGCAGTAGTAGAAGTAGTAAAGTAGTAGAAGTTAAAGTAGTAGATAAAGTAGTAGTAAAAGTAGTAGTTAAAGTAGTAGCTGTTGTAGCAAATAAAGTAGTAGCAGTAGTAGAAATAAAAAGTAGTAGTAGTGGTAGTAGCCGTAGTTAAAGTAGGACTGGTAGTAGTAGTTAAAGTAGTATAAGCAGTAGTAGTAGACGTAGCAGTAGTAGTAGTAGTTAAAGTAGCAGTAGAAATAAAGTAGTAGTTGTAGTAGTAGTAGTTAAAGTAGTAGCAGTAGTAGTAGTAGTAGTAGTAGTAGTAGTAGTAGTAGTAGTAGTTAAACTACTATAGTAGTATAAGTACTTAAAGAAGTAGCAGAAATAGTAGTTAAAGTAGTAGTAGTTAAAGTAGTAGTAGTAGTAGTAGTAGTAGAAGTAGTAGCAGAAGTAGTTAAAGTAGTATTAGTATTTAAAGTAGTAGTTAAAGTAGTTGTAGTAGTAGTAGGAGTAAAGACGTTGTAGCAGTAGTAGTTAAAATAGCAGTAGATGTTAAAGTAGCAGTAGAAGAAGTAGTAGTTAAAGTAGTAGTAGAAGTAGTTAAAGTAGTAATAGTAGTTAAAGAAGTAATAGTTGTAGTTAAAGTAGCGGTAGTAGTAGAAGTAGTAGTAGTAGTAATTAAAGTAGAAGTAGCAGTAGTAGCAGTAGTTAAAGTAGAAGTAGTAGTAGTAGTAAAAGTAGAAGTAGTAGTAGTAGTAGTCAAAGAAGAAGTAGAAGTAGTAATTAATGTAGTAGTAGTAGTTGAAGTAGTAGTAGTAGTAGTAGTGTAGTAGTAGTAGTTGAAGTATAAGTAGTAGTAGCAGTAGTAGTTCAAGCAGTAGTTAAAGTAGTAATAAAAGCAGTAAAAGTAGTAGTAGTAGAAGTAGAAGAAGTAGTAGTTAAAACAGTAGTAGCAGTTAAAGTAGTAGTAGCAGAAGTAGCAGAAGTAGTTAAAATAGTAGTAGTCGATAAAGTAGTAGTAGTAGTAGTAGTAGTAGTAGTAGTAGTAGTAAAAGAAGAAGAATTAGTAGTAGTTAAAGTAGTAGTTGTAGTAGTAGTAGTAGTAGTAGTAGCAGTTAAACACGAACAAATAGTAGAAGTTTAAGAAGTAGCAGTAGTTAAAGCAGCAGTAGTAGAAGTAGTAAAGTAGTAGTTGTAGAAGAAGTATAAGAAGTAGTTGTTAAAGAAGTAATAGCAGTAGTTAAAGTAGTAGCAGTTGTAGCAGATAAAGTAGTAGCAGTAGTAGAAATTAAAGTAGTAGAAGTGGTAGTAGCAGTAGTTAAAGTAGTTGTGGTAGTAGGAGTAAAGTAGTTGTAGTAGTAGTGGTTAAAGTAGCAGTAATTGTGATTAAAGAAGTAGTAGTAGAATAATTAGTTAAAGATGTAGTAGAAGTAGAAGTTAAAGTAGTAGTAGTAGTTAAAGTAGCAGTAGTAGCAGTAGTAGTAGTAGCAGTTATAGTTTAAGTAGTAGTAGTAGTAGTAGTAGCAGTTAAAGAAGAAGTACTTGATGAAGTAGTAGTAGTAGTTAAAGTAGTATTAGTA